>CM060881.1:37615000-38215000 GCA_030762935.1 Hymenopus coronatus
CAGCAGTAGTAGTACTAGCAGCAGCAGCAGTAGTAGTAGTATTAGCAGCAGCAGCAGTAGTATTAGCAGCAGCAGCAGTAGTAGTAGTATTAGCAGCAGCAGCAGTAGTAGTAGTATTAGCAGCAGCAGCAGCAGTAGTATTAGCAGCAGCAGCAGCAGTAGTAGTAGTACTAGCAGCAGCAGTAGTAGTAGTACTAGCAGCAGCAGTAGTAGTAGTAGTAGTAGTACTAGCAGCAGCAGTAGTAGTAGTAGTAGTAGTAGTAGTACTAGCAGCAGCAGTAGTAGTAGTAGTACTAGCAGCAGCAGTAGTAGTAGTAGTAGTAGTACTAGCAGCAGCAGTAGTAGTAGTACTAGCAGCAGTAGTACTAGCAGCAGCAGTAGTAGTAGTACTAGCAGCAGCAGTAGTAGTAGTACTAGCAGCAGCAGTAGTAGTAGTAGTACTAGCAGCAGCAGCAGTAGTAGTAGTAGTAGTACTAGCAGCAGTAGTAGTAGTACTAGGAGCAGCAGTAGTTGTACTAGCAGCAGCAGTAGTAATAGTAGTACTAACAGCAGCAGCAGTAGTAGTAGTAGTAGTAGTAGTAGTAGTAGTAGTAGTAGTAGTAGTAGTACTAGCAGCAGCAGTAGTAGTAGTAGTACTAGCAGCAGCAGCAGTAGTAGTAGTAGTAGTAGTAGTAGTAGTAGTAATACTAGCAGCAGCAGTAGTTGTACTAGCAGCAGCAGTAGTAATAGTAGTACTAACAGCAGCAGCAGTAGTAGTAGTAGTAGTAGTAGTAGTAGTAGTAGTAGTAGTAGTATAACTAGCAGCAGCAGTAGTAGTAGTAGTACTAGCAGCAGCAGCAGTAGTAGTAGTAGTAGTAGTAGTAGTAGTAGTAATACTAGCAGCAGCAGTAGTAGTAGTAGTACTAGCTGCAGCAGCAGTAGTAGTAGTAGTAGTAGTAGTAGTAGTATTAGCAGCAGCAGCAGCAGTAGTAGTAGTAGTAGTACTAGCAGCAGCAGCAGCAGTAATACTAGCAGCAGCAACAGCAGTATTTAGGTTAGTTATAATATTACATCGACAAGTTTCCATTTTTGGTATCATAATAACATTCTGCTTGAGATTTCGGTCACACAGTCGCACGTGTGGGATGACCGTACATATTCTCTAAAAATATTTGAATTAAAAATATTACCTACCCCTATTTTACATATATTCACAGCAATGGAAATACAAACACACATACACACACGCGCGCTACAACAACAAAACAACAAAAGAAGGAACACTCAGTTGTCACACATTCATATGCTCGCACTCACAAAAGAAAGAATAGAATTTTTGACACAAGGCTAATAATCAAATTCTGTGTTCTTTTGAAATCTCAAGGAGAATGTTATTATGTAATTAAAAATGACGAATTATTTGCTTTGTTTCGTTTCTTCTCACAAACTTCACTAATGCTACGTTGACTTATGAAGTAATTAGTCTTTTCCTTTAAAACTGAGTGACGATGGGTTAATTAGACCACTTTTCATTCTTTTGCAACTTGGACGACGAATGTGGTTGGAATGCACTGAAGATACAAATTATGCAACATTTGGATTCTTTTTACAGAAAAAATCAACCTCAACGTCCCTGACATCTCATCCGATGACAGGTTCTAGGTGATAAAAAGAAATTCAGGGACATAGGGTCAATGGGTGTAATGTATATCCTAACAGTTTAGTTTACAATTTTCTGCTGTATTAAACCCAGTGATACCCTTGTTGGAAGTATACTTTATGAACGGGTTTTCTATGAAACGCTGTTAAACGTATCACGTCAGTCATGGAAAAAGATGTAGTCGATGGTTTATCTTCTGCTCAAACGATATGCGTGCGCAGGATGTAACGAGCTTGATAAGGTTAAGGGAACAAGGTACTCCAAAATGTTCCAAAATCACACTTTTTATTTTATGCACTAATAACTTTCCATTATTTCCATTTTCAGCTACTCCGAAATGTTAAAAAATAACACTTTTTATTTTAGGCACTAATATTATTTCATTATTTACATTTCAGAAAATATATATTTTGGTGAGGTTGAGAGGCTTTTAAGCATTTAAATATCATATAAATGGTAGTTTGCTATTCTTTAAAGCAGTTATGCAATGCGCCTTTTTAGAACATTTGTATCTTTAAATTTAGTTTTTTCATATCAACATTATGGATACTTATGTGCCTTTCTCCAAAAATTTATGAGAGGTAGACAGCTGAAATGTTCAGTACATGTGCACATCACGTCGTGGTTTGCCAGGAAACATGCGAGTCAGTTGAGAAATTCAATGCTCAGCCGGTATATTGCCATGGTAGCTCAGTGGTGGAGCAACCGCCTAGAAACGTATTATGGATATTAAGAAAACAACACTGCAAACTTTTCACACTTTTACTTTCTTGACTTCTATTTCTAGATAACTGATATACATAGCTAAATACTTGCGGTTTAGAATATAATCGATGCCCGCCTGGGTAATGTGGTGGTAGCGTGTCTGCCTCACATTCAACAGATCGTGAGTTTGAATCTCGCTTAGGATGAATTACTCGGGTAAGGCTTTTTTCGGGGTTTTCCCTTATCCCAAGAAGACGAATGTGGAGTAACTTTAAATTCCATGAGCCCCGAGATCATTTGAGCATCATTTCACCAATTTCATTCATCGTCCGATATGACCAACCAGGTTAAAGGACGTTAAGCTACCAAAAAAAAAAAAAAAAAAAATCGACTATACTAAGATTAAGTATGCAAAAGTATGATTCTGTATTGTATGTAGTATCAGACATAAAGCAATATCAATTCACATGTTTTAAGAGTATGATGAATGAACTACATTTTACGTACTTAACCACATAAGCTATAAATAAATAAAAAAAAACACTTAAAATAAATGCCATGATTTATAGAATAACTCATAAAATTTCAAGAAAAACCATTGATATACAGGGTTACTACAAAAGAAATAGACAACTTCAACTGCATGTAAAACAAAAACTATTAGAGATAGCAACATAATTATTTTGGAGGTATGTTGAGAAACTCTCAGAGTTTTGTTTGTTACTATTGGTAACGCTGTAGTGTTTTGTTTGTTGTTGCAGAAGCTGAAATGGCGGGAAATCTTGTGGAAAAGGCATATTGCGTGTTGGAATTTGCTAGAACGCAATCAGCAACTGTTGTCCAACGATATTTTAGAACACGTTACCATAAAACGCCACCGACTAGACAGTCAATCTATGACTGGTATAGAAAATTCGAGACAGCGGGATGTTTGTGCAAAGGGAAGAGCTCGGGAAGACCAAGAGTTTTGGAAGAAAACGATGAACGTGTTCGTTCTGCCTACATAAGAAGCCCACAGAAATCGACATCTAGGGCAAGCATGCAATTACAAATTCCACAGCAAACTGTATGGAAAATCTTGCGGAAGCGACTGCACATGATGCCTTACAGATTAAAGATGTTGCAGTTTCTGAGTGAAGAAGATAAGGTCATACGGCGTGACTTTTGCATCGACATGTTGCGACATGATGAAGACTATGCTGGTTTTTGTGAGTGCATCATTTTATTTTTGTGGTAACGTGTTCTAAAATGTCGTTGGACAACAGTTCCTGATTGCGTTCTAGCAAATTCCAACACGCAATATGCCTTTTCCACAGGATTTTCCGCCATATCAGCTTCTGCAACAACAAACAAAACACTACAGCGTTAACAATAGTAACAAACGAAACTCCGAGAGTTTCTCAACATACCTCCAAAATAATTAGGTTGCTATCTCTAATAGTTTTGTTTTACAGGCAGTTGAAATTGTCTATTTCTTTTGTAGTAACCCTGTATTTAAGAGCAGTGGTAATTTAACTCACTTACAGCGTAATTTCCCTATCTTCAGATTTCTTTGTCCCTTTAAAATAGCCCACCTCGATAGTGTGGAAGTAGCATGTTTGCCTCACATTCAAGAGATCACGAGTTCGAATCTCGCTTAGGATGAGTTACCAAGATTAAAGCTTTGGAGGGGGATTCCCTTATCCTGAGAAGATGAGGGCCGCGCCGTGCGTGAGTGGTTGGACTACTCGCCTCTAACCCTCTAACCTAGTCGGGTTCGATACCGCATGTGACATCTGCATGGACAAAGCGGCGCGGGTTCTCCAGTTTACCCCGCCATTTCATTCCACCGGTGCTCCATCTTCATTTCATATATCACCAGTGTAATTGCCTGCGGTGTCACACGTAGTAAACGTGGGCGTTAAACACTACCAAAAAATAAGAAGTTCAATGTCGACTAACTTTAAGCTCCATGGATCCAGAGAGTATTCAAGCATCATAACCTGATTTCATTCATCTACCGATATGACAAACTAAGCAAAAGGACGTTAAGTTATCAACAAAATAAAAAATTAAGGTACTTAAAAGTGAAGGTTTTCATTGTCTTGCAGAGCTTAATTCCGTACTTTTAATTTCTTGTACGTTTTTTACGGCAATTGTGAGTGAACGCGTAAGCAAAAATACACCATATAAAAGAGATCAGGGTATGTATGCGGGCCATTTTTTCCAGTCTCCGATAGGCTATAAATAGAAGACAAGTCCATAGAAAACAATTATTTTATTACTAAAACTTTTGTTCAGTTATGTGTACTTTTAAACATAATAACCGAAAAGTTTGAGACATTTATCGTACCTGTGCACAAGCTTTGCAATGCCCGCCTCAAAAAATATTGCCACTAATGATTTCAAATAAGCATTGACGTTGTTTTGAAGATCTTCGTACTTTACGACGTTTGCGGAGAGCCATTCAAAACAAACGAACAGGAATGCTGACTTCAGGAATTGTGTTGATCCATGACAACGCTCATCCACACACTGCTGGTACAACCCATCGGCTCCTCCAACAATTTCAATGGGATATTTTCGATCAGCCGCCGTACAGTCTTGACCTAGCACCCAGCAACTTTCACCTTTTCCCTGAACTGAAGACGTGGCCAGGAGGGCAGCAAAATAGCGTCAATGCCCATTTGAAATCATTGTCTGCAAACTTTTTGAAGCGTGTATTGCAAAGCTCGTGCACAGGCACCATAAATGCCTCAATGCACAAAACTTTTAGTAATAGAATAATTGTTTTGTATGAATTTGTCTTTTATTTATAGCTTATCGGAGGTTGAAAAAAAAAAACGGCCCTCGTATTTGGCTAAAGTACGAAGTGTGGCACCAAAAAGAAAGTACGTGTTGTAGACGGAACAATCTTGCGTAAGCCAAGAGTACTGAATATCTAATACCATTATTGTGCAAACAAAAAACTGAAGGTGAGAGAAGTTTTAGTTTTACTATAAAATGAAATATGAAGCATGAGCTGAAACATTCTATAATAGTGAGAATGTCCAAGACATATTCATAGCAAAATCTAGTGAGTAAATTGAATCGTGGCTCTGTGGGTGTAGGACTATAATATATTATTTAATTGAACATGTATTTTGTTTGCTAAGAAAAAGTCGGTTTAGACACAAGTGGTAATGTGGAACTAAAACTACCACTATGTAAACCTGTAAACGAACAAATATTGCTGTAATTATATTATTTGTGAAAAAGAGATAAAAACGTTCGGTAAAAACTGAGGAATTTAGCTCTATATATAAACAAGCAATTAAAGAAACCATTTAACGGCATAACATGTACTTAAAAATAGAAAAAACTGAGCAATACTGACACAGTGCATACGAGCTCTCTTTTTAGAAAGAATACATGGGCTAGTATTTCGCGTCCGTATGAGAGTGCAGAATCATGTAATTTTTTTTGTAGTGTTTAACGCCCGCTTTTACTACTTGTGGCACCGCAGGAGATGAATCATCTAAAAGAGGAAATTTGCTTGAATAACGAAATACGATGTGTGTCTGTCTCAAAATACTTGATAAAGTCCACTTCGTCTGATATACGGGAAGATAATTTCCACATCAACATTCACGACCAACAAAATCAGAAAAGAGATTTCTGAAACATATTTTGTTTCTCTGATATTAGGGCAGAGGTCGCAACTGTCAAAACTACATTACACAACGTGACAACCTAGAAAATTATCGAACTATCCATTGTCTTTACCAATTCTGCGCAGAACGCAGAAAGAAAAGCTAATTCACTTTTTGCAACATGAATACTTCGATTGTTTGAATTCAGGCATTCGTTCTCAATTTCTTTCGTTCGCATTCCTTCTCCTTATACATAATACATAGGCACAGAAGATATTGCAAACCATCCAAAAACTCGATACCGGGATTAATACATGTCTGTGAAGACAATAACTCCAAAACGAAAATTCGATAAAATACGAACCTTGGCATCTTCCAAGAATATGACACGAAGATTCTGAGAAAAATCCATGTACGCCCCTTTACATGAAAAACAAAACTCGACGCTTGATTTTCTCAAAGTTTGCTGTAATGATTTTTGATAAAAATGCACTATATTAAAGATATATGCATAACAAATAAAGTTTTTATCTTGAATTTTCTGGAAATATGCTCAGAAGACCTCTTCATTCTGGATGAATTATGCCTAAACTGCTAACCCGTAAGATAGAGACAAAAACTTACTACACAAAAATGTAGATCTTGTTAAAACACACAGTTTATGTCACATACATTTTTTCGTTAAGTTGACCATTTCCGAGATAATCTTTGTTATTTGTTTCAGTTTTTAAATACTTAAATTTTTCTCATACGGAAATTGTCCAACTCCTAGGCATGCAAAGAAACGGCTTTCAAACAAATAGCAACCAACTTTTAAAAGATTCGATTATCACGTTAGCCTAATGCATTCCTTTATTTCCTTCTCCTTACAAGGAAGCAAATAATGAGACCATCTTTGCTAATGTTTATCTCGTATAGCATAAAGGGGATAGAAGAATAAGCTTTTTAATAATACAGAGAGGTAGAGAAGGTCATGTAATGGAGCACTTCGAATTTTAAGCATTACACTTTGTAAGGCATACTCTAGTCCACATACTTGCTAAGAGAAAAAAATTAGCAGATATTATCCTATTATTTACTTCCTTGTAAATAGAAAGGAAGCTTTCCCTATTTGAGACAATTGAAATTAGTTTTCCTTGCGTAGCTAGGAATAAAATAAAAGAGATGTGATACAAATAACGAATTCTCGTTTGAGAAAAGTATTTTAAAATGAAACCAAATACAAGGATTCACTTGGGAATGGGCAAAAATACAAAATTGGCAGAATGTGTGTGTTTTAACAAGATTTACGATGTATGCAGCAAGAATTTGTCTATCTCTTACGGTTTACTCCTTATACTAAGGTCATGCAGAATGAAGAGTTCTTCAGAGGCTATTTAATCTCGGAAAATTCATATGTACATTTCATTTATCATAAGAATCGAGAAAACATATGGCATTTTAATCAAAATATTCCATGTAAAGGATAATTGGGGTGGGAGACTTTCCTAAAAATCTTAGGGTCGCATATTTGGAATGTTATAAATTAAAATACCAAGTTTGGTATTCAACAAACTTTTCGTTATTTGATTATGCTGTTTACAAACCATACGGACCATTTTTATAAATGTTTTTTTTTCTTTCTTTTGTTTTTTCTTTCTTTTGTTTTTTCTTTCTTTTGTTTGAATTCAGGGTGTCTAATATATTTTCGTGTAAAACCGGTATATATATTTTTGGGATGGAATCTTCTCTAACCACTAAGTATATTGTACATACGTGTTGGAGAAAGTAATTGAATCACAATGGTTTATTTTATCGGAAAGCAGTTACCTGAGTAGGCAGAGTAAAAGTGGCAATATTCAACTATGTTAAATCCATCACAAGGTCAACAACGCAGATAAACCAAATTTCCACTCTGTAGGCAATTGTTAGAAAGAGAAGCCAAAGATTTGCTTTGCTACTGACTGTTATGAATTATTATTGTAATAAACAAACGAGAGATTTGGTTTCTGCCAGGCCATTTGTGATGATAAAGCCTGTGTAGATGACTGTCGGATTAAATATAGAGTGTTTAATTAAAGTTGTGATTTGTGGGTGTGTATTCTCTCTGCCCTGGAATTGTTATCTCAATTTCTAACTTTCTGGTTTTTAGAGCTGAGCATTTTTGAACGACTAAAAAAAAAAAAAAAAGCGGGAGCCAAAGCGTTGTATGTTGCACGGTGACATAGCTGCAATCCAATTGTCAGCACAGAATTTGTGATATACGACCACCGTGATATTCGAGGGCTATAATGAAGGTCGTGAGCAACCCACTGTTAAAATTCAAATTCCAACAATGTAACTGAAATGACTATATCGTCCTCATCTGCGGACCTTATTCTACATGCTGCCGCATTCTGACATCATTAGCTTCAATTAAGTGATCACCAGAGCTAGGAAGTTTGTACCGTTCGCCGTTCCGTATATAGGTTCCGAACGACCATATTGCCGCATCAAAACAAGTCATTGATAAGAACGTATGGGTGTCAAGTAAACAAGTACTGCTTCCAGAGAACAAAAATGCCTTATAAGACATTCGTAAAAGCACACCTATTTAGATCATTAATTATGTATAGCTTACAAATAGTTACATATACAAGGCTGATGCTGATTTCCTTCTTTTAGATATGTATGTACATTATGAAAACACCCAAGCAATTATAACGCGGGTTGTAATATTTACTGATCGCATATAAAATAATATCGAAATAATAACAATTTCTTAAGTATCTTCAGACTCATACTAGGTAAAAACGAAATCAGGAATTAAACTAATACTTTACTCATTTGCAGCCGTGTTACTGAAAACTATATGTACTTCTGAAGCCTTTCAAATGGAAAAATCATTCGACGTTCCGACAAACAAGATTGGTAATGCGAAAAAGTTTGTTCTACTTCACATGATGTGATCGGAGTACATTTGAAATATGTTATCAGTTTCGTATCAGTATCACCAAGCAAATAGCATTTGTTGGGATCTAAAAGTGCAGCTTGTATGTGATACATCGCACTCAACCCTGCATTCTTTTCAATTACACTTTTTACTTTCAGCTTTATTTCAGAAAGGATGTTCGTGGATTGGTAGATCTGTCTTGACAGTCAGTTCTTCTGCATGCCGCACAAATTCAGTTCAGCTCTGTACCTCTGGACTGTAATAGTGTAATAGCTGTGAGTGACTTTTTGAACTAATTCCTTTCTTGCTACCCACATGGTTCTGTGTTATGCAGTGATAGCTGTTTTGCAGTAATGGGTTGCACTCTACGTCGACCTTTGCTCGTGTATGCCAAAACTGGCCGCTCTTACTCTGCTTAAGGAAATTGGCACGTAATTTCTAGCTCTGGTGATCAACATAGATTAATATGGTGGACATCAATGTTTCGTTTAGACAGCATGCTGCCATTGATTTCCTTGTAAAAGAGGGAAAATCTGCTGCTGAAATTCACCTCAGATTAGGGATGTGGGTGAAATATTTAAGAGGTACACGAGAATACAAGATGAGATTCCTAGCAGTCGCCCTCGAACTGTCTCTAGGGAACGCAACAAGCAAAGAGTTGATCACATTAGAGAAGACAGGTGTGTCACTGTGGACGATATCGCTGCAAGTCTTCAGGACGACAATCCGGTGCAAGAATGATTGAAAACTTTACGGTTCGTAAAGAGTCTCTGGCTAGTCTGCAAGTACTTTATGAGATTTCTATTTTCTTAGAGCATGCTAATTGGTGCAGGAGTTATTCATAAAATGAAGAAATTTTTTCAAACAATTTACTTTTTATTTAATAAGCTTCCAATAAAAATAAAAAATAGGTAAAGCATAGCCTTCTGTTTGAAATACAATGGATTGTTTTCAAATATGCGCGATTACAATTCCGACAGATTAATTAGTAGCTTCGAAATAATAACATTATCTTTTATATTTCTTTGTAATCTATTATTCTCCTTTATCATTTCTACAAGAATGTTACGGAAAATAATCCAATTACTTTCTCGAAAAAACGGAATTATCTCGTTAAGTAGCACTAAGACTTTCTTCTCTAACGAGATCCATCGAAGAAGTGGTTAGTTATCACGTAGAATAACAAAACGGACCCCTTTCTCTGACATGAGCCCTGGAAGAAGTGATTATTTCGTAGAATAAACTGGCCTCTTTCTCTGAGGAGGTCCGTCGAAGAAGTAATTATCTCGTAGAATTACTCACTGACCTACTTCTCTGACGAAGTCAGTTGAAGAAGTGATTATCTCATAGAATTACACACTGACGTACTTCTCTGACGAGGTCAGAAGAAAGAAGTGATTATCTCATAGAATTACACACTGACCTACTTCTCTGACGAGGTCAGTCGAAGAAGTGATTATCTCATAGAATTACACATTGACGTACTTCTCTGACGAGGTCAGAAGAAAGAAGGGATTATCTCGTAGAAGTACACACTGACCTACTTCTCTGACGAGGTCAGTCGAAGAAGTGATTATCTCATAGAATTACACACTGACGTACTTCTCTGACGAGGTCAGTCGCAGAAGTGATTATCTCATAGAATTACACACTGACCTACTTCTCTGACGAAGTCAGTCGAAGAAGTGATTATCTCATAGAATTACACACTGACGTACTTCTCTGACGAGGTCAGTGGAAAAGAGATTATCTCATAGAATAACACACTGACGTACTTCTCTGACGAGGTCAGTGGAAAAGAGATTATCTCATAGAATTACACACTGACGTACTTCTCTGACGAGGTCAGTGGAAAAGAGATTATCTCATAGAATAACACACTGACTTACTTCTCTGACGAGGTCAGTCGCAGAAGTGATTATCTCATAGAATTACACACTGACGTACTTCTCTGACGAGGTCAGTGGAAAAGAGATTATCTCATAGAATAACACACTGACTTACTTCTCTGACGAGGTCAGTCGAAGAAGTGATTATCTCATAGAATTACACACTGACGTACTTCTCTGACGAGGTCAGTTGAAGAAGTGATTATCTCATAGAATTACACACTGACGTACTTCTCTGACGAGGTCAGTCGAAGAAGTGATTATCTCATAGAATTACACACTGACGTACTTCTCTGACAAAGTCAGTTGAAGAAGTGATTATCTCATAGAATTACACACTGACGTACTTCTCTGACGAGGTCAGTCGAAGAAGCGATTATCTCATAGAATTACTCACTGACCTACTTCTCTGACGAAGTCAGTCGAAGAAGTGATTATCTCATAGAATTACACACTGACGTACTTCTCTGACGAGGTCAGAAGAAAGAAGTGATTATCTAGTAGAATTACATGCTGATCTCCTTCTCTAACGAGGTTAGTCGAAGAAATGATTATCTAGTAGAATTACACAATGACCTACTTCTTTAACGAGGCGAGTCGAAGAAATGAATATCTCGTAGAACTGCACACGGAACTGTTTCTCTGACGTGAGCCGTCGAAGAAGTGATTATCTCGTAGAACTATACACTGACTTACTTCTCTTAAGAGGTTTGTCGAAGAACTGATTATCTAGTAGAATTACACTCTGATCTCCTTCTCTGACGAGGATAGTCGCAGAAGAGATTATCTCGTAGAATAACACACTGACCTACTTCTCTGACGAGGTCAGTGGAAAAGAGATTATCTCATAGAATAACACACTGACTTACTTCTCTGACGAGCTCTGTCGAAAAAATTATTATCTCGTAGAATAACACACTGGCCTACTCTGACGAGGTCAGTTGAAAAAGAGATTATCTCACAGAATAACACACTGACCAACTTCTCTGACGAGGTCTGTCGCAGAAGAGATTATCTCGTAAAATTAATCACTGACCTACTTCTCTGACGAGGTCAGTCGAAAAAGAGATTATCTCATAGAATTAATCACTGACCTACTTCTCTGACGAGGTCTGTCGCAGAAGAGATTATCTCGTAGAATAACACACTGGCCTACTTCTCTGACGAGGTCTGTCGCAGAAGAGATTATCTCGCAGAATAACACACTGGCCTACTTCTCTGACGAGGTCCGTCGCAGAAGAGATTATCTCATAGAATTAATCACTGACCTACTTCTCTGACGAGGTCTGTCGCAGAAGAGATTATCTCGTAAAATTACACACTGATCTCCTTCTCTGACAAGGTCCGTCGAATTTATTAACTCGCAGAATTACACATTGATCTCCTTTGATGTGATCTGTCGAAGAAGTGATTATCTGCCAGAAAAACACACACACCTCTTTCTCTGACGAGGTCCGTCGAAGAAGTAATTAAAACTTAAAATCTTAGCTGGTTACTGTCAAAAATTTTCTGTTGCTAAAACAAATGTATTTTCCCAAAATCAAGCTGCCGTCGCCACACCCAAAAATGTTATGATTAAAAACAAGAGCTCAACGAAGTTCTGTCTTTACAAAATGAACTCACGTTATATATAATAACGGAAAAATGAAAAAGGATATATTCTCAACAGCAAGGCTATCACTAACGCTTAAATAAACAGGAATGTCAGACAAAAATATTGTTTCACAATGATAAAACATTGCTTCAAAGCGTATACCACTGAAACATTTTTGATCGTTGCGGCCCACATTTATTGACCGAAGTCCATAAACTTCAGGAAGAACCATCACCCAAAAAGTTCCTGAGAGGTTTTACAATGCAGGTTTGCTTTCTCTACACGTGCTATGTAGATTCTGTATAGCGAAGGTATTGTAATGCACCCCAAAAAACGATACCGAGATTTCACTGGAAATACTTGTTTTGGGACCCCTTGAATAAAAAAATCATTTTTAGAAAAATGTTCGTGTGTGTGTGTGGCCAGTATAGCTCAAAAAGGATAAGTCCGCTAAATACCAAAATTGATATTTAAGTTCCAAGGATGCGACACGAAGATTTTAAAAAAAAATCCCACAACCCTCAACTACACTTTCGAAAAGGGTTGCGTCCGTATCTTCGTTCAGCTGAAACGGAGATCTACCATAAAGGTATTTTAAAAGTTGCAGAAATATGAGAAAAAGCATGGATAGAAATTGAGACTGTGTTAAAAGGCTACAAAAAAGCTAGAATAGGTTAATATCCTTGACTTATCTAAATAACAAAAAGTCAGATTTTTAAAACTCTTATGTGTTTCGTTTATGTGACTTTCTCTACGTCTCTGTAACAAATTATTGTTAATATCTTTCGACTACTTCATGTTAATCGATAAACATTAGCAGAAAGTGTCTTATTAGTTAGCTCCTTTAAGTAGAAGGTGAATAAGAAAATACACTAGGCAAAACAGCCAGTCAGATGTTTTAAAATGTGGTCCCATTCTTTGCGTGGCCAGAATTTGAGAGTAGTTTTAATTGGTTTAAAACTGAAATTAATAGAAAAAATATATCGAAAACAGTCAACTCCATGAGAAACATATACAAGACACAAATTGTGTAGTAAAATCTACATCTTTTGTAGAAAGACTTAAGCTTTTGTCTGTCTCTTACGGTTTACTAGTATTCCAAAATTCAGCAAAATTCGTCCAGAATGAACAAGTGCTCAGAAGCTATTCCCATACAATTCAAGATACACATTTTATTTACGATGTAAATAGCTTCAATATACCGTATTTTAATCAAAATCCTGAAGAGGCATTTTTGAGAAAAACAGAATGTTCAAAAAAATGTTCCATGTAAAGGGTAGTTTGAGGGGGGGGGAAGGTTCTTGAAAATGCAATTCTTAAATAGCCAGTGTGGTATTTAACAGTCTTATGCTGTCTATAGATACACACACACACACACGCGCGCGCGCGCGCGCGAACCTTTATATAAAAATGTCTTTTTTTTTATTCAGGGAGTCTCAAAACATGTATTTCCGGAGACATCTCAGTATTGGATTTTTGGATGCAATAAAATACCTTCTCTATACACTATCTACATAGTACATGTAGAGAGTGCTGCTCTCCGTGGTATAATGGTTACCATGCTGACTTCATATATACCCAAGGTCGCGGGTTCAAACCCGGCGGAGAGCGATGGATTTTGTCGGTTATAAAACTCCTTAGCATGGCTTCCTTCGGAAGGGAAGTGAAGCCGTTGGTCCCATGTCGTAGATTTACGGCACGTAAAAGAACCTCAAGCCTGATAGAGAGGCCTCTGAGCAAAATAAAGGCATCATTCACGCCCAATTTAGAATGGGACGCTGAGAGCCACAACAGTTAAAGAGCGTCCATAAATAACATGTCATTTACATTTTTACATGTAGAGAAAGTAAAAATGTTGTACACCACTTTCAGTATGATTTATTTGAGAAGCTACAATATGGGTCAAAATGTAAGTGACCGGAACTAGTATTTCTGGCTCAGAAAAACGCAGTGCCAATCACATCAGATCACTGTATCGTTTGAATGATCGTGTGTACGTGGGCGTGAGGCCGGCAGTCTAGGTCAGTCAGAGCTGCATATTTAAATGTTACATATTAAACAAGTAGCTATACTCGAGTTAACCCACTATTTAATGATATTCTTCTTCTGGTCATGGAAAGAGAACCGGATTTTAATGACAGCCACAGCTAAAGTTGTTATATAAAATGATAGAGAAAATAGAAATAAAAATGAATATGGATCCAATCACTTGTTTCCGTTCTACTTATATGAAACCAAGTAATACAATTAGCATTGGAAGTGTTTATCTTTATTTACATGATATAGATGAAATAATCCTATTTTGCAAGTGTAGTTTACAAAATAAATAGACATTCATGTGAAAGGAACACCTCAGATAGCCCAAAGTTGTCAGCAAATTTAGATAGTTTTACCGCGTGTGTAGGTTTCAAATACATGATACAAATAGGCTATAGGAAATTAAATTCAGTGTTACCATATTGGTTCCGTTTAATGGTTAGTAGAACAGTAAATTATTTGGAGTTTGGGTTGTGGACAGACGGTTGGTATCACTTAATTGGATCACACACTAAGCCTTATCAACAAACCTAGGATCGACCAACTAATCTATTTGAAACTCGTTTGTAATCTCGTTGGCTTTAGTTGGAGCTTTGATGTTGAAGGACAGGAAGGATAGTGAATGGCTACCATTCAAAGGCTTGCTTGTGAGTGGACTCAATAAACTTATCAGCAATCGAGTTAGAGGTTTGGAACCTCTTTGCTTCACTCCTTTCAAACAATTCGGTGCGTAGTGGCAGAAAATTGTTTCAAGCCAACACAAAGCTATCGATATTTTAAGCAGACACAGAATTTTCATCACATTTCAGATTATATAAATTTTGATATTGCAATAAAACGATAATAACTTTTGGGCTATTTATTTATTTATTCATCTTGGCTGAAGCTAAGGGTATAAACCCTTCTCTTCCTCTCTACAGGCAATACATTAAATGCAATACAACAGTGATAAAATTAATAAAGTACAAAAAAATACAATTCTATGCGCTTAATAAAAACAAATACAAAAAGGTGCAACACATATACTGAAATGAAAAGAAAGAAATCTGATATGTTCTATTCACATGATTTTCTCTACTTTTTCTGCAACAAATCACTGTTAAAAACCTACGCTTCTATTTACTTCGTGCTTAATCATGCTCTACATTCGCGCTGGAAAAGGATCGCGGTAAATATTTTTCCCTCCATTCCTCCCTGCCGCTACATCTTACCAAGATATGGGTCCAAGAAGCTCCCTCCTCGCAAATAGGACATCTTCTCATACCATCTTGCCGGTAACTTTTATTATCCGCCATGCTCCTAGTCTAATCCACGCGAGCCCCCGTCTGACGAGTTTGGTACCTGTTTTGATGTATTGCTCCATACCCCACTCCGATTTCAGCCCAGACTGTACTTCTAATGAAACCTTCTCCGTGCATTGCGCAATTATTTGCTGTCTGTCAATGTCACAAGCAGGTTGTGGTGGAGAAGACGAAAGGAAACGTGAAAAAAAAAATCCGATGTGTCCCATTCACATGAGTTTCTCTACCTCTCTGTAACACATCATTGTTAATAAGATTATTCTTCTATCTACTTTATGCTAATGTTTATCTCTATTACTTATTTGCTAATAAGTAGAACGAAAATAGGGAATACTCTAGGCTAAATGCGTTTCTTTGCGTGACCAGCAGTTAAGTTCCCGTAAAAGAAAACATAAATTGTGTGTTTTAACGAGACATATAATTTTTTTAAATAAGTTTTTGTCTATCTCTCATGGTTTACCAGTTATGCAAAATTCTGCAAAAATCAACCAGAATTATGTGCTCTTCATAAGCTATTCCCTAAAAATCAAGATGTGCATTTTATTTATGATGTAAATAACTTACATATACAGTATTTTAATCAAAATTGTTAGAGCCGTTTTTGAGAAAAGTAAGCTTTTCAAAACCCTTTCCATGTAAAGGGTAGTTTGGGGTGTTGCATTTTCTAGAAAACGCTCATGTCGTACCCTTGGAAAGCTTACTATTCAACAGTCTTTTAGTTTTGATCTATGCTGTCCTAAAACACACACATAAACACAAGGACCTTTTTCTAAAAATTCATTTTTTTGGACGATGAATGGGGTTTAAGGGCGCTCAACTTCTAGGTTATCAGCACCCTACTTTTTTTTGGACTCGGTGGACCTCAAGTCATATATTTCCGTTGAAATCTCGGTATGTACATAGAGAAAGTAAAATAGTGACACCATACATGAACGAGGAGGCAATAAAAATTAATAACCTGCAGGAATACATACTGATATTTAATAATATCAAAGAATTTGAAATTACGTTGGGTTATGAAGCTTTTGTTGTGATGCAACTTTAATTTAGCAAGTTTGCTACAGTGTAGTCTTCAATACATTCTCAGTCTCCAGCTCGCCCCTAATATGGCAGCGATATGAACTTTGGTTGCAGCCATGTGCTGCTTCCAAGAAATTCCCTCGTTGTTATGGTTCGGGAGTGTGAACTTGCGCAGCAAGGATGTTTAATGGCAGCATGACCGCAAGGAGTATGTGCAGACAACACGACTGCAGTTCGCCGGGAGAATCGCCCTGGAGATTCTAGACCAACTTAGAGAAATCAAGTCGGCATATGACCGGTGGTGAGCAAGACACTTTTCGGAGTTTCAACATTTAAAAACCTTTGGTAGTTTGGCCAATAATTTGTCAACGTTTTTAACCTTTTTGTCGAGCTCTTGTAGCGCGGTTCTCCTTCGGATGCCAGAAGGTCCAATGCAATAATTCGATCTCCGGTGCTCTCGGTTCAGCTGATGAAAACTCCACTCTTAGTATTGCCTAGCTAATTATCTCAGGGTACTTTAGTAGGCGACTCAAGATTGTAATAAACACTGCATTTCCCCTTAATACTTGAATTTCTTTCTTTCTGAAGATATTTTAAACCTTAATAGGCAGCCAGTTTGTTTCCTTACAATATATTTACATTATTAACCTTCCTACCTAATCTGTAAGCACATCGTTCCCGATGCTTTAAGAACATGGACGACGTGCCTTCGTCATCTCACACACGTTTTGATCACAAGTATCAACAAAGCTTCAGATTGAGATAAGAGTAAAAGTCTGGAGAATGCTCCCCTTTTATACTGCCACAAGGTGATGCCAAATTTCGCTGCATAAAATATAACAAAACCTATGATTCGTCCCTTGGTTACATAACACTACATACTGTGAAAATACATTATACTAAGTTTTGTTAGTGCCACGGCCTCATGACGCGTCGGAAAAACTCAATCTTTCATCCTTCTCTAACTTACATCTCTCCTTTACTATTTTTCCAAATCATTCTGTTTCCTATACTTGTTTCTTTCTTCTCCTGTCTAGTTTTCGTTACATAGCCTAATCCTGTTACCAAATGACAGACTGGCGGACTATTACCTGGAATTAAGCTAGCTCGCCTCTTCCTTAATTACCTAGGTTACAATTTGGTTTTATACATATCAATATTCTCAACTGTTTTAATATTGCTATCCTTAATATTATAATATTATGTGCAATTCTGCTTTTTATATTGATTTATGTACATGTGGTATGTCCTCCTACACTCTCTTGTTTATATAAATATTCTGAAATAGTTATAGTTTAGTATAGTTTCCAGTACGTTGTTGAATGGGGTGAATTTCAGATGAAAGCAATTTTTAATGGCATATGTATTGTACTTCTGCAAATTGTGTTGAATTTTTCAACATTTAAGTTGTATGTAGCTCTATGATAAAACCTTTACGTATGTTGAGTATTAGAGGTCCAAAAGTTTTTCCAAACGCAACGGCTACATTGTTCACGTTTAGTGGAAGCCAAAATACGACCAAAGATTTTCAAGAACATCATTCCCCCTCCAAGTACCGTTACGAATATTTTTCAAAAATGTTATTTTCTCACTCATACCGACATATTTCTATAAAAGCTTTCTTTTTGAATTCAGGGGACCCCAAAACATGTATTTTTTGTGAAATCTCGGTATCAATTTTGTATGGGTACCTTTATATCTTCGTTATCTAGAATGTGCATTTTTTTACATGGGAGAGAAAAGTAAAAATCTGATGTTAACTCATATGACTTTCTTTAACTGTTCTACAAACAAATTTCTTACAAAAGATTGTTCTTCTTTTTACCTCATGCTAATCGAGATAAGCATTAGAGAATGTGCTTATTACTTAAGTTATTTTTAAGTAGAAGTGAAATAAATAAATGCGCTATGCTAAAGCTATAGTTAAAATGTTTAAAGCTATCGTTATGCGATGACATTGAAATTCGTTCTCTTGCTTCGTCAGGTATAGGGCAGGAGTAAAAATATAAGTATTTTAAAATTGAAACCTCAAAATCCTCAAAAACCAAAACCAGAATAAAGTTCTCTTCAGAGACTATTCTCAGAAAATTCAAAATAGACACTTTATTTGCGTTATAAATATATTGTATACACGGTATTTCAATCAAAATTCTTAGTAATTTTTGAGAATAACAAAAACTTTCAAAAAAATTGTCCATGTAAAGGGTAGTGTGGGACAAGGGAATTTTTCTGAAAACCCTCGTGTCGAATCCTTGGAGGTTATTAAACTTAAATACAACGTTTAGTATTAACAAACTTTTCGGTTTTTAATTATGCTACACACACACTGATTTATTTAAAAAAAATCCTTTTTTAGATTCAGGGGTTCCTAAACATATATTTCTGGTCTAATCTCGGAATAGCTTTGTTAAGCAATAATAAAGTTCTTTAAGATAATGGCAATTCCAATCTTAGCTTCATTTGTTCGTTCGTAGTCGGCTTACCCTCCCCCCAGGACTTGCAAGCGGATACCTAGGGGTCAGAAGCATGTCGGAAAGCCAACGGCAAGAAATCACAAAACGAAGAACCTGAAACGACTGGCGGCTCAGAGCTAGGCATGGGCGTGAGAAAGTGGAATATATGAAATGCGAGCGAAATGGATGATAGGAAAGGTAGTGATGGAGCAATTGGTGGCGGGGGAAACCGGAGGATCCTGAGAAAACACATCCAAAAGCCGCTTCGTCCACCACAAATCTCACATGCGGGTGCTTGGGATCGAACTCGGACCGCCTGTGTATAGGCGAGCGGTTTTACCTCCCGGCCACAGCGCCAATCAAAGCTTATGCCAGGAAATCATAATTTATTGAACTGGAAGATACAAGAACATAAATGAGATTTTTGAGAACAGTTAAATTGTGGACCAGAAAGGATAAATAAGAAAAGAAATGATTAGAAAGGATCGACATATTTATAATTTAAATGATAAGTAAAAATATATAATGAAAACTGAAAATCACACATTAAAACAATGAATAAACAAAGAGTAACATCTAAAATGATAATTTATAGCCCCAAATGAGAACAAAGCATGGAAAGACCAAGGAAAAGATGGACCTGAGCATTTGAAGCATTAATCTATGGCCAGTATGTGGAACTTTTCTTTCGGATTGCATCTGTTATTTTATTCCGTAACCAGGGTTAAATATTTATTAACATACTGTAGTAAGTGTATTTGAAGCGCATTAATAAATACCCATTAGAGGCTTTCACGCTTACTAAATACGTGCATTAAAACGCCGAGAGTATAAGCAGATAATATCCCTTAATCGCGTAACAAACTGCCAGAAAGTCGTTATCCAAAATGTTATAATGAAAACGGATTTCTCTCCAAGAGGTCCATTATCGAACCGAGAGCCGGAGCTTTGAAATTCAATTAAAGCGCTTAAGAAGGGCTTTTATACACAAGAATAGCATTTAGCGTGCTGCTGATTTTTCTGTCGATATTTGATCATGTCTTTCAGAGCTGAACTTTAAAACCTATTCGCCTTAATCTGGTTTAGTAATTTAAAAGTAATGGACGATGTTTAAAATGGATAGTCTCAAAATAATCTGAAGTTCTTAACTGTTTGAGGTCTGTTACTCTGATGTGGATTCAATAATAGTAGCTGAAATAAAGAACAAGAATCCAATATGCATGTTGCCATATCAAGTGGTATTATACTTTTCAACTGTATTACAAAAACATTGTGATCACAGAGCTGATTTCTCACCCGGAGATCCCGGGTTCGATTCTCGGCTGGGGCGAGGAATTTTTCTTTAACCAGAATTATTCCTATTCCCCACAGAGTTTGGAAGTATGTAGGTGAGAGTAAATGTGTGTGTATGTGTGTTTGTTTAAAGAAAATAAAAGTATTATTAACTCAATGTTAAGAACCTAGTCAACGAGCTGTTTCTAAGCAAAGCCCCCGAATTGATCTTAATATTAATATATGAAAAAATTAAATAACATTCTAGAGCTAATATTTTCAAAGTAGTTAATATACCAGCATTACAAGATGTAGCATTCTGATAATAAATAACTAAACAATAGCAAATTAATCCCATACCATTCCAAACTAATAAAATTCTAATTAAATTAGGTCTTGTAATTGAACAAATATTGATAATACAAATAACAAAACTAAAATCAAGAAATGTGTATCCTTAATTCATCCAATGCCAATAATAAGAGATATTGTGCTAGGGGGTTGCTGGTGTACATGGCATGGTCAGAGATGCTGGAATATAATGTAGTACAGCCTGACCATTAAAACACCAGTACAGTTTACGTAAACAGGAGTAAACTAAAGGATCCACAACAGGTTAAACTTGCCGTTTTCTTTATCACTATGAATATTAATTTTCTTCTTTGTGAGCGGCGAGGGTGTTTACATTTTGATTTGATTCAAACCCGTCCCCTGTAAGAAACTCAACTGCTTCTTTCCTGTATTGCCGAACTGTATAGGGCATGCACCGGGAGTGATGACGTAATACCTCTTATCTGTTTGTGTTCACGTAAACTTCCACTCGTGGCCAACTGCATTCATTCTTCCGACAGGTAATATATGGAACAAAAATATTTTGTAAGAATAGTTTGTTTCCAGAAGAGCTAGAGAAAGTTATGTGAATGAAACACAATAGATTTTTATAATTTCTTTGCTTCATTAGCATTGCTGCTAGAGAATTTACACACACACACATATATTTGTATATGCGCATATATAATTTTATGAATGTTTATCTAGACCTTAAAACGAAGTTACCGTTTTAATTAAAATTGCAATAGTTTTAGTACATTTATGCTCACTAAAATCACGCGAAAAAACTTTTAAAGCGATATGTAACATTTAAATACATCCTCCAACCTATATAAGCTCTTTTCATTGAGGAAATACTTAAATATACCCAAATGTCCAATACGTTATCATAATGGATACAGGTAACAATGTTGTACTGAATTTAAGTGAAGAAAATCGGATTCTTTGGCATCCGCAAGATGCCAGTGGTCATAAATGGCAGATGAGAAACCACATGCTAGGGTAGATTGTTCCAGAATCATCTTACGTGAAAGTTTTGACCACAACCTGGGGCCCTGGAACTTTCTGAGAGATCCAGAAGCAACCCCAGGACAACTTCTGGAGCAATTAGTAGATACACTTTCAACCTCAGTTTCCGTTTCTCAATCACCATCATCTGATCAGCACTGTTATCATTCTCAGAGAGATCACAGGTTTCCGCAACCACAACTTCTGATTAGGGGTATCTCTCTCCTCCGCAGCCTCTACACTAATTCCTGTAGCGTTCTTTCTCTTCAACGCTATTCTCAAATGCACTATCAATCAATATCTAATCGAATATTCACAAGCCTATCTTTTAAACCAACGAAACTGCACAATGCTCCGCGTTTTGCTACTTTTTATCTTCTCTTGCCCGTGTGTACCATGTACATAGTAAACAGGTATTGTAATTCACCCAAAAATTCGATAACGAGATTTCACCTCACATACAGGTTTTCAGTTCTATTGAATCCATACAAATCATTTAATAAAAAGGTCCATGTGTGTTTCTGTCTGTATCTGTGTCTGAAGGCAGCGTTAGCTCAAAAAGCTGCGTTCCATTTACATGTTTTTCTCTGCGTGTTCTGCAAATGAAGTTCTATTTTTACTTTTTCTACACGTACTATGTACATAGTGTATAGAGAAGGTATTGCACTCCACCAAAAAATTCGACACCGAGATTTGGCCGGAAATACATGTTTTGGGTCCCCCTGAATCCAAAAAAAAACATTTTTGGAAAAAGGTCCGTGTGAGTGTGTGTGCGTGTGTGTGTGTGTGTATCTGTGGACAGCATACCTCAAAAATGAAAAACACCGTTAAATACCAAACTTGATATTTAAATTTGGTATCTTCCAAGGATGCAACACGAAGATTTTCAAGAAAATCCCCCCACCTTCAACTACCCTTTACATGGAACTTTTTTCGAAAATTTTGATTTTCTCAAAAATGGCTCTAACAATTTTGATTAAAATATTGTATACTAAAAGATATTTACCTGACAAATAATATGTATATCTTGAATTTTCTGGGAATAGCTTCTGAAGACTACTTTATTCTGGAGGAATTTTGTATAACTGCTAAACCGTAAGAAATGGACAAAAACTTACCACACAAAAAATGTAGAACACATTAAAACACATAATTTATGTTACATACATTTTTTTCGAGGAATTCGTCGTTTTTGAGATATTCCTTGTTTTTGGTTTCAGCTTTGAAAAACTTTTACTTTTTTCATACAGGAATTTGTCAACTCGTGTCCATACAAACAAAGTAACTTCAGTCACATAGCAACCAGCGTTTGACTTCACTTTAAACTATGATACTCTCATATTTCGCTTCTACTTACAAGGAAGCAAATAATAAGATTATTTCTGCTAATTTTTTCTCGATTAGCTTGAAGTAAATATAAGAATAAGCTTATTAACAATAATTTGTTACATAGAAGTAGAGAAAGTCATGTGAATGGAATACATTAGATTTTTTTATTATTGTTTCATTTATTTAGCCCCCTTTAACATCCAAGGTCATCTTGGAGGCTTTGCATTAGAAACAACTTCTCTGTAGGTATTTGACGTTAAGTTTAAATCGTTTTACTTTCCTCAAACACACACGCACACACACACACACACACACAATCACTCTCACATACACACCTCCAGACACTGTAGGAGATAGGGAATAATTCTCGCCGACCACTCAACACGGAGGTAGTCTCAACGTAAGTATTCTTTTATTCACAACATGCTAATCGAGATAAACTATTAGCAGGTATTAACATTACTTGTTTCCTTTTAAGCAGAAGGTAAATTATGAAACACACTAGGCCAAAGCGATAGTAAAATATTTTAAAAGCTGGCCGCTAAATAAACAATTGAAGTTCGGCATTCTTTGCATGGCCAAGGAAAATAAAAAGCAAAAGAGAAACAAAACCACACATAATTTCTCGTTTCAGAAAAGTTTAAATAGTTCAAAATTGAAGCTAATGACAGCAACACTCGGAAACAGCTTACGTTACGGTTAAAATAAAAAAAGTATATTACGTAAATCTATATTTGTTGTAGAGTTTTTGTAAGGAGTTTTTTTATGGTTCTTAACGGTTTACCAGCTATAAACAATTCATCCAGAATGTATAGGTCTTCAGAGGCTATTCCCAGAAAATTCAGATATACATTTTGTTTTTAATGTAAATATCCTTAATTTAAGGTGTTTTCATCAAAGTAGTTTCAGCAATTGAGATAAACAAATTCTCAAAAATGTTTCTATGTAAAGGGGAATTTTTGTTAAAGTCCTTGTGTCATGTCCATGATATATACTAAACTTAAACACCAAGTTTGGTATTCAATGGTCCACAGACACGCGCGCACGCACAACACACACACACACACACACACACGCGCGCGCGCGCGTCATGAGTGAAATCTGAAATATAAAAATTTAAATTATTTGTTACTTATTTTATTATTGTTTGGGAAGAGACTGTGGACCAAAGTATAACATCTTGTGAATAGTCCGGTATGAAGTATATCAGATTTTCCCTCATCTGTTGAATGCATTTTGTCCTTAAATTATATTATCCGGCCGTTTTATTTTTCTTCAGAAGAAGTATCTTACAGAGAAGTACATTTTAATAAAAGAATTGTGTAAAATGTATTATTTCTGCACGAGGTATGGTGTTTTTGCACTTTATATGTTAATTAAAAGTATTCTTATGTTTTAATTTTTATTGAATTCTGGGATAGGGATATTAATAACGTTTTCTCTTAAAAACGCATATGGGTGAGGAACATTTATAAATACAGATTGTAATGGTGACTAGTTTATCAAGAATTGTTACTTTTAAAGAAATTGGAGGAAGAGTCTGAAATTGTCACTATATCGCTATGGATAAAATCGCTTAGTATCGAGCTAGTTAATTCGAAGAGCTTTTATAGTGAACAGCGGGCGCAAAACTTCCTAACCTCCAACCCAGCTGCCGAGTCTAGCTCCTGGGAGTTTGCGATATGATACCTTTACTCACAGTCATAGTCAGCAAAACATTGTACAGTCAGCATCGAAAATGTTCCGCTTCTATTTATATTTGTAACTTTAATAATCATTGCTCTTACGTTGTAAAAGTTAAGTGGTAAGGTATTATTTAGTGAAATCAACAAACACTATTGCATTGTTTATTCTCGCATGTGATATTTGCTGTTCACGGTTTCCACCCGATGTTATGTCACAAAACAGAGTACCACATTCAAGAGGTCGCGATTTGGAATCTATCTTAGAGCGAGTTACTCGAATAAGATTTTTTCTGAGTTTTCCCTTTTACTTTTCATTCATTGTCCGATATGATCAACCAGGTTAAACGACATATAAATAAATACACCCATAAAAGAAGGATAAGATTACCATGCCAGGATCAGAATGTGCGTGAAGTGTGTGATAGATAGCATGTGATGTTTTGTAAACAAAAACAAACACTGATAAAATTTTGTAATGGAGGAAACTGATTCATAAACTCATGCACATTATGCGCTGTCAGGTGGGGAAGAATTGGAGGCAGATCGATAGACATTGTTTTTATGTTAGGTCATTTGTACAGTGATATTTATACATATGAATATCTAAGTTTATCAGTGCAGCGCAGTGTGATGCAGTGCATGAGCGGTGGCAGTTATTTGACATTGACTGTCACACGCAGCTCTCCAGATACCAGAATGCATGCAGTCGACTGGTGAACTGCTTATCCGGTAACAACGTTTATGCAACTCGCTTCCTAGCTCTCATTAAGATTTTCACATGTCCAGTTATATCATGCACACTGTAGATCGCATCATTGAATGCTGCTGTTTTGATCTTGTTATGATGCCAGGACATTCTTCTGTGTTGTAACTTTCATCTTATGCTGATGTGTAAAGACTTTGTTAGTTAACATGGGGGGAAATGTGAAGCATGATATAGCTTGGTAGTGAGTAATTGGTATGCATACATGGGGCAAGTTAAACAGATATATTGCAACTCAATTTGATATAAGTAAAATATGTCATTTATCGGAACTTTGGAATAACGTTACCGTAGAGATCTTGTGGACAGTATCCCCATACGAATAAACTGTGTTTCAAAGCCAAAGCAGACGTAAACAAGTGTTAAAATCATCTGCAAAGTATGCCTGAAGTAACATGTTCTTATGGATAATAATATATTATGGTAACTGTTCTAGAACAGTTTTTAAAATATTATGGGTATCAAACTTTTAGTAGAAACCACACATAGTAGGTAGAGAAGGTATTATATTCCACCCAAAAGAGAGTTTATCAGAAATATACGTTTGAGGACCGCTGAATCCAAAAAGGGTATTTCTAGAAAAATACCCGTGTTCGTGCGTGTGTCTGACCATCTGTGTGTGTGTTTCTGCAAGCAGCACGTCTCAAAAATATAAAGAATATGAAATAACAAACTTCGTATTCAAGTTTAGTATCTTCCAAGAATGCGACACGAAGATTTTCAGAAATATCTTTCCACCCTAATGTACCCTTCACACGGAATATTTTTCGAAGTTTTCAAACTATTTTCGAAACTACTCTAATGATTTTGATTAATATGCCTGAACAGCTTCTGAACTTCTCTTCATTCTGAATGGATTTTGTATAATTGGTAAACGGGAAGAGGTAAGACAAAAACTTACTACTCAAAAAATGTATATCTAGTTAAAACACACAGTTTCTCTCATAAATGTGTATACATATTAATTCCTAGTGCTAACCATTTCAGAGCTAATCATTGCTATAGTTAAATTTTTCTCAAACAAAATTCTCAATCGTTTCATACCTCTTTTGTGTTACTCCTGGCCAAAGAAAGAAGTTCAAATTTCAGTGTAATTTTTATCTAGATTAACGTGAGATAGTTCAAATAATAATCTTTTAAGAATAGTTTGTTGGTAGGAGAGGTAGAGAAAGTCGTGTAGATAGAACAAATTGATTTACTTGGACAGTGCATCTGTGAATCCTAATCTTGCTCTGTAATACCTAAATGTGTTATAATTGGGGTGTAGTTAATAAGTTCAATGATCCTTTGTTCCAAGCGTCATCTAGATATAGAGACTTCTGAAAAATGCTTTACATTGCTCATGCCTATGGAAAAATTCAAAGTGAGTGAGGTATGATAACCATTGGAAGCCAAAACTGAAGTTCAACTCTCGTAAGCCAATAAACATGAACATTTCATTCAGTTATTTTAAGAACTCTCAACATCATTTGGCGAGGCTCCTTCTTATTGATATCACATTCTTAAGGATTGCTTCAGCAAAAACCTATAAAGTAACTTCATTACGTGGTGTTCAGGAATTTTCCACTCTCGTTTACATCTCATGACCTATTACCACTTATTCCAAAACACACCCTTGACAAACGCTATTACATTCACGCATTTTATAGTTTTTCGGTATCAATATTTTGCATTTTTGTGCAAGCGGGCATATCCAGTAGGAGTAGGAATTCTTTAACCCTTTCAGACCCAGAGTGTTTTGTCTGTTTTTTGAAATATTACTGTACAAACTAAAGTATATTACACTAAACTATTCTGATATATAAATAATTTATTTTCACAGTCATGTATTTGTTCGAATCAACTGCTCTCTGCCGTTCAGACAACCTCTATTTCACGGAGAGAAATATCCTGTCCTTAAAGGGTGGCTGGAGTCTCTGGATGCTCTATGGCATCTGTGGTTTAGAATGGGGTGAACCAGGTTAAATAATATGTGTCACAATATGCCGGGATAATGGCGGGACAGGTAGAAGCACCTAGTGTGGTATCTGTTTTGTAAATGTTCTAAACATCTTACTATACTTTAGTAACTATATTATAATATAGCATTACAAACAATTAATTTTGGGTACATTTATAATAAACCAGCAGTCATGCTGTAAATTCCGAATATATTTCTATCTTTTTAAAGAACAGATAAAAAAATGAACGCAGAACAGGCTGCAAAGACCCCATTTCAAAACGACCCAACACAAGATTAAAATTGCTCCTTCCTTGTGACATTGAAAATGATTTCATTTAGTACCACTGTAAGGTAACAAGGAAGTAAGTAAATACTAGGGTGGTTCTAACTGAAACCACTATGACTGAAAGGGTCAGAATTTTAAGGAAGAATCGACAAGAACCTAAATTGTGATACAATCGCAATATGTTCGTGTCTGAAATGGATCCTCTTGTTTCATTGTTCACTCATCGAAGACGGACTTGATCCAAACAGATCTTGCATAAGTCTGATGATCGGGACATGCGCATGCGCATAAGGTGCTAAACAGAAATTAACAACTACAGCTTATTAGTAGGGCTCGGTCCGTGGTCACGAAATTGCCGGATTGAGGTTCAGTGCACACAGAGCATAACTGTGACGGACTGTAGAGCCCGTTGCTCTACAGTCCTGGCCTCATTCAATTCCTGCTAGTAGATAAACCAGTGAACAGCGAAAAAGAGTGCAGATTGAAAAATGTCGAAAATACGAAAGTGTAGGCGTTCTACACTGAACAAATTTGTGGATGATCCAAACAATATTTTGAGTGACATTAGGAGAGAGTTTTCTTTCAAGTCAGTAAAGATGTGTCTTGTAATTCACTGTAATGAATTCTGAGTGAGTTCGGTTGATTTATATTCATTGTTTTTTCAAAGCTCTGCATATTATCCTGAACCATTGTATCAAGCTTTATACTTTTATTTGTAATAGTACAAGGTGGTTTTATTTACAAAACTTTTTGCGCAAGTCTACGCAAATTTAAGCTCTGAAGCCCCGCCATTTTAAGTGATATGTATACTATAATAAATTAGTGTTACATTTTATCATCGGCTATTAAAATTATAAAATATCTTGAAGTATATAAACAGAAAGAGCAAACAGTATTTTTTTTTATTTTCACCCATTCATATCCCTGATTACTCAAATTTGTTCTTGACGATAACATGAGTGGGGGTAAGAAACAGCGAGTCTGAGACAGCAGCAGCGGAAGGCCAGCATGTTAATTAAAGGTACGTGACAAGCACTCAGTCGTGCGTTTCAAATATGTTCTTTACCGCAACAACTAACAAACTTGAGAGGCAATTAAAAGTCACTACTTCAAAGCCTCATAGCTTTCGGTGCTCAAGACAATCGATATCCGACTTCAACTCTACATACAGGTTTATTAATTTATCCTGACAGATGGAGAACTATGCGTAGTGATATCTGGACGAATCTATTTCAGAGCAGTTGGAATTTGGAGAGGAGGCAGTTAGTTACGAGTAAGTAAACAAGTGCAGAGCTGCTGAGTCAAGTTGTCCTTTGTAATCTCTCGTAATCATAGTATCAAATAACGCATAGTGGCGAATAGAGGGATTATTCCATCACATTTGTTACTCATCACTACTGCGCAGGTTTGCTGTCAATGTATATGGAGACACCTGTAGGTCAAGTCAAAATAATGAAGAATATACCAGTGTATACTTTGTAAGTACGTATACAGCTATTAGAGAAGGTATCTGTTCCACACAAAAATTCGATACCGAGATTTCACCCAAAGTACCTACTTTGGGAACCCATAACTCCAAAAGGAGTTCTAAACAAAAACGAAAAGTGCTTTAAATACCAAACTTGGTATTCATGTTTAGTATCTTCCAAGTAATCGGCACAAAGATCTGAAAAGATAATACCCCTCTTCATACTAGCTTAACATGGAAGATTTTTTTCGAAACTTTCGATTTTTACAAAAATGGCTCTAACAATTTTGATTAAAATATAGTATATTCATTATATTTACATAACAAATAAAAGGCATATATTGAATTTGCTAGGAATAGCCTGTGAAGTCCTCTTCATTCTGAATAACTCTTATATAACTCGTAAACCGTAAGAGATAGACAAAAAGTTCTATACAAAAATATAGCCCTCGGTAAAACACACAGTTTATATGATTTATATTTTTTAGAGCTATTTCAAAATATTCCTTGCTAATGTTTCTGAAACGGGAGGTCGTCATTCGTTTTATTTTTGTTGTACTGTGGTCATGCAAAGATAACAATTTAAACAAAGCGACACCCTATAAAAGATTTGCCTATCGCTTTAGCCTAATGTATACCTTATTTACCTTCTACTTACAAAGAACCAAATAAAAAGGTCACTTCAGCTAATTTTTAACTAGATTAGCGTGAAGTACACAGAAGAAAAACCTTTTGTAAAAATAGCTTATAGGTGGCGCCGTGGCCTATGTTCGATCCCAAGCAGGATTTGTGGTGGACAAAGCGGCATCTGAACAGGTTTTCTCCGGGTCCTCCTGTTTCTCCCGGCACTCATTCCACCAATTATTCCATCATCACCTTTCCTATCGTCCATTTCGCTTACATTTCATATCTTCCACTTTCTCAAGCTCAAGCCTAGCTACGAGTCCACCACGCCTTCCAGGTTCTCCATTCTGTGGTTTCGTGTCTTCCGACAGGCTTCTGAATCCTACGTACCGCTTGTAAGTCCTGGGGGGGGCCTCAATCCTAAATGCGGGGAGTGTAAGCCGACTACAAAAAAAAATCTGATGTGTTCCATTCACACGAGTTTCTCTAGCTGTTCCGCAAACCAACTTTCCTTACAAAAGATTATTCTTTGATCTACGACATCCTAGGAAAACAATAGTTTTATTGTTTAAGTTGAAATATTATTTTAGTAGAAATTGTTTTATTACTTGCTTACTTGCAAGCAGAAGGGACTAATAGAATACACCAGGCTAAATTGACAGTCTGATCTTTTAAGAATTGAAACACCTGAAAGTTTGGCTCGCTTTGCATGGCCTATAGTAAAACAAGAGGAATGAAACGAAACGTCAGTTCCTGTTTGAGAAATGTTCTAGAAACCAATAATCAAGAATATCTTTGAAACGGTCAAATCTACATAAAAAACATACCTTTATAACATATGTTTTGCGTTTTAACGAGATCTGTAGCTTTTGGTTGTAAGTTTTTATCTATCTCTTACGGTTTAACCGTTTTACAAAATTCTGCAAAACTCACCCCGATAGTCTTCAGAGGCTATTCCTAGAAAATTAAAAATATAAATTTACTTGTGGTGTAAATATATTTTTAATTTATTTATTTATTTATTTAAGGTCACTTTATAACAAAGGTCATCAGCGACCACAATATTCTTACATATCAAGATCAATGTATGCAAAATTTAATACAAACTGTGGTCATAAATTTAACTATTTGAACTTTGGTAACTGTAAAATATAGTACATCTAAATTGGTAAACAATTATAGTAGTATCAAACTGGTTATAACAATTAAATTACATTAAAAACAACATTTGTGATATTTCCATTAACTTGATAGCTTCTCTGCATCCTTTTTTTTTTTAAACAGTACCGGAGTCTGATCAGAACTCCGGCGCCGTATCCCCATTTACATTTCCCCCGTAGGTTTTACTGATTACTGGTTTTATTGTTTTTATTGTTCCTTTACAAACATAGACACATTGCACAAACATATAACACCCATGCCCATGGCGGGACTCGAACCCACGATCCCCTAAACGAGACGCTTTAGCGAGCGTGGCCACCTTCGGTGAGGTTAAAGATGGAATACAGATCACTCTTGAGGTTTAAGTTCCTTCTGTCGTTCAGTAAAACAGGGCACTCGAGGATAAGATGAGCAGTTGATACGACTTCTTGAGCTGAACATCTCGGACATGAATTTTGGTTCTTTTCTTCATCAGATAGCCATGGCTGAGGTTGAAGTACCCGATGCGCAAGCTGGTGAGTAGGAATTTTTGTTTCTTTCGGAATTTAAAGTGTGATATTGGCGGTTCTGTAATAAATTCCTTAACCATTTGTAGTTTTGAGGGCGTAGATTTCCACTGTTTGTCCCAGTGGTCAGCGATATAGCTTTTAAACATTTTTTTAACATCCTGAAGTGTGCCACTTAATCCAGTTTCAATTTGTTGCAGCCTCGTAGCATATTTAGCTGCCACGTCTGCCTTTTCACTTCCGGCAATGCCTTTGATGGAAGCCAAACCAAAATATAAATACCTTTAATATGCGGTATTTTAATAAAAAAAAAAGTTAGCCATTTTTGAGAAAAACATTAACGAAACATTTTTCATGTTTAGGTTAGCTTTTGGTGGGGGGATTTTCTTATCTTTGGAAAACACATAAATACAAAGTTTGGTTTTTTAACGGTATTTTCGTTTTAGAGCTACGATATTAACAAGGACTGAGACATAGACCTTCTTCTAAAATTGTTTTTTGCACTCAGAGGACCTCAAACAAATATTGCTGGTGAAATCTCAAATCGAAATTTTGGTGGAAAACAATGCCCTCTCTATTCACTTTGTACAGTGTATATACAAGCTAGAGAAACTCGTGTATATAAAACACGTTGGCTTTTTTAAATTCAACCTTCCTTAATAGGTAGAGTCGCCGCCTCGTTGTATTCCCAGCTGTTTGTAAAGCATTTCACTCAAATTAAAAAAGAAAATATTTTTGCAGATGTAAGAAAAATACGACTCTTGCTTGAGGCTTGCAACGGTGTTAAGAGTCATAAAAAAAAGACGTAAATAATTTACGAAGTAATATCTAAAAAGTTTCTGCTTCCCCATGCTGTAAATGTTTCATGATTCATTGTACATTCTGCAGCCCTTTTAAGACGTAGAGGGGTTGTAAATACGTTAGGGCTGCGGAGACACTAAACTGGGTTGTATTTCACGGTGTGGGTGTTAACGTTACCGCACATACATCTGAGCTTGTGGTGAGATACACACACACACACACACACACACACACACACACCTGCAGGTTACCCGAGAGAGGTTACCTTCGTTATATTTATTCAGGCAAGAGATCTTTCTCTTCTCCAGACTGCTGTTTCAAACAAAAACAAACGTGGAATATCAAGCGGCAGTCTCCTCCTCGCATTTCATAGAGGTCTCTGGCAATTCAGTCGATTGTTTCTTCGCAAGGTCTCATGGTGAGTGTACTACATTCAGGTACAACATTGATATATGTATTTACATCAGTCTCGGCTGTATTCCAACATTCATGTTACCTTCTTTCCAGGAGGCAGTTTCACTAAACATCTTTCTATTCTCTTTTACTTTCTCTAGTATGTATATAAAAATCAAATCAAATATGTAATGCATGCGGCGGTAGCATAGTGTTCCGGGTTCGTATCCCCGGTGCAGCTTTTGGGCTATTAAAGAATGGTGTGGTCCTAGCTCAGGATTTTGTTAACATGGAATCGTTTTCAGGTGTGGTAAGTCACAAGTGTATTTCACCGAGCTGCAGATTATTATCGAACACATTTATTTATTTTGTTCGGACTTTACTACCGTCGAACACACAAGCATTCCTCCTAAATTTTCTACTCTTAAGTTACTCTGCTCTCTATTATTATTTACTACTCTTGATCGTCTTTTGGTGCAGTGATTTCGTACGTATTCTGGTCCGCATTAAGTTAAGCTACACAACCAAAGGTAGCCCGTTCGGCTCCACTACGGACCAAAATATTACATCATACCTCCGCGGATGTTCCATGCTTAATACTAAAGTGTCGCTCGACCAGAAAGAGGACCGTTTATCTTGCTTTGTTATGTTCACCCTCGGGCAGTGTGACCTCACCCCTTTAGTTCAATGTCCTTCCTTAACGGTATTTTCCTACCTGGGTCCCTCGTCAGCTCGTGACAACTGTATGTCCTTGCCTTCTTTCCAAGCCATTTTCAACGTACATTTGTTCCCTCTTAGTATAATGTATATTATATTTGCTACAATTAATATCTTCCTTTTAGATAACAGGTACACTCTCATGCAATATCTAGGTATCTAATTTCCTATACTTGGACGTATATCGCAAACTTCAGGAATTTATTTACCACATTAATTTTGGTCGTGCATCATTATCTTACAGATATAACTCATATACCATAATTTGTATACTGTTTTATAATATAATGGTAGCTCCAGTTTGGTGGTGAATCATGAATCACACGGGAACGAAATAAAAGAAAAGTACAATCATCAGAAATGAGGTTCCTCCGTAGAGTTAAACGGTGTACAAGGAGAGATAATTTGAAAAAAATGAGGAAATAAGATGAATTCTGGAAATATGCAATATAAATGATAAAATATGAGAATATAAAGAAAACTTGAAAAACCATCTATACCGCATGGAGAAAGGAAGAACACCAGCTTCAGTAAATACTATCAGGTTAGTATTAAGAAAAGGGACTTGGAGAGCATTAAAAGGAATAATTCTTTTAGGAGGTCATAATGATCCAATATCAATAGCAGGAGCAAGATTTCTGTGATAGAATGTTCAGAAGAGGGGAGAGAGTTGTAAGACGTCCAAGGAAGAGATGGCAATGAAAGCAAGGTTGTGAAGACGAAACAGGCATTACTGCTTAATCCCTTAAGTGCAGAAGAAGAATAAATAAAGATGAGCTTGTATACTAATAAAGAAATTAAATACATAACAAAATACAATAATGTAGAACAAAAGCAAGTAGAATATATTTCCGCAAGAAATGCATAAATAAACATAAAGCCATTCTCACTTACATTTAACCAATTATTATTATTATTATTATTATTATTATTATTATTATTATTATTATTATTATTATTATTATTAATTACTGTGATCCAGTAGTAACACAGACAACTAATGACCAGCTATTGGCTATCAAATTATTAATAAAATGTAACAAAATGTATAAAAAATAATAACCTGCACTACTGGTATACAACAGAATATGCACTGGTAGCCAGTACAAATTATTTTACATATTTTCTCAATGGTGGTCATTATAGTGAGTTATAATTAGCATTATTTACCCTCAGATAGGCTTCTAACTAATATCCCTTAACCCTTCTCTCCAACATGTAATTCATAAAACCCTTTATATAAATTAATTCCTTCAATATTCAAAGCTATAAATAAAACATTTAATTACTTCTATTGTAATCTACAGAAATCGATTGCTTAGTTCGTACATTATACATTATAATTTGCTTCATTCTTGTCTGTTTGGTCACTTATCTTACTTCTTTAGCTATTAAATTCACTAACACATTTAATTGTGTTTTAAATTAATACACTTTCACATTTTCACTTAATGATATTAGTTCAACTTTCACTTTCATTAACAATATATTTTAATAATCATAGCACTTTTACACCGTTATTGTAATATATACACCACTTACAATTATATTTTAGTTTTAATACTCTTCACCATTTCATTAACCCTTCCTCTTAAAATTATTGACACCCTGGCCAATATTATTCCACCTCTGGTTCCCGTAATCCCCCATTTCCTAATGTTTTATTTTTTTATTTGGGGTTAAAAGTTTTCTTTTAAAGGTTTAATTAAGTAAATAATAAAGTTAACTGCCCTCTGTACTGTCACTCTACTCTCCAACGGTGTCTTCTTCTACGCCAGCCTTTGCTCCCCACCATCTTCCGATAACCTCTAACCTTCAGTTATAATCAGTATGCGTTTCTATGAAAGCTGCCGCCTGTGAAAATAATCACTACTGAACAACGTGTTTTGTGGAAACACGTCACAACGCTTTCTCATTTAGAATGCTTTCATCTAATCGATTTGCTGTTTTTACGATTTGCTCATTCACTTGCCCACTCCTGGTTCGTCCATCATTGAATTGCCTAGCCCAGTTTAACATAATTCTATCGGTCATTAAAGTTTCAACGCTAATCTCTACAAGTTGACGAATTTCAATTGGCTTATTTCATTGCGATCAAAAGTCGTATTACTGAACGCACTTCACTGTCGGCGGGATCAGAAATTGTCAAATATTTTGAATGATGACTAACGATTATAAACACAACTATCCACCAAGAAGGCCCAAGTTCGATCCCAGGTGACTGCATGTGGGTTTGTGGTGAACAAAGCAGCGCAGGGCGAATTTTCTCCGGGTTCTCCGGTTTCCCCCGCCATCGAATTCCACCGGGGATCCATCTTCATTCTCTGTAGCATCTGTCTCACGCCTGCGGTGCCATAGTAGTAAAAGCGAGCCTTAAACACTATAAAAACAAACAAAACAATACGATCCGGCATAATGGCATAGTTTACTGACAGGGAGCAGAGAGAGAGGAGTGGGCATGCGCGAAACTGCGACACTAGCGCTACGGTGGTGGTAGAATAAATTGGTGCTAACCTTCCGGATACGTCTCGAATGAGGAGATAGAGAGAAATCATGAATCAGAATAGGAAAAATACATAATCCATGATGAGAACATGAAGATGAACTATTCCTAATATAGTATTGTATGCAGATAAACAGGTAACAATAGAAAAAATCTGATGTGTTCCATTCACAAGACTTTCTCTATATCTCTGCAACAAATTATTGTTAAAAAGCGTATGCTTCTATTTACTTCAAGCTAATCGAGAAAATATCAGCCGAAAAGCGCATTACCTGCTTCCTAGTAAGTAGAAGCGAAATAAGGTAGTACTGTTGGTTAAAGTAATGGTCAAAAGTTGGTTGCTGTGTGACTGAAGTTCATTTGTTTGTATGGACCTGAAATGTTAAATTCCTGTATGAGAAAAGTATGTTTTTAAAGCTGAAACCAAAAAAACAAGGAGTTTTCAAAAACGATCTACTCCACGAAAAAAAATGTATATAACATAAATTGTGTGTTTTAAGGTGCTCTACGTTTTCTGTGTTGTAAGTTTTTGTCCATCTCTTACGGTTTTGCAGTTATGCACAATTGCGTAAAATTCATCCAGAATAAAGTAGTCTTCAGAGGCTATTCCCAGAAAATTCAAGATATATATTTTATTTGTCGTGTAAATATCTTTTAATATACGAAATGTTAATCAAAATCGTTAGAGCCATTTTTAAGAAAATCAAAATTTTCGAAAAAAGTTCCATGTAAGAGGTAGTTTGCGGTTGGGGGACTTTTCTCAAAATCTTCGTATCGTATCTCTGAAAGATACTAAACTTAAATACCAAGTTTGGTACCTTAGTTACTTTTCGTTTTTTAGTTATCGTGTTCACAGTCACACGGTCACATGGACACACACACGGACCTTTTCCTGAAAATTCTTTTTTTTTGGATACAGAGGGTCCTGAAAAATGTATTTCCGTATATGTATATGAAATCTCAGTATCGAAATTTTGGGTGGAATACAATACTTCTCTATCCCTATGTACATTGTACATATGGGGCTAGAGAAAGTAAAAATGAAGACAATCTCTAAATAGCAGTTCTTACCTCATTTCGTTGGCATCTTGGTATAACATGAATATACCTAAGGTTTGTGCATTCAAGTTAAAGTCACTTATAAGATCTAAAATATAATACTATGGACATTCAATAAGTCCTTAGAAAATCCAAGAAATTGCACTTGTAGTATCGAAAAAGGTTTGTATTTAGTAACTGTTGTCACTTACTAGAAAGGAGTTAAAGTTTCGGCTGTATCATCACGTGGTTTCGTTGCCATAGACATTTGAATCAACTATCTTGTAGTTCTTTAAAAAGATGAGGGAAAAAATTGCAAGTTTCCTGCGGTGATTAACCACTTCTATTTAAAAGGTTTAACACCTAAGAGATAAAAGCAGAGTTGGATGAAGTTTCGGCACATCTGCTCCTGCATTTGCAAGAATTTAAAATTGGTTAAATGAATTTAAACGTGGCCGTACATTAAAAAATGATGAACATTGTTCCGAACGCCCAATAGAAGTAACTTCCTCCGAAATGAATACACCAAAAATTTTATCTGACAAAAGTCTGGGTAAAATGGGTGTCGCGTTTGCTCGCAATGGAGGATAAACGCAATTGTGTGGTCAATTCGAATTGATTTAGTACTTTTCCGTTGCAATCCTGACGAGTTTCGGCGGCGATACATAACGAATGAATCATGGTTACACTACTATTCTGCAAATATAAAGGTGCAGTCGAAACAGTGAGGTTTAAAGGCCGGTTCCGAAGAAGGCAAAGATGATGAAATCTGCAAACAAGGTAATGACCTCGGTTTTTTGGGATGCCTGCGGAATCATCTACAGTGATTACTTCCAGAAAGGAAGAACAATAAATGGAGAATATTATAAAGCTTTATTGCTTCGTTTGAACGGAGACAACAAGAAAAAACGCCCTTATTTGGCGAAGAAAAAGATTCCCTTCCATCAAGACAATGCAAGGGTGCGCAGTTTCGATGTCGAAAATAATTTGTAGAGTTAAGGTTTGAATAGTACATAATCCACTTTATTCACTAGATTGACCACCAGTGTCTTTTTTTTTTTTAATCTCTAAACTTGAAAAAGTGGCTCGGAGGAAGACGATTTTAGTCTAACGAAGAGGGCATTTCCCAAACAGATGACTATTTTGAGAACCTCCTATTTGGAAGACTTAAAACCGTTGGAGAATCACTGGGAAAAGTGTATTGAACTAAAAGGGGATTATGTTGAACAATAACATTTTTTTTATGTTTATGTTTTTATGTTTTATGTTTTTCTAAGGACGTACTGAACGCCATTCACATGACTTTCTCCATATCCCTGCAACAAATAATTCTTAAAAAGCTTATACTTCTATTTACTTTATGCTAATCAGAAAAAATTAGCAGAAATAGTCTTATTTTTCGCATCCTTGTAAGTAGAAGCGAAATAAGGGACAACCGTAGGTTAAGGTCAAAAGCTGGTTGCTATGTCAATGAAGTTCCTTTGTTTATATGGATAGGAGTTGACAAGTTCCAGTATGAGAAAAATATACGTTTTTCATAGCAGAAACCAAAAATAAGGAATGTCACAAAAACGACGAACTCTACGAAAAAAACGTATATAACATAAATGATGTGTTATGTGCTCTACATTTTTTTGTGAATTAAGATTTTGTCCATCTCTTACGGTTTAGCAGTTATTCAAAATTTAGTAAAATTCATCCAGAATAAACTACTCTTCAGAGGATATTCCCAGAAAATTCAAGATATACATTTTATTTTTCGGGTAAATATGGTTAAATTCCGAAATTTTAATCAAAATCGTTAGAGCTGTTTTTGAGAAAATCAACATTTTCGAAAAAAGTTCCATGTAAAGGGTATTTGGGGGTGGGGGGATTTTTCTCAAAATATTCGTGTCGCATCCCTGGAAGATACTTAACTTAAATACCAAGTTTGGTATTTTACCGACTTTTCGTTTTTGAGTTATCGTGTTCAAAGACACACGGACACACACACACACACACACGGACCTTTTTTGGAAAACACTTTTTTTGGATACAGGGGACCCTAAAACATATATTTCCGGTGAAATCTCGGTATCAAATTTTTGGTGGAGTGCAATACTTTCTCTATACACTATGTACATAGAGCGTATGGAGAAAGTAATAAGCAATACTCGGTCAAATATAACGCACTTTTAGTTTTTTGACTGTGACAGGACAAAATGTCGATACTATTACTTTCCTTAGATAATTGACTATTTCCTTCTTAAAGCCACAAGGTATTTGATTGCTGCAGATATATTTCTTCACTTTTTTGGGTTCTACCACTGCGTTCCGCTCTATTAGTATGCCGATACATAATTCAGCGCCCATCCTCACGCAGACTACACATCACAAGAAACACGTCGTAACAACAAGAGAGTAAATTTTCCCTCTCTGTCGTGTTTAATTTCCTTGCATGTCGAGAGTAAATGGGTTTTGCCCGAGGGTGGGGAAGATACAGGTAGATCATCTCGCCCTCCAATCTCAGCAGCAACAGGGTTCAAGGTAGTAAATATTTGCTCCTATAGCGTTTCGTAGCAGCTTCCTCACCATTTCATATTTCGTATTCAATGGAGGAGGACGTTGTAAACGACTGCGAAAATATGTCAGTTTTTAACTTTCTCTAGCCCATAGTGGATAGACTGGATAGTGGTACATAGCTGATAGTAAAATATTGTATTCCATCCAAAAATTCGATGTCGAGATTTCACCGGAAATATATGTTTTGGGGTCCCCATGTGTTTGAGAAGGGCATAGCTAAAAAATGAAACGTCCGTTAAATACCAAACTTGGTATTTAAGTTCACTACCTTCAAATGATACGACACGAAGATTTTCAAGAAAATCCACCCACCCCCGAATATCCTTCACATGTAACTTTTTTCGAAAAGTTTCATTTTCACCAAAATGTCTCTGACGATTTTTATTAAAATATCGAATATTAAAGATAGTTACCTGACAAATAAAAATGTATATATTTGAATTTTCTGGGAAAAGACTCTGAAGATACTTTATTCAGGATGAATTTTTCGGAATTTTACATAACTGGTAAACCGTAAGAGATACACAAAAACTTTACTGCACAAAATATGTAGAACTCGTTGGAACACACAATTTATGCTATATACAATTTTTCCTGGAGTTGACCACTTTGAGATATTCCTTGCTATTGCTTTGGGTTTTAAAATAGTTAAACGCCCGTCTGGATAGTGTGGTGGTAGCGTGTCTGCCTCACATTCAACAGCTCGCGAGTTCGAATCTCGTTTAGGGTGAGTTACCCGTATAATATTTTTTTTTAGGCTTTCCCTTATCCTGAGAATACGAATGTCAAATAACTTTAAGCTTTAATGGCCCCGAGAACATTTGAGCATCATTTCACCAAATTCATCGTCTGGTGTGATCAACAAGGTTAAAGGATGTCAAGAAGAAGAACAAAAGCTCAGCTTTCTATGGAAATTTGTTAATTCCTGACCATTCAGTGAAGCAGATTTGAATCACATAGCAACAGCTTTTAAAACATTTCACTATCACTTTAGCCTAGTTTATTCCCTATTTCCCAACTACTTATAATAAAGCAAGCAATAAAAATATTTATACTATCGTTTATCTCGATTAGCATGAAGTAGATAGAATAATCAGATTTTAATAATAAGTTGTTATATGCAGAGAAAGCCATGCGAATGGAACTCATCAGATTTTTTATAATGAAGAGCAAGTCTTGCGAGTATTTTGTTGTATAGAATATTACTGTATAATTCATTAGAATTAATACGAGTTTTAAGCTAATAGCCCGTCGTTTGAGGATAGGATTACAGGAGCTTTGCTAGAAATAGTTTACTGGATTTTGATTCTGAAATGGAGGGTAATGTGGAAATACATTCACAAATATATTGTGAAATTCAGCAAGATACTAATGATCAACATGAAGGTTTAGATGCCATCAAATAAAGTGATTGGCCAACTGCACGCTCTTCGTCCGTTATAGGCAAGAATGGTTGCAACTGGAGCACCAATTGTGATATAGTTATTCGATTACAAGGCTGTACAAATGAAGCTGAGAAAGTAGAAACCAAGATTATACTACGAAGCCTTTTGTTCTTTGAGGAAACTATTTCTATGACAGAAGAAAGCACAAACAGAGAGATAAATAATCAGAAAACGAACTATTGTGAGTCTGCTAAGTATTGCCAAAACAATGGTAAACTGGAAATATTGCCTTTTTTCCTTTTTACTTTTCAATACGTACTATGTACATAGTGTAAAGAGAATGTATTGCATTGCACCCAAAAATTCGATACCCAGTTTTCACTGAAATATAATAGGAATAACTTTTCAAAACGCGTAAGTCCACAAATAAAAATTTGACAGGAAGGCCAAAAACTGATATTGAGTAAAATGTTATAGATAATGTAAATTTAAGCACTGGGTTCTGAATACAGAAAAATAAGATAAGTGGCAAAAGTCTCATTCTTTACTTAAAGCCACTATTGCTAACTGAATTTTGAAAATCTGTGGATTTATTTCGTTTTGCACCAACCATAAGGACATATTGTATTTCGAAGCAAATTTATACGAAATAATGCAAGAAAATGCCGTTTAATGTTCATTCTTAACCAGTTTAATTGATATAATGAAATGATAAATTCAAGAACATGTTCTCACTCATTTTCTTAAACAATAAAATGAATATCAATCACTTGTCTTAATATTACATGTTGTTTTTGTAACATATCCAAAAAGTATTTTAGTGATATGATCAAAATTATAGTCAAGAAGAACAATTGAAAATATTATTTAAATATACAATCCAAAGACAGACGGACAGACAGACAGACAGACAGACAGACAGACAGACAGACAGACAGACAGACAGACAGACAGGCAGGCAGGCAGGCAGGCAGGCAGGCAGGCAGGCAGACAGACAGACAGACAGACAGACAGACAGACAGACAGACAGACAGACAGACAGACAGACAGACAGACAGACAGACAGACAGACAGACAGACAGACAGACAGACAGACAGACAGACAGACAGACAGACAGACAGACAGACAGACAGACAGACAGACAGACAGACAGACAGACAGACAGACAGACAGACAGACAGACAGACAGACAGACAGACAGACAGACAGACAGACAGACAGACAGACAGATAGATAGATAGATAGATAGATAGATAGATAGATAGATAGATAGATAGATAGATAGATAGATAGATAGATAGATAGATAGATAGATAGATAGATAGATAGATAGATAGATAGATAGATAGATAGATAGATAGATAGATAGATAGATAGATAGATAGATAGATAGATAGATAGATAGATAGATAGATAGATAGATAGATAGATAGATAGATAGATAGATAGATAGATAGATAGATAGATAGATAGATAGATAGATAGATAGATAGATAGATAGATAGATAGATAGATAGATAGATAGATAGATAGATAGATAGACGAATAAGCTTACTAACCATAATTTGTTACAGAGATGTAGAGAAAATCATGAGGATGGAGCACATAAGATTTTTTTTTTGTTTTTGTCTATTATACAGTGCTGGTGCGTTCAAACAATCAAATCTGGAGTTGTCTCTTTCGACTTACACACGGTCTATGAGAAAAAACAATTAATCAACAATAATTGACCTGACAGTAAGTTAAACTGTGAGGCTTCGGACATAATTAATTTACGAAATTGTAAGTCGCCATTGGATTATGCCGTCTCTAAATAATTTGAAATCACCTTGTGTAGTTTACTGGAAACATACGAGTCAGTTGAAGAATTTAGTGCTATTTTGGTATGGTTCCATGGTAGTGGATAGAGCAGTGGCTACGATACTAAACTTTTAGTCTGAAACCACTTATCCAAATCAAACCTGGACTACTAGCTGCTCCTTACCTGTATTCAAAAAAGGTTCTAACAAATAAGTTTGAAGGAAATGTGAAAAATATAATTTAACAGGCCTTGTAAAAGCAAAACAAAGGAAAGGATTTAGACAGCCAGTTCATAGTTCAGCCACAACAAAAACTCCAGAATAAATCAAGATATATACAGTGTATCAAATCACGTGACAAAAAGTGAAAATAATTTCTGCAAAACCGTTCTGCCCTGAACACAGAAGTAAATTCTGTAAAACGTGCTTCAAATTTTGACATATAAGAGCTTAAAGACAGCATTTCAGTGGTTTTCACATATGTTAGCTTTTAGATGTTTAATCTCCTTCAGCAGATAATATTAGTATTATTATTTATGTGTTTTCAGCACTCCAAGCAAATTCTAAGGGCGCATTAAATTTGCAAAACATACTTTAACTTTATTGCTTATACTACAATTACGTCATATTTAATATTCGGTTTTTTTAGTTATATTTACAAAGTTATATCACAATGTCTTTATTTTTGCTTAGAACTAAATTATAATAACTGGACAAAACTATCTGGTTTTGTTTCGATTCCGCGGACCCCATACGCAGTAATATCTGACCAAATACATATGCAGTCCAGGGTTAAATTAAAATGCTCACAATCGAGTAAGATGGTTCCACGCTAACCAGTGAGTTGGTATTTGGAAGTTTACGAATTCAAACTTCGTTGGGCCGGCTTTGATTTTGCATTTTTTCACAGATTTTCTTGTTTGACAGGCAAATACTCTGGTAGTTTATATTGTACCATACCCAGTTCGCATACTAGGGTTAGTAACTTTAGAGGCATGGGCTATTCGTGCATGCGTGAGGGAAGCGGGTGGCCTCTAGATTTAAGATGCAGAAGGGTGTACTTTTGGTTATAAATATCAGCATCCATAAATACATACACAAATCTGCGAGAAGACACAGGGCTTTTACTGATAGGAGGGTAATGCATGGTTAGGGAATGAGGAAACCCAAGGGAAACCCACTCAGTACTCACCCGTACATACTGCATCTTTTAGTTTACATTTTAAAGTTAAACTATGCCGTCGGTCAGTAGGTTGAATGTCAGCATTTCAGATGAACAAGCCTGAACAAGGCTCTTTTGACCTAGCTCTGAAGCTTTTATAATGAAACCCATTCTTATGGCATCATTGTTTTAGGTGTAACTATTGCCTGATTACCTCTTTCTAAATTATATATAATTTACTCAAAAAACCGACTGCCATGAATTTTACTAGCCCGCATTTGCTTATCATGCTTCAAGGTTGAAGGATCTGGAGAATGGATGGCGGGCGACGTTTATGGTGGTAGAGTATGTTTGGGGAACTATCTGCTCTGGCGTTAGATGTGTGATGGATCTCCAGAGAGAATACTCCCTGGGGAGAGGTATGTCAGGATGTAATATCTGCATAAGTTAGGATGCCTGCAAAATGAATAGTTCTAGGAAAGTAAAATAGGTTGAACTTTGTAAATAAGAACCCGTCTCCTTAAACTGAGGAAAAGAAACGAATATAGCAGAAAATATTCAATATAATTTAGCTCTAATAGAATAACTACATAGTAGACATACATACAAAAGGTTCAAGATAGAACCATAGGGGGTGTGTAGATCCCAAGATTCAAGGATGTCCAACATAGGAGTTTGTCTGAACCTAAGAAAATATGTCCAAATTATTGAGGAGTATAAATGCAGTTGCCTCCAAGTATAGAGGTTTCAATGTATAGCGCATTACATTTCCCGTTAGCACAAGGCTATACCTAACATTTAATCTTCATTCTTCATTCCATTTAAACAATGAATCTTCTTAAGTATTTCTGCTTCTCATTGATGTCTTAATTTCCTGTATTGACGTCGAGAGAAGTCTCACTCTCTTCTTCCTGACTGTTGGTTCCCTTCTATGACGTCGTAGTAATCTTTTTATATGTCCATACTATACCAATTGTTTTTTTTTTCAAAAAATAAACAACACAATTGTAAATATATATATTACTTCATGATGACTTCATTTATAATACGTTCCCATTTAGACATTTCTGTTGACCGTCTACAAAAGTTGGTCTGAATGCTATAATCTTCTTGTTAATTGGAATTTAACTGTACAGACTTCTGATTCAAATACTATAATGCTCATTAATAATAGTTTTGAATAGTTTTATTTTTTCTAGCCTAATCTATTTACCCCGTACACTATTACTCATTCTTCCAATCAAGCATTTTCGAGCTTTATTACTCTCTTTATGTAATATTCGGTAATACATAGAGAAAGATAGGCAAAGAAGATATTGCACTCCATCCAAAAAGCCAACACACAAATTCATCGGAAATACACGTTTTAGGTGCACCTGCATCGAAAAAATAATTTTTAGAAAAAGGTTCCTGTGTGTGTGCGTGTGTGTATCTCTGAAGACGATAACTCAAAAACGAAAAGTCGGTGAAATACCAAACTTCTTAACACCATCAGTCTAAACTGCACCAACCTTACTCCATCTCCTACATCCTCTCACCTAGACGGCCCGAGTTCGATCCCAAGCTAATGCATGTGAGATTTGTGGTGGGCAAAGTGACGTAGGGGCGGGTTTCCTATCAGTTTTCCGGTTTCTCTCGCTATCGCATTCCACCGGTGCTCCATCTTCATTCCATGTATCGCCAGTGTCATCGCCTGCGGTGCCACAAGTAGTAAAAGCTTGCGTTAAAGACTATCAAAAATCCCCTATATACTTGTGGCCAAGCCCTTACAAGGTTACGTACACGGCAACTACAACTAGGGTCATCATGAGTCTGCCATATCTGTAAAGCACAGGTAGGCGAGTCAGTTTTCGACTGCAGTTCACAGCGTATAGCAGTTACATCAAAGCAATGAAAAGAATTTTACTGCAGAACTGTTGCGAAAGCAGTGGAATAAAAACTATTTCAAACAGAAGTTTGAATAACGAAAATAATTTTCGTGACAGCATTCATACAAACTGGAACCAATTTCGTTAGCACTTCTGCCGATACTGTCCCTTCCCATATAGAGTTATAAGTGACTTCTGAACACATTCAAGTACTGTTAAATTATAATTAGCTAATCGGCATATTTTATAAAACATTGAGGAAATACTAATGAATGCAAGAAGATGCAAATAATTAATAAGCAAGATGATGTAAATAAATATATGTTAATACAAATGAGATTATATTATTAAAGGATGATAGTATAAGGTTGGTTACAAGAGAGACAAAATAATTGAAACTGTGCATAGGTCATATAGAAGATATCTTTCGCAAGGTTTTTGTAGCCAATAGCCAGGAATCTGATGTGAAATGTGTAAAACAATGTCCTTGAACTAAAAGACAGCTTAAGCTTGAGGGGGTGGTGATATTTTGAAAGTTACTGGAAAGTTACTCAGAGCTAGCAGCTTAAGTTAAATAATAAGATAGTTTCTATTTGCTCATGAAAAGAGGCGCTACTGGGAGCGGGAAAAACAAGCCAAATAGAGCACAGTTTTAATGCTAAGGCAGAATAAGGGTGTTCCAATATATTCTACAGAAAGGCAAGTTCTCACGCTGTTCGTCCTCATTTATGGTACAACACAGTTCGTCTCCACAGTTCATAGGTCTTACTGATTAGTTACATAAGAAATGTGATAAGCGACCTCTAATTTTCACTTATAAGTGAGCGCGTATAATACTGTTTCATCTAGGAGAATTATAAAGTGTATCTAAATTGTGAATATTCGTGGTAGCAGTTTAAATAAATTGCTTAACTAAAAGTTACAAGTGTGTTATCCGAGAAATAGTTCCTTTTACCGTCCGCGCCCTGTTAAGAGATACTTGCTCGACTGAGGAACTCAACTAGCCAGAGCAAATATTAATAGTATATTAAAAAGGTGATTAATATTAAAAAAAAAACAGAAATAACTAGTAGAAGTGACCATAATAAATTTAGCACTTTTTTATTATTTTTAATACTAACCTATCAGTTATGGTACTTTGAAATATGTAGGTATTTTGTGGGGAAACTAAATCTGCAGATAAATTATGCAATTTTGAGTTTATTTTAGAAAATTGCGAAAGTTTATGCTTTTGCGTTTAGAAGTTATAATTGTGTTGGTTCATACTTTAGAAAGCACTAGAGCATAGAAACTGCACCAGCATCCATTGTACTTCTAGGTCAAATGTCGAACAACTAAGCGCCCTGATATTATGAAATGTTGGCAGCTCTGAAAAGAGCAAAAGATATCGTCTGGTAACGAAGGGCATTTTTCGTATCGTCAGTCGCTAGCGCTGTCATATCCCTTGCAAAAATTAACGTTTAGAGAAGAGTCTCTCGCCTTGCAGATACAATAAACATCGATAACACATTCCCGCTACTGCTGCAGCAAATTAAACCTGACATCCCTGCGTCCTTTTCGCCTTTAATATACCTACCGTTTGCAATGACGTCACATGCTGTAGAAGCGACAGCAAGGAAAAATAGCACAGAAAAGAGAAAATATGAAAAGTTACCTACATTTGGGAAAGGGGAAAAAAAGAAGGGTATGATTAGGGACATGCTGCATTCCATACCTATTGAAATGACTAGAATAGCTTTTGGTGCATGAAACAAGAAGCTGTGCTATTAAATACGGATCGTACAGAAACGAGATGTTAGCTCATATACAGGATGATTCAAAAATATTTTTACAGCGTTTGGGGATGTATTCCTGATATTTAAACAAGAAAATATGTTCATATCAACATATGCTCAAAAACGTTGTGTTTTCACGCTATACATTTATTAATGAAAACCACCTTCAACAGCTTTCTGGGTCCAACCTAATAACTTAATTTATTTATGCACTCATTTATAGAAGGCTTTGACCCATTTTACCCTGTAGAGTTGGCCTTGTATTGCCATGGCTACTTATTAACATTTGTCATTTATCAGATGTGTAGTACATTCCCACAGCACGCCTTACAAGTACTGTCTGCAGGGATTTCATTCAGAACATTATCCCAGAGTTATGAGAAAATATGCCTCTGCAAATAAGAAGAAACATGTGGAGTATGCATGATGCTCTAACACATTTTAGTTTTATTATTCGAGATGCACTGGCTGGTATCTAGCATGGCAAATGGATAGGTAGAGGGGGACCAGTTCCATGGTCTGCACGTTCCGTGGGGGGCACCTTAAACCTTTGATTTATGCAGCAGACATCTTAGATGAAGAAACTTTTAATCTACGTGTCATGTAAGCCTGCGATATCTAACGCCATCGATTGGAAGTATTTGACATTCCACGATTCTTAGAGTACTTGCGTGTCTAGCACAAGAAGATACTTGGATCTTTTTCTATAAGTGACGTTTGTGTGGAATACCTCCTAACAGGCTGACGTCAAAACTAGAATAAATTGTCACTTCAAATTGTTTTGATTTGCATTTTGAACTTCAATAAATCGAGAGAACAAAGAGTTTGGGGACATGTGTTAATATGAACATTTTTCTTGTTTTGATATAAGGAACATGTCCCCGAACTTAGTAAAAGTATTTTTGAAACACCCTGTATAAACACTGAGATGTGACTTTGCATCGAAAAAACATCTGGTAGTTTCGTGGGCAGCTTTTAAAACTTCCTTGTGGATTGTTTTAATAAACTGGAATTTGACAAACTAAAGATGCAAGCAAGTTTTATATGATCGTATTTATTTTAGTAACTATTATCTAATTTCAGTGCATAATTGGAATAAAATAGACAAGTATTAAATACTTAAAACTCCATTTTTACAAGTAATTTAATTTTACATGACTTCAGAATATAATAATTCCCTGGGTCATCCCCCTATGTTGCCGGTGAAGATGAACAAATTTGCCTTAGATTAAAAGATCTATCACATGTACATAAAGCTGCATAAAGCTAAGTTAATGTAAGTTACATAGTTTAACTATGAAAATCTTTAGTTGTGTGAGTGGAACTAAAGATTTTCATAGTTCCACTCACACAACCTTCTCTAGCTGTTCCATAAAAAACTTTCCTTACAAAATGCAGCAAAATTCATCAAGAATAAAAAGACCTTCAGAAATCGTTCCCAGTAATTTAAGATATATATTATAATTTTCATATAAATAATTTTAATATACAGTATTTTATTCAATGTTTTATATAAGTTTTGACTATTTACTTGCTTTTGTACAACCATTATAACTACATTTCACTTTCATCAGTCACTGACATTTATACAAGTTAATAACAATTAAGATTTTGTTTTATAAATAAATGTTAGCAATGGGCATCATGATAATCTACAGTTAAAATACCTGCTGCCCTTTTTTGAAACTTTTTTATGTTTTTCAGTTGGCAAACACATAAACTCCATAAGTAGTATACTATTAAAAATGCGTAATAAGTTTTCAAGTAATTCTTTTTATGCTGATCATTTTAATCAGTGATTTAATCTTGGCGAATCTTTAAAACGTTTCTAATAGTATGTCTAATAGAGTTGCACATCTTGTAGGGTGGCTTTTCTCTTTATGGGACACTACAAGCTTTATTCATGCAGTACTTAAAACAAAACAAAAAACAAACAAAAAGACTTATCAATCAGGAGATTAGAAATATGCATGAGGGGTTGCTCTAGAAGAGGACAGAGGTATGCCAGTCTAAGTCGCCACTTATTTTGCATAAAGCTCTAAGTTTGCATATAATGGAATGTGCCAGTCAAAAGCCTATTCTTTATTTGCAGCAAAAGAATCAACGGAGACATCGAACTGATTGCAGAAGAACAACCAGGATAAATGGGGTTCTCCAATAACGATATGAAAGGCTTGTGGGGCTAAAAAGTTTGCCTTAATGTATTTTTCCTTACTTTCAACAACTGCATTAAATTAGAAAGGTGCGAAAGAATAATCAGTTACCACTGATTGATTAAAAGTTGATTAAACTATGAAGCTCGAAACTTAAAAAGTACTGTACCAATATTTGTATTACAATGAATTTCCTTAATTAAATATTGTAGTACAATTTCAACTCTTGTCGCTTTGACGCAATACTACACTCTCTATTCTGGATCCGTTTTAAGAAGCACACTTTTTGTATTACTCCTTACCCACTGCACAAGCGTAAGTGACAGACAACATCAGCTGGGCCCATGTGTTACACTATATTACATTCAAAACAAGTTCTATGAACAATAATTGCTTATTAGTGGGTTTTGCTTGAATAAATAAACTTTTCCTATTAAATGACACTAACAAATATATCAAGAACATAATAACGTAAATACATTAAAACGAAGACGTGATTTTAAAGACTTCAGAGCTGGTAATGCTGCAACTCCCAAGTCGGAATCTGAGGATGACTGAACTGTCATCACATAAGTTTATCATTAAACTGTTGACGACAGTATCAGTGGGACAGTCCAGTTGCCACATATTTTCTTCTTTCTTGTTTGCATGTGTGACGTCAGCCTGCCACATTTCCGCCGTCACCTGAGCCAATGCTTCATCTTAAGGCTAAGCACGTCTTTCGGTTTCTAAGTTTTATTCTTTCCAAAGCGCTATAATATCTCTATCTACAATTATGTTCATATTGTTTCGTTTCACAAACGAAACCACTATTTCTAAAACTAGCGGAAGCACTTTTAACACTTTTGTTATAAGTGGCTCATTGTAAAAAAAAAAAAAAAAAAAAAAAAACTTATGCACTTTAGAACAAATCGCACATTTAACAAAGTTGTCTTGTTGACATAAAACTGATTTAGCTCTCTTCCTTTTTTACAGGGTGTTTTAACACTACCAGTTCTTTAACTTCTTTCAACGTGAACAACACTCGCTTCTGACACGCGGTGTATCTGCCGTTCAAGTATATTTATGCTCCGAATCTTTCAACGTGAACAACACTCGCTTCTGACACGCGGTGTATCTGCCGTTCAAGTATATTTATGCTCCGAATTCTTTGCCTAACCTGAACTGGTATGTACTGGTTGACTTTTCTATATAAACCTTGATTACATAGCTAGAAATTTCCAAAACCAAGAGTCATTATAACACGTTTACATTACGCGTAGGTGTGACCATTAACATCCAAGTCAACAATGCAGAGTTTTAAGCTTTGATGAAAAACAAGCCGCCTACACACGTGCAACAATCACAGTGATAAAGCATCCGCCTCTGCACATGGACGTGCAGCAGCAATACTTACATCAGAAGTTCACTTGAGCCATGTCATCTAAATATGAATTTCAGTTCTCCTTGGGTATACGAGGAAAAATTCGAGTCAGTTGAACTCGGTAATATGCCTGCATGCTGTCATTTTAGCTCAGTAGCTACCGACACCGAAAAATTTAAAGTTCATATCGCGGCTATGACATTGTAATTTTTAGTCTGATTATGCTTTTGATGTCTTGTCCTACACATGGCCTGTGTGAGAAAACAATCTATTACACAGTGACACAGTTCGACTGGTGTATGCTGTAATATGGGAATTATAGAGAAAGCGCACTATTTCCTGTACTGTTGTAAGTAATCCTTGACTGTCTTATTTAAAGTCATACCACTTCCATGCAATTGTCAGTGACCATCATGACGATATTATAATTGGCCTTGCAGTTCTTTCAAACGCAGCACTGGGCACACTTTTGGTAGATAGGGCATACAATACGGGTTTCTTGCAGTGTAACGGAAATTTCCAGATCTCAATGCTCAACGTTCCTGGTTCATCAGTGAGGTACTTGTGTGCCAGACATATCATTTTCCTTGCATTCGATTTAAGAGTTTCCCGTCGTCTCCCAACAGAAGCTTGGAACAATATGAAATCAGAGTTTGTTTTTATTGTTGCATTGCGACACTTATTTATACAATAACAAAATCGAATTTTCATATCCACAACAAACATGATAGTGCTAAGCGGTTAATATGTCATGTGACTACCCCTCATGGCTACACAGGCCTTGCAGCGCTGTGACATGCTCTCTATATGGTGGTTCAAGAACTCTGCGGGCGACGGTTCTCACTCCTCACAAAGTGCATTAAAGAGGTCTGGAAGTGTCCTCGCTGGAGACTGGCGGTTTACAACTCATCTGTCCAAACCATCCGAGGCTTTTCATATTCATAGTTCATACGGTTGAAATTTAAGACGCTCGATGTGAACTCTATCCAGTTTATGAAACACATTTAATCCATGCATGCTTTGGATATTTTCACCTTCAGGATGAATTGCAATCCGCCAGTATATGGACGGGAATTATCGTCATGAAGATGGAAGTGTGGCCCAACTGCACCTCTTAAAAGTCGTTGATGTGATTCCAAACTCTCAACTCTGTACCTCTGAGCATTCACAGTACTATTTTATGAATATCTCTACATCCATTGAAGATTATGCCTACCCACACGAACTCGCACACTAAATTATCAATTTTCCCCGATCTTTAAGAAGTGGAACCGGGTTCCAAGATCTTCAAATTATTTTATGACTAGGATCATGGGTTAAGCATTCTAAATAGCGTGTTTCCTCATCTTTTCAAGAGCCAAAGTTGAATTAGCTGTCTCTACTGTAAACAGGGTCTGATGAGTACTCGATTGAGGAAATATACACTGTTGAAATCTGTAATAGAGGCCAACTGCACTGAGACCCCGGTATACAGTATTCCTAGAAACTCGAACGCCTGAGCTGGCTTCAAGCTCGGAGGACGGTTCTCTTCCAGGTATCCTCTGATGTCGTCTTTGTGTCCTGTTTCTGCAATATGATCCGTGGGCCATCTTATACAGGCACACTACGAGAATCTTAAATGTCTTGGAACCGTTGCCGTCTAGGCGTTCGTTACTTTACCCTTCAAAATAGGATTCAATTCGCTGCCTCCTGGCAAGCTGGTTCTGTCTTGTAAACTATCCTCTGTTCACAATGAGAGAAATAACAAATGGGCCGTACAGGCCTAATACTCTGGTTTTGTTAACCGTTGAAGCCTATATTTATTTGGAGGTGGAGGTAACCCTTCCCCATGCCCAGAGCAAAATTAGGTGAAGCAAAATGTAATGACGCTCGCTTACCGTTTTGCTTTTCAGTTCTCTGTTTTAACATTTATGCTGACATTTTGAAGACTAGTGTATGAACGATTACAGCACATCGGAAGTCCAGTCAGGTACAGAATACCCATACTCAGAGATACTACTTCCGAGAACTATGTGAAGATAACAGCGGATTGGTAATGCTTGCTTTATACAGCTATCTCTACATTTCTATTGTCCTTCCGTCTGAACCCATGTCTTGGCGATTGCAACAGCACCATAGTGCCCTTCTCCAAGTAATTCATATCGTGGTCGAATAGTATAAGGTTACTTCTGCCAACTTATGTTTATCGTCATTAATAGCATCGTACGTTTTAACATGGTTTAATTCGATATGCACTTTCCTTTGTATAATTTTCTAGCGTAGAAAAAAAACTTGATGGTCTTTGCTCTTTAAAAATAAATAAATGAATAAAATGTTTCTTTATTACAATACATAGAACTATCAAAAATCGAATGCAATATATTCACGATTAGTTTCAAACGAATGCACGATCAAATAGTGCAGTAATGTTAAAAATTGGCATATGTGAAACAAGACGCAGTAATAGTTTGAAACGGTCAAACAGTAAAATATCCTCCCATTATTTGTTTCTGTTATTGTTCTGTAAATAAGCTGCGATACTCTGAGAGCGAATATGCAGGAGTAGTGATTATATACTAAACAAACAACATCAAATTCTCCCAACGCAGCACTAATAATATTTGCTCAAGATTAATGTGTACAGAGATACGTTTAAAGCCACACGTAATCATGTGGGAAAATAAACCTGTCTGCGTTTAAAGTGCCCAAGCTATGTTTGTAAAAGGATTACGTTTCAGGAGCTTACTTCCACAAGGAACCAAATATAACTGAATAAATATCATGTGTTTAAACATGTTCGGCTTTCTTTAGTCACTATATTTTTCCTTCATATTTTTTTCTGCATACTTTACTTCTGTGCTTACTGTTGCTTCTAAGCTATAATGGAACGTTTTGTTAAATGCTTTTAATACATATAATCTTTACTTTCTCTACTGCGTATGGTATGTATGTGAACAGCATTAATCAAAAGCTGTAAGTCTGTTAAAACCAAATTTATACTTAAGTTCAGTGTCTTCCAAATATGCTACAAGAAGATTTTCAAGAAAACTTTTCCACAACTTCATTCTTTATATGCAACATTTTTCAATGTTTTATATTTTCTAAAAATGGTTCTATTGTTTTTGACCGACACATTATACATTAAAGGTAGTTAAAATGAAAAGTAACATTTCGCATCAGAAACGCACTCACAATCTTACTATTCTTGCACACTAATTCTTGCTCACTTATACAGCAGTTGGAATACATCACAGGTTCTAGAATTTTCGAGAAGCAGGTGGGAGGTGAAGTTCCAGGTTAGCGTTTGTGATGTTTAGGCTGAGCGAGAGTGACCTCTGTGTGTGTGTGTGTGTGTGTGTGTGTGTGTGTGTGTGTGTGTGTGTGTGTGTGTGTGTGTGTGATAGAGAGAGACTATTACACAAAAAGGAAAATTTGGATTAATATCAAACTTGGTGTCTTCCAAGAACGAAACAAGAAGTTTTCGTTTCTCTCAAAGGCGTTTTTAACGATTTTGATTAAATTATCGTATGTTTAAGAAGCTTGCATGATAAAAAACGTGAATTCTGAACTTTCTGAGAATAGACTGTGAAGTCCTCATGATTCTAAATTCATTTTTCATAACTTTTACATGTAAGATTTAGAAAAAACTTACTAAAATGTAGATCGCATAATGTCTCACAATTTATATAAAGTTTTTCGGGACATTTTCTGCTATTAACTTGAATTATCAAATACTTCATATATTTTATACAACAAAATCTGTGTTCACTTTTCTATTGGCTATGCAAAGAGAACATAATTTTAAAACTATCTTATAGTTCCTTAAAATAATTTTATTATCGCTTAATCCACTACAGTGTCATCCTGTACCAGTCGACCACGATTTTAATGCGCTCGGCGGTAAGAGGAACTAAAAGGTTTCGGATCAACGTGGCAGAAAAAGGAAGTACAGTCAAGAAAAGAAAGCATGCTCCAAGTGCTGCTTCCGAGAAAACTAATGTGAAGACAGTAGCAGGTTAGTAATTTTTCCATTGCGTTTTCACTATCGTCTTCTCCTCAGCCTCCTCGGATCCCAAAACTTAAGAATGTCAACAAAACAATGACACCCTCCTTTAAGTGCACTCATATCGTGGCCGAGTAGTGCACAATAGTATATTTATCTCCTTGGAAACTTAACGTCCTTTACCTCGGTAGTCATATCGGTCTGCAAATGAAAGAACGCACTAAGTGAAATGATGTTCAAATTCACCTGGTTGCCTGCAACATTTGTCTTCTCAGGATAAGGGGAATTCCCGAAAATAACATACCCTAACCGAGATTTGAACTCGGGCTCTTTTGTATGCGCGACAGATACGCCTACTCTACAACACGTAGTTGTAAATATCTTAAGCTGTAGACGAGGACATTAAATAGGTATTTCCAGTGTTTTCTTCAACTCCAAGCTTAGGATGGCATTCAAAGCTTATCTTCCTTTTTCCAGTTGAAGATGATGTAACCACTTAAGCTTAATTACTTAATGCTCTGATGAAACAATATTTCAAAATTTAAATCAAATTAATACAAAATGTCTTTAACATTAATCAATTTAAAGCTAATCAATAATTTTTGTGAAATAAAATATCAATATTGAGCTTGGTTTTTAACAGCATTAAGAAAATAAAGTGGAGAATGCAATAGCTTGAAGAGAAAAAAAAATAATGAAGCTTGTTAGGTAAAAACTCTAATATGTTGCAATCACATTACTTTCTCTTACTGTTCCAAAAACAAATTTTCCTTACAAAGGATTATTCTTTTATCCAGTCATGCTTATTGGGATAAACATTAGCAGAAAAGATTTTTGTTACTTAGTTCCTTGTAAGTGGAAGGGAAATATGAGAATATACAACACTATGGCGATTGTCAAATTTTAAAAGCTGTCACTATGTGAATCAATTGAAACTGAAATCAATAACAAGGAATATCTCGGAAACGGTTGCTTTACAAAATTATATACAGGTGTCCCAGAATTCAACCACACAAAATTGGCAAGTTTATAGAGAGGTCCTAGATAAACAGTTTGAGATAGGAAACCTGTTGTCCCTTTTGCCAAATGCCAAAGTTGTGGCATATTTCCTCGATTGCATTTAATAGCCGTAAATTAAAATAATGTGGACATGCGAGTCCTATTTTCATTCAGAATGCATCATTTGTGTGCCAGAAATGCGATTAGAGCCCTCCGTGTAAACAAACTGGTGGGGGAATCAGTATAGCGCTGGTCACCGAGCTTGACAATACAAATATCGCAGCGCTCTCTTGAAGTTTCCACTTTTGGAGGGGGGGGGGGGGGTAATTGTCTTGTTTTTCTCAAAGAATACACGATTAGAGCATCACTAATACAGTTAGTTTACATTTCTGAAGCCACAACAATAAACCCTCCAGTACAAATTACTTTCAAAAGGCTATGCATTATATCTACGTAGCGTTCAATATTAAAATAGAGTAATTGTCAAGGAACCTGCGCAGATTAATGCGATAAAACAGTTAGGGTTGTTGAAAACATTTATGTAATGTGTGCATTGGGGCTGCTGAAACATAGTAACTGAACTATGATTTTAGCGGCGTAATAAAAGGAATCTGGTCTACTGGCAGGAATCGAACACGGTACTTTAATTTTATCCGTATGTAGGTGTCATCCCGTTTTAACTACTTGAGCTACTGTGTTCCTGGGTGTCTGTGGCTCTGAAAATACGCTTGAACACAGCAAGAACCATGAATAGCTAAACTGTATGTTCATATTACAAACGTATACATCTAGGTGTAAGAAAATAAATTGTTTCATCGAGGTGCGAAACGGAGAGCACACAGACTAGCATCCTAAGAAAATCTTAAGCTGCGAACTTCAGAGCTCATGTGCTTTTACTGCCATAGGGAATCATTTCGCATGATTAAGAGATCTCTACCAGCTTTTCGTTGAATCAGATGAACAATTAGACAAACTTAAGATTTTTGTAGAGAAGTTCACAACAGTCGTAGACTTTTTGGCAGGGTGCGGGATTCATTTCTTCGTAGATGTAATTTCTGCAGGGATGTTGCAGGTCCTCTTATCGAAAAATTCCTCTGGTGACCTGTTGTATTTTGTGCTTCGGATGTTGTAGTTTTTCTTGAAGTCTCTTTTTATTTGCCTTCCATGCAGAGATGAAAAGTTAGAATTCACTTTCCTGACTAGTACACAGTTCTTAATTCGTTTTATGTAGGTATTTGTTTTACTACAGAGGAAAGTTGTTCATGTTTATTTCGTTTTAAATTCATTTGTCATCATGATAATATTAATTCGTTAATTTTAGTCTATACCTACAATTATAATATACATAATACTGATTTTAAAAGTTCCTTCGAGGGGTACGGAGAAAAATACCCCTTCAGATGTTAAATGCAATTAGTACTGCAGTTTCCCATTGCACCTACGAGCAACGTAGCGCTTACATACTAGTCGTACATTACATTTATTTAATTTGTTCAGTACGAATAAATCATATTGAGTAACGCAGGAAAAATTGAACGATATATTATAAAATTAAAAAAAGAGACAACTAAAAATAAACGTATTTATGGAGGTTTGAACACTCAACTCCCTCGACATCTTATCCGATGCCCAAACGCCAACCATAACGCTAAGTGATGCCACTACAACGATACTCCCCGAAATTAGGTCACGTCACGGTCTACTGCGGTTTGATCAGTGGCGTGCTAACCTTTGATACATTTTATGATGTAGCAAAGAATTTAGAACTATAGCCCATACGTTCAAACTGTTTATTTTGAACCCGTCTCCAATCCTGCCAATTTGTGCTGCCGAATTCTGGGATATTTGTGCAGTACTACTTGTCTATCTCACACGTTAACGGGTTATACAAAAGTCATTCAGAATAATGAGCACTTCGGAGGCTATTCCCAGAAAATTCAAGATATTCCATTCGTTCTTCATGAAAATATCTTCAACACATGGCATAATTATAACCGTTACAGCCATTTTTGAGTAAATCAAGTTTTTTAAAAAAGTTCCATGTAAAGCGCAGTTGGAGGAAGGAAAATTTTCTTAAAAAGTCTCGTGTCAGATCCTTGAAGGATACTGAACTTAAATACCAGAGGGTACAACCGACTTCTCGTTTTGGAGTTATGCTGCCGACAGGCGCGCGCGCACACGCACACACATGGGTATGTTTTTAAAAATGCTATATACATTGTACGTTTGTGCTAGAGAAAGTAAAAAAATAAAAAAGGGGCTATGCTCCCCCCCCCCAAATAAACAACTTTTCGCAAAGTTCGATTTTAAAAGTATTTGTAAACACTATTCAAATACACAACGTATTCAGTCTGCATTACAGTATGGTCCTGCACTCGCTTAAAAGGTTTTCCAACAATGCAAGATTTCATTCCAGTAAGTCAAACAGTAAAGGGACTGAAGTGTGGACGTTCAGGCAACTGGATTTTAATTACTTCCGGTTTCCTCAAATTGCAGCTGTTCTATGAAAAAACACATTGTTCAAAATTTTAAGATCCTCTCTTTGGACCGGTCATCTCAGTTTTTCAAATAAGGAGTTCAAAACAAATTGCATTGTATTCTCCCCTTATTTTTTGTCATTTTTCTCAATAAGTCAGTCTTTGTACACTTCACTCTTATGGTTTCATAGTTATGCAAATCCTCTTAAAGTGATCCATAGTGATCCTTGACAGTTGCCTTTCCTCATAGCCGCTCCGTCACAGTGTTGCCACTTCATGCCGTCGAAGGCTACAGGGACAATAAGCCATTTTCAAACAAACAAACCAAAACACTTGACACTCTATCACACAGCACAATAGCAGCTGAGACAGCACGCTGACTGGCAATGATCACCCCGAGTTTTATGTGATTATTTTATTTCAGATGTTAACTTTGCAAACATATGGTTTCTTAATTATGACGTTACAACCAATTTGAAGAAAATCAGAAATAGCAAAAAGAAAAATGTTTATGAAGGAATAATTTTTTGCGGTCGGATTTTGTACTCTGTCAAGTACATATTAGGTGCAGAAGGTATTACTTTACATCTAAAAATTCAAAATAGATATTTCACAAGCATTTTTAAAAAGGTCCGCGTGTGCGTATTTGTTTGCTTGTGTGTGTATTTTTTATGAACAGCGTAAGTAAAAAAAGAACATACAACACCAACAAAAATCCGGTTAAATACTAGAAATTTAAGTTCAGTATTATCTACCCATGTATGTGACACGAAGACTTTTGGAAAAATCCCTCTCCCCTAACTACCATTTGCCTGGAAGCTTTTTCGGAATTTTGGTCTGTATTACAAATGAATTTTGGATAACTGGTATATCGTAATAGAGAGAAAAAAATCTTTAATATATCAAGGTTTAGGACACTTTAAAACGCGCAATTTATGTGCCATTCGCCATTTCCTAGATAGTCCTTGCTTTGGGTTTAAATTCTTCAATATATATGTACTTCTCTCAAATGCATCCCAGCAATACAATGAATTTCCTGTAATTTCAAAGAAACATATAACGACTACTTCTTAAAATATTTGGCTATCGATTTAGCCTAGTGTATTCCTTTCTTTCTCTTATATGTACAACGAAATATATAATAAAACCATTTCTGCTAATATGTATCTCGATTACCATGAAGTTGATACATGAATAAGTTTTTCTGAGAATAGTTCGTTACAGAGTAGATACAGAAAGTTTGTAAATGTAATCTTTATGTGGAATATTTGGAAAGAACTAAGCCTAAATACGGTTTTTTCTTTTTAAGTTTTTAGCACGCAGAGAGGGAGGAGATTTTAATGAGGTGATTTATATTCAAGGTAGCCCATTATTCATCTTAAAATCAATTAATTGTTAATCCAATTTCGAAAATTAACAGAAAATTACAGTTAGAGTTATACGTATAGGAACAATTGCAAAATGATATAATATGGCTACAAATTTTACAGTAAGGATAAAAGCTCAAGTTGATACTTCAAAGTTCCACAGCGCCGCTACAAAATCTGAAAGTAGGGGATATTCGTTGCAAGAGAGACAGAAATAATTAAACAGCGCTCCTCTAAGGAATTTTTCATTACTAGAGTTTCTTCTGTATTCATTTCTTTTTCAGTTATTCACAATGCCTCGCTGGATCCAAGTATTTACCTTCCTTTCTTGTTTCATACGACAGTATCTATTTTAAGATTTACTTTTCAGTATACAAATATTTTGGAGACTTGTTTCAGCAGCATCATCTGGTCGTAAAACATTTATAAAGCTGTATATTTCAAGATAAAATGAAACATTAATAAATCCAGTGTTCACTTAAAACATTCGACGGGTTAACGATAAAGACACTGTTCCTGAATTTAGTGCTACTGCATTATAACGTAATACCAGTTAGCTGTAAGGTAATCAAACTGGACGCTAAAAAAATAAAAAAAAAAAAATAAGAGAATTCAAGGAAAAATGGAGAGCAAATTACTAAAGGTAACATTTAAGTACAGAATATGCAACGAGATCAAGTTATAGGAGACGTAGTTTCATGGCAGAGCTTCTCAATGGAAATGGGGAGGCCACAAAGCAAAGATGTTATAGAAGTTCCACGTGGGATCTTAGAAGAGGAGGAAGATGCCTGGGCTATTACAGGACCAAATGGAGGACTTCTTTACGCAGAAAGTGGGATCTCTATGGTCGAGGCGTGCAAAAGACACACAAATGTGAAAATAACTCTCAAGTGTTAATGCTAAGTTTGCGTGATGTACCAGGAATATAAACAGAGTAATGCAGAAAAGCTTTCAGTAGTGTTAATGCAAAAATAGTGTAAATTTCAAGTACTGTGTACTGTGTAAGACAAGACTAAAATGTACTCCTTAGGATTACCTTACTTAATGAGAATTATGAGCCTCGTGCCAACTGGAAGGGGGCTTAAGCTCGGCTAAAATAATAATAAAATTATTATTCAGAAAAATAGTTATTTTATAGCTCAGCGTCGTCGAACATTTACCTTTTCTGCCCTGTAAAACGTAGGTAGAATTAAACAGCTATGTTTCACTGCAAATACGGGTTTTGCGCTCCCCTGAACAAAAGTTGTCGAACATGTCTATGTGTGTGTCTATTAATAACATAACCCATAAATGAAGATTGGGTTAAATACCAAAGTGTGATTTACATGTAACTTCTTCCAAGAGTACGGCACGAAGATTTTGCGGAATATTCGCCCACCCCAGACTATTCTTTACATGGGTCATTTTTCGAAAATGTTTATTTTCTAAAAAATGTCTTAATAATTTTGATTAAAATATTCTACTTTGAAGACATTTTCGAGTAAAACAAGTATATATGGAATTTTCTAGGTCTAGCCTCGGAAGTCTATTTTGTTCTAAATGACTGGTAAAACTTAAGAAATTAACAAAATATTACTACAAAGAAAATGTAGATTTCGTTAAAGGACACGATTTATGGCATATACACGAGATACACTGCATGATTTGTTGCTTTTGACTCAACAAATTTTAAAATACTTAACTTTTCCTGCGCAGCCAAAGAAAATGGAATTTAAAAGTACCCCTTAGCGACCAGCTCTAAAAATATACAAACGTTATTTAAGCCTAGTAAATTTACCTATTACCATTACATTTAAAAGGACAAATGTAACAAAATAATTTCTAAAAATGTTTATTTCGATTAACAAAATAGGTATGTAGAAGATTTCACTTTATAAGAATAGTTTTTTGAAGAATAGAAGAGAAACCAACGTGAATGAAAAAATAGATTTTTTTCGAAATTAGGTTTAATACAATTTCAATTCATTTGACTGTAAACTTATCAGTCTAGAATACAATTAGTGCAATAAACAGAAGAGTCAAATTGCGAGGTTAAGTAGCCATGCTGTCTTGTAGTCTGTGCTGTAGTAGTCAGCACTACATACTTACCTATGTAGTCAGCTTCGGTGCGTGACAAAGGAGCAATGAGTAATTCGCAACCTACAGGAATCTGCCTACAATATTCAAAGTAGAATTGAGAGTATGCCACCATCAGGACTGAATCAAGTGTTGGAAATGAAATGGTAGGACTCAAAGAATTGTGGTATGACCTTTGCCCAATGTCTATTGGCTACCAAGCTCCTTCATGCTCTGCTCCGAGTTTTATAGCTGAATTTGTGCATGTACTCTTGCTCAGGCGAATCGATTTGGAGCAGCCTACTATAGCAAATGCTCAGCTAATCACTGCTCCACTTAAAAATGATATAACAGGATTTCACCGAAAATACACGTTTTGGTGTTTCAAACCCTCAAAAGTTATGGAAATATCCTGTGTGTACGTAAACAACATAACTCAAAATTCACTTATTACACTAAACCTGGCATTTTAGTTCACATCTTTTATGCGGCTCTAAGGGCTTTCATGAAAATTCACCATGCTCCAAACCACATTTACATAAAGATAAGTTTTGTTAATTTGCTTTTTTTAAAACATCCGCTGACGGATTTGATTAAGATACCATATAATTAACATACTTCGATAACAATTTATATCTGGGTGTTCTGGATATACCCTATGAAATTCTATTCAGTATCGATTCAATTTTTACAACTTATCAACCAAGAGAGAGAGAGAGAGAGAGAGAGAGAGAGAGAGAGAGAGAGAGAGAGAGAGAGAGAGACAGACAGACAGACAGAGAGAAACTTGCTATATTTTTTTTCGTTACACAACTTATATCCAATATAAAAGCGGTATAAACTATTTTCGAGATCATTTTAATGTTATGAATTGTAAATACTTTATTCTTTCTCAAATTCTGTCATTCCTTGGGTTATCGTTTGTTTTTTCTCATAAGCCTTTCTTAAAAGATTTGTCTGTCCTGAGGTTTATGGCATTCCCTTATACCTACAAGGAAATACGTAGTAAATCCATTTCTTCAAATATTTATTTCGATTAGCATGACGGACTCACGATACGGGGAGGTGATGTGGACATCACCACGCATGTCCCAGTTGTAATTTTGGCTATCATGACCAGAACTGCTATTACTCAACTTCTGAATGATGATCCCAGGATTTAAAATTCGCTTCTCTATACATAGATCATTCCCGAGTGAATTCTGTGCCAAGATTCAGAGTGGATATTAGAATAAGCCTCTGTATGAATATTTTGGTAAATAATTGGAAGAGAAGTCATGAGTGGAATACATTAAATTCTTTTAATTGATAAAAAGAGCTATACAAAACGGGAAATAACAAGCGCATGGGACGGAAAACAAAGAGAAACACCCTGTGACTTCTTAGGCAAGGAATTCAACTTATTTCATGCATTAATTTCAAGTAGTATACAGTTCAAGCATAGTGCTTTCTTTTTTTCTTTTTGTTTTATAAATATGTAAGGTTTTTCTTCTTTTTCTGTGAATGAATTTTCTGATGTAAATGTATTTAACAGAAATTATGTGTTTTGACGAGATCTAAATTTTAGTGAAGAAACTCTTTCTTGGTTTATGAGTTATTCAAAAGGCATCTACTAGAACGAAGAGGACTTCAGACGTTATTCCTAGAAAATTTGCATGTAAATGATATTTTTGGAAATCTTTCTTAGATTTGGTATCACATGAAAATTTTCAAGAATACCCCCAACCTAAACTAAATTTTTATTTTCTCGGCAAGACTTTCGATTTAAATAGAATATATTTCACACATTTTCATTACAAATAAGATGTATATTGTTGGACTATTTTGGACTATGGATGACTTTTGCATAGCTGGTGAACTGTAAAAAATAGAGAATTACTTCTCAAAAAAGTAGATCCATGTATAACTCACAATTTATGTCAAATACATTTATTGTGTATTCAATCTTCCTTTTTCATTGACTTCAATTTAAAATTATTTACACTTTCTCTCTTTAATTTCCTTACTCTAATCAAGGAAAACGAAGGAAATGTTCCACCACATAGCGAAGTATCAATTCAGTACTTGTATCTACAATGGAATATATAAAACAGCATTACAATAAATATTGGTGTGTATTAACGTGAAGTAGTTAAAGAATGCGTTTTTTTTAAAGAAAAGTTTGTTGAACAATAGGTAGAGGAAATCATGTGCTCGAATCAGAACAGATTTTCAGAAAAAGCTATTTTATTTGTTTGTGCCTTAAAAATTATTCAGAAAAGTGGGTTAAATATCATACATGGTATTTAAATTCAACATCAGACAAGGATTCGACACCAAGATTTGTAAGAAAACACCCTCTTCCTAAGCTACCGTTTGCATAGAGTATTTAGCGATCATTTTGATTTCCTGAAGGATGGTTTCAAAGTTTTTCATAGCAATAGCCTATGGATAAATATTTTCGTGACAACTGAAAAATTATGGGAATAGCCTATGAAACTCTCTTTATTATTTCCTTTGCATTACGAGAAAATTATAAGAGGCAGACAACTCTTACTCCACAAATTTTGCAATACTCGTTAAAGCACACACTTAATGCTAAATATATTTTTGTGGGGGTAATAATTTCCGCAACATTCTTTATTGCAACAAACTTTCCAAAGCTTACACTCAAATGGAGATCTTATTTGTTTTATTTCCCCCTCGTGTAACTTAAAGAGAAGGAATTTCAAAGTTTTCACATAGTGACAAACTCTTAATACATTTTACTTGCAATTTAGCCTTATGTATTCCCCTTATACCTACACGGAAATATGAGTACCGTTCGAAAAGTGACAGACGATTTGGCATAATTAAATAATAACGAAAGGTATAAACACAAAACTTTATTTATAAAGTTACAGTATCATAACTCTATTTTTCAACGTAAACGTCATTGCTTTCAAAGGTATTTATTGTCACGTGTTACAGATTTTTGAATGTAGATGTTATGCTCTTCCACCGCTACAGATCTGAGCCAAGATCTTCATGGCTAGAAAGTCTTTTCCATCCAAAGGGTGTCCAAAGTGAAACACCGGCTTTTCTGAATTCTTTTATAATCTCCACAACGACTGATGAACTTCCACTCCGGTGTTTTTCGTACACATTAGTTTTCATCCTTGATTACCCGTAAATTATGCGCATTTTCTCACGAATACTCATTCATTGCATTATTATTCATTGCGCTATTTGCCTATAAAATTCGATTGGCCGAACATTTCTTGCATTCCAAAATACGATAGAAAAGTATTACATCGGCATTGAAAAACCGATACCACGTGACAATAAAGACCTTTTATAGCAATAATAATTACATTGAAAAACAGAGAAAGATATTGTAACTTTGTAAATAAAGTTTTGTATTGATAACTTTCGTTATTATATGGCTATGCCAAATCGTCTACTTTTTATACTAATGTTAATCTAGAATATCAAGAGAGTTTCATAAGAATAATTTGTTGTAGTATAGGTAACGGAAGTCTTGAAAATTAGAGTTTCTAAATCGCACACAGTTTGTTCCATCTCTAGTTTTAAGAGCCTGCTTGCCATATGTTCTAAATCATTAATGCTCGAGTATCCTTTGTTATCCAGAATCTCACGAATAAAAAAACTCATTATGGTATTCAATTATCAACGCACATGTCTGGTGTTACCTGGTCTGCTTTGCTTTGTAGTTCTCAGGAACATATTGTACATAAATTCATCGTCACTATCGGACAAATTTGCGTCCAGTACCAAAGCAACAGTTTCCTTGTATGTTCGGAATAACGAGTTATCGCCACATGAAAGGATAGTTTGAATAACTTATTCCGTGGTTGTCCCTTTGATATGCACAGGTTCGCTTACACACGACACAGTTTAACGCTTAACCACCAAATAACGTCTAACAGAAGTTTATTCGGAGTTCATACAAAACGGCCTTTAGGCGGTTTCAGTTACGTTTCATGCATTTTAATAGAAGCAAATCTACTATGAGCTGCTGTTGTAAATATTTACTCGTATGCTTTACGCCACATTTTAATAGCTCTTATAAACAGTATTAATGCTATTTTTAAACACACGTTAATATAGTAGATATATCATTCTTTATTTTCATCATACTTTCTACACTTTAACCTACCGACCTATTTTATCTACAAACAAAACTAAAATCGGTTCCGCCATCTTTTCCTGAACAGATCGTGTTACATGGTTATATGCCTGTGTATACATCATCATCAGCTCTTCATGGTTTAGGAGAATTCTCCTGTTCCGGCCTCATATTTCTTCCCATCTTTTAACTGGTCTTGGTATTGTTCTGTAGTCTAGAGGTTTATATTACATAAGGATGAAAAAAGGATTTTATTAATACTTATATTTAAATCTAAACATAAGTTAGTCATATATTCACTGTATAAATACCTGTAGATACACGGGCCTATTTTACTTTTTGTAGATTAAACAGAATTTATTTTTTATTTATTTTTTAAAGAAATCTAATTCGCTGTAGACTTGTATTCCCAAAAAGTGATATACAGTGTTTGTAGCTTCCTAGAATTAAGTTAGCCAAACTTTCACAGTGGTATATAGTGTTTGTAGCTTCCTAGTATTCCACCTAATGGTAGCCAAACTTTCACAGCTACCAATCGGTATCAGTTTTGTACGGCTGGCCTGAAAATCAATACAGGAACATAAAAATAACCAATGTGCGATGGTTGTGAAATGGAGAAGTAGTTGAGTTTCACTACCATTGTTGCTCAAGGAAAGGCTAAAGCAATTTACAGCTAATTGGACCTTAGAGAATGGTGAAAAAGTGGTTAAGTAGACATCTAAAGATATGAGAGATTTCATCAGGACCTGTAGAAGAAGGCTAAAGTCATTTATGTTATTGAATGGGAATAACCTAACCTGTATAACAAAAACGTGACTTAGCATGAAAATACAAGTTTTATGATGTAATATTATCCTCCAGCAGTTTGAGTACATTTTGAGGAAGGTAGAGTACCTTGTCATTCTAGTGACTAGAATTATACTAGAAAAAAAATAAATGTTTAATTATTTCTATGTTATCAATCATGCAAGTAATATCAAATTAGATCAACAAAGTCACTTTAATCTAACTCTTCAATAGTTCTTTTATGTCAAAAATTATATTCAGAGATAAGCGGTTCAAAGTAAAAATCAAGCAATCAAACTCGCACATACAAGTTCTTGAGATAAATTGGCAGTTCAATTAATAAAATCATTAGCTGAAATGGTAAATTATAATGGATATAACTCTGCGATTTGTACTGCAGATTTCTGAACATTACCCATAAAATATTTCAGAATGGTTAGATCAAGTATGTAAAAAGAAAGAGACAGTATACCTTGATAAAAAAATCTGCCGTATGCATTATTGTTAATAAATCAAGTGTCAAGAAGTCTGTCTGCTTTTGTTAATGGTGTTGAATTCACAGCACTGAGTGGAATATGTATGGTCATTTTAAGAACATATTTATAATAAATAGAATAAATCCCAACATCTAGTTTACTAAGCTAGGGCGATATTTGAAATGTATCTATTGTATATTTCTGGTGATATACTTAATTATAATTGTACAGAGAGATAAATAGCAATGGGTAATAATAACATACAAAAATAGGCTGAAGTACAATAAAATTAAAGAAAAGGTGAACTAACATGTCCTATACTGTGAGGGACAGCGCAAGCGGTAACGTCTGTGGACGCACTCGCGAGGTCTCGGGTTCAAATCCCCTTGGTCAACCAATCTGGCTGTGGTGTTTTTGTGGTTTCTCCAAGTCACCAAGGTAATTACAGGACTGAATATTTAATATCACAACCCAAAGTTCCACATTCAGTTTTAAAAAAATGTAAAACTGTAAATAGATGGTAATCGCAACTGCACTGCCATCTATGCACAAATAGTTAAAACAACTACGCTGAATGGCACCCTAGTCGTATGATATATAGGGACGTGGCCTCAAGGACTGGCTGAACTCTGTCATCTCACTATGGATGCTGGACTAAGGGCCTCAATGGCTATCTGACCATGGCGGGCATGAAGTGACACTACAAAAAATGTCATGTAAAAAAGAGGATGATGATTTTAGTCCCAAAAACAAACTCTCATGGCATAATAATAGATAACTAATCATCCAAACTTATTAACGAATGATATTTTCAAACGTTATTGTATTTTCTACAGCTGTTATGTAAAGTAATAACTGCCGTCTCAAAATGCTATTCCAAAAATAGTTGATTTTTATGGAGTAATTGACCATAATAGCTGGTCATACTATAAATCCTGGGTCTAAAGTACTCGCAACATTCTAAGTCACCATTAGGTGGTATTTTCAAAAAATAATTTGACATCACCTTGTGGTTTACCGGGAAAACATACGAGTCAGTTGAGAAATTCAATGCTATTACGGCATGTTGCCATGGTAGCTCAGAGGCAGAGCAACCGGCTAGATATCAGGAGATCCGTGGTTCAAATCCCGGTTATCGCATTGAATTTTTCAGTCTGACTCTACCTATCCAACATAGTTGATTTTATCTGGATATGATGTCAGAAAATACGGACACCAACTGTTTGACAAACATTTTAACTTAAAGTTCTGGGTTTCATCTTTTACGTTTTCCTAAATTCAACACGATGTACTGTTTACTAGATTGTCCAAAAATATTACTTCGGTTTTTATATAAACTGCTGAATATAAGTAGCTATTTATACGTTTATCTTTCATTTTGCTTCAATGTCCTGAAGAAAGCATCGCTTTAAATAAATACGAAACTATTATTTATGTATTATTGTTACTATTAATTTAATTAAGATATAAGCAAAAAAACTCATCGAAGAGTACGAGTGTAATAATTAGCAGAAGCGTAGAAATCCATATCACATTTGTTTATTTTTAAAATTGTGCCATGCGGAAGATATCTAAACTGTTTAAGCAAGAACAAAAAATTAATGCTGAGAGAACTGTTGGAGGTAAAATGATACATTTTCGTATTCTGCCTTTTACGTTTATGTAAAATAAGCGGTAAAAATCATATGCAAATGTAATTAGAGCTTTACAGATTCCTGCCTTAATTATGCTGCTTAAAAAATTAAAAATGATGTTTTGTTGGAACTTTTCAACGTTTTGTCCATTTACTAGCATTTTGTTCTGTTTTTATCCCATTAAATAGTATATTGCATAGCAAGAACTGAAAGCTATACTTATCAAGTGAGAATTTATATTGGGAATACGAGGCCCGCAGGGCCGAGTTTGCCCAAGCATTCGAGATCTGCTAAGCAACTTACAGATCGTGGTTAGCCAATTACTTTTAGAAATACTTGAAAAAAATAATAAATAAAAATTGCTTTTCAATATTTTATTGAACATTAAGAAATAACCTGATGTGCTCTATCCACATGACTTTCTCTACATAGTGTTACAGATTATTGTTAAAAAGCAATTCTTCTATCTACTATATAGTAATCGACATAAATACAATAATTACTTGCTTAATTGTGAGCAGGATGGAAAAAAAAACAAATACACTAGGCTAAAATGATAGTCAAATATTTTAAAAGCTGGTTGCCATGCGGTTGAGATCCGTTTCTATGCAGGGCCAGGAGTTTACAGCTTTCCGTGTGAGAAAAGTCTAAGTATTTTAAATCTGAAACAAATAACAAAGAAATCTAAGAAATGGCCAATTCAACAAAAAAAAAAAAAAAAACGTATATGGCATGAATTGTGTGTTTTAACTTGTTCCGCATTTTCTGTGTAATACATTTTTGTCTATCGCTTACCAGTTACGCAAAATTAGGAAAGAAACATTCAGAATAAAGAGATCTTTAGAAGATATTCCCAGAAAATTCAAGATAAACATTTTATTTGCTATATATATAGATATATATATATAGATATATATATATATCTATATATATATATCTCTTTAATATGCAGTATTTTAATCAATATCGTTATAGCCATTTTTGAGAAAATCAAATTTTTCGAATTTTTTTTACAGGTAAAGAGTAGTTTGGGGTGGGGGATTTTTCTCAAAATCTCCGTGTCGTATCCCTGGAAGATATTAAACATTAATGCCAAGTTTGGTATTTTACCGACTTTTCGTTTGCCTTATCGAGTTCATAGAACACATGGACACACATCGGACCGTTTTCTGAAAACGCTTTTTTTGATACAGGAGACCTTAAAATATATATATTTCTGGTGAAATCTCAGTGTCGAATTTTTGAGTGGAATGCAATAACTTCTCTATACACTACGTACATAGTACATGTAGAGAAAGTAAAAATGATATCTCGATGTGAACACAGAAAGGCTATATCTAAATTATATGGACAATGCCTTTTCATACAATCTTTTTAAATGTATTTTGCTATAGATTCTTTACTTGAAGTATGTAGCACATATCTTGGTTGTTAGGATTTGTTTATATAGCCGAATATAATCTTTAGATGTTTCATAGTTGTTATCAAATGTAAAATTTTATAAAAATGAGCGACATTGTTATTAACGAAGCTGCGGATTTAGCATGTGCTTCACTTTTACCAGCGAAGTCGAGGGAAAGAAATGTTGAGTGTTACGTCATTTCCAAATTGTACTGTAAGTATTCATGACCTCTCAAGCTCTTACTGAAAGTACTTGCAGTGTTTGGTGGCATGGCAATTAATAAATGAATTGTAAATTTATCTTACATTACCAAGTATGTTTCAGAATGATTAACTAACATATAGAGTATTTCAGAAATGTATATTGGAAAGTTTTTGTATTGTGATGCTACCTTTTTAAGCAGAAAAACTGATATATCCAGGATCCAAAAAATCTATACCTTCGAATATGCATCATTCCGACGTATATTTCAAACCAATATTTCAGATACTTTTGTGGGAGATACTGTGTGCGGATTGTAATCAATACCAAACAATACTGTGGGTTTTATTACCGAACAAAAATATCAGAAACAGTGATTGATACGAACTGCACAAAGGTTTTACATGTGACATAAATTCTTTGAGCCGTAACGGAGTTTTATCAGCGAGCTGCTGTAGGTCCCGTTATTTTTTCCGTCAGCCATTGTTTGTTCGACAGCAGACCCTTATCACCTTCAGGGAATGCAGAGCAAGAGATTATTCCGTCCAGAGATAATTGCTACAATGTTCCCGGTCTGTTTTTCTCGCCTCACGCTCGGGGATAAATGAGTTTCAGTAAATCTTCTGGAACGGTGCATTTGCCATGCCCTGTAAAATTACACTTTCGAGTACCTGACATGACGAGATTCGTGCTCAAGTGGCAGACATCATTCTTTAACTGGGAGCAATAAATGTTATACTTTAAGAAAATCTTTTGAAAAATTACCAGCTGTTCAGTACAACAGGTTTTGTATACAGATTCGATAAAGGTTGTATTCTTTACAAAGTAAAACAAAAGTAACGTTTACATTAGGTAGAGTCAATTCAATGCCATAATCGGGATTTGAACCACGGATCTACCAGTCTCTAGTGGCTTCTATAACCACTGAACTACAATGGCAACATGCCAGATCAGCATTAAATTCATCAAACGACTCGCATGTTTCCCATTAAACCATTAGGTGATCTCAAATTATTTGTAGATGACATTCCCCAACGGCGACTTATAATGGTAAGTGCTTCAAGTCTTCATAGTTTAATGAACCATTAGGGCACAATGGCAACTTACCAGCACAACATTAAATTTTCCGGTAACATTTTCGGTCTGATTGATTGAACCTATCCAACTTGTGTCCTATACACGGGTTGTGTGTAAAAAGTTAACTAACACTAATTAACCATTAACACAAGCCATGTGTAGGACACAAATTGGAAGACTCAAATTCAAGACATAGCCGGGATTTGAACTACAGATCTCCCGCCACTAGCCTGTATTCTAACCACTGAGCTACCATAACAAAATACCAGCACAACATTAAATTCCTCAACTGACTCGCATGTTCCCCGGTAAATCACAAGGCGATCTCAAACTATTTAAGATGACACATTCCAATCGCGATTTACAATGTTGTAAGTACTTTAAGTCATAGGCTTCATAGTTTCAACAACAATTAGATCAATTAATTTTAATTATTTTTCACATAAGTGCAGGACACAAATTGAATAGTAGGGATCAATGCCATGGATCACTTGACGGTTGCTCAAACCACTGAGCTATCATGACAGCATGCCAGCACAGCATTCAATTCCCCAACTGACTAGCATGCTTTCTGATAAACCACAAGATGATCTCACATTATTTTGAGATGATATACCCCAATGACGATTTACAATGGTAAGTACTTTAAGTAAACAATATTAAGTTTAGTCAACAATTATGTCAATGTTAATTAATTTTTGCACACAGGCCGTGGGTAGGACACAAGTTGAATACTACAGTCAGGCTGAAAACTTTACCGGGAAATATGCGAGTCAGTTGGGGAATTTAATGCTGTGCTGGCAAGCTGCTATGGTAGCTCAGGGTTTAGAGCTTTCAACAATTATATAACGAATTGGAATAGGAGTAAGGCAATAAAAACAGTGGTTAGAGCAACCGGGAGATCCATGGTGACTGGGAGACCCGTGGTGACCGGGAGACCCGAGGTCAAATCACGGCTATGGCATTGAGCTTTTCAGGCTGACTCTTACCTATCCAACCTTTGTCCTACACTTAGCTTGTTTGAAAAAAAAATTACGTTTAAATTATTATAACGGTTAAGCAAATAACTTATATAAACAGTACTGGTTTTCCAGTCTTAATTATTTTTCCATTGATAGACTTAAATATGTATGTAAGTAGTGAAGTAGCTTGTGTTAATATTTCACGTGAATGACTGGCCGACTGCCCGGTTGGACAGATAAGGAGGAGCGGTATCCCTCGGACATAAGAAAACAGAAGCACTCGTGACACAAGGAACTAATTTTAGATATCTCCTCTTATGAAGCTTTATGAAACTCTTGCAATAATATATAGGTACACAAGTAAGCTTTCGAGTCAGTCAGTGAGATAATAAGTTGTTTTCTTTTGCGACAGTGTTGTTCTAAGAGTGAGGTTATGACGACAGTGTGACGTAAAGCGAGTGCTACTAATGTGGTAGATTAGAGAGCATCAGATAATGAAACGGAGGGAAGAAGAAGCTGCTTCACGCATGCTTCATTATGCTAAGGGGTCGTGGGTTCGAGCCCGCTTGGGCATGGGTGTTTGTGTGTTTGTTAATGTGTGTGTATGTATGCGTATTTGGAAGCAAAAAGCAAACGGTAAATCAAATAGCTTAACAAAGGAAATGTAGGGAAACTGGAAAAAGAGTAAAACGGACAGTCCAGACAAGCCTCCGCAACTGTATTAAAAAATACGCCTTGAAAGATTAAGTGAAAATGAAAGCTGAAATAAATTGCTTTAATAATTGCATTGAATAAAGTTACAAAAATATATACTATGATCGACTTTGGTGCCGCAAAACTAGTTAACATATAGCACTAAGTCAATGTGAGAGGCCGAAATTTTTTATTTCCAAAATTCCCTAAAGTTACAATACTTGGCCGAGCGCCAGAACAACAGAGGATTTTACACAAAATAATCAGTTTTATCGAAAGATCCTTGGAAGTGAAAAGTGACCAAAGGACAGTATAGTATAACGATCGAGTATTGACAGACAGAATTAGTGTTCGGAACTCAATCCAGAGACTAATTTTCCCGGCAGTTCAAATCTGATGTTTTAACTGCTACCATTAGAGGCGTAATAGACCAACAAGTTGGTGGTTTTGATAGTTCTATCTCACTCCAGTGTTTGCGGTTCAAATGCTTACGTAGATATTTGTATTCTCTGTGAGTATGTGAGCACGTGTAAACTTCATACTTTCCAATACCGTTCAGTATTGCAAGGAAAATTTACGCGAACGTTCTCTTGTTTCTGCTTAAATCATCAAAAGAGTACAAAGACATATGCAGAACATTTAACTGCCGTATCGTGCTCCCAATATCTTGTGAACTCTTTTAATAAAATATGCAATCTCTGCCAACAATTACCATGAAGTATGAGCAATTAGTGCAGCACTTACGAAAATTAGTGAGTAGGAAAAAAATGGATGCAATTGGAGTATGCAGGATACTGGAAAGGAGGGAATACCTCGCTCAAAAATACCATGAAGGATGTTTCTGGCAACACCTTCCAGGATATAAGATATGAGGGAAAGGAGCTGGATATTTACCAAGCCCCCAAGCAGACAGGCCCACAAAGATGTGCACAAGTACCTAACTTTTTATTTCGAACGCCAAGGCGTGCACCATTAGAGAATATTCGCAAATATGGCAACGCAGTAACCCTAGGCTAGACAGCTCACTCTAGAGGCCATGAGGAGAAATGTTTCGATTGCACTAGCAATTGCTCCCTGTGCCCGACATCAATGCAACACCTGAAAGCACACCGAAACATGAAAGGGGAATGAAATGAGAGTAAATAAGGGAAAGGAGAATCATAGTAGAATACATAACTCTGGTATTCATCTTGGCGACCAGTAGAAAACCACAAAAATTCATTGTCAGAGTGAGCGGTCAAAGCTACGAATCCGGGACCTACAGAATGCAAGTCTCGCACATTACCACGGAGTCATCGAGCTCGGAGCATATGATTGTATCAGAATTATTTATACGATTGGAAAATAAAAGAAATTGGAGCGGGTTCTTCCTTCACATATTTGATCAAACTGCAATGAGGAAATTGCACCTTGTGAATCCAAAAGAAAAGGCAACAACCGTGGTTAAAGTCGGATCCGTAAATTCTAAAGCAGTGGCTGCTGGTATTCATTTAGTTGACGGGACAGAACTTAAAAAAATGTGATTATTCCATGCACACGATTTTATTCCTTAAACTATTCTTACAAACTATCCTTGTATTGACATTATGTTTGTCCAGATAAAGTATTACTTTTTCTAAGTAACTTGAACTAGAAATACACTAGTCTAATGCGATAGTCAATTCTATTAAAACTAGTCGCCTTACAATTGATAAAAGATATATGAAACGGTTGAGGACCTTCCTATGTGAGAAAATTTTAAGTACTATAAAATTGAAACTAATAACAAGAAATACCTCGGAAATCGTTAACTCTACATTAAATGTATAAGACAAAAATGTTGTGTTTTAATCAGATCTACATTTTTGTATAGTAGCCTTTTGTGCATATATTAAAGTAGTTACACAATAATAATCTTCAAAATGAAGAGGGACTTAAAGGCTATTCTCAGAAAGTTCAAGATTTGCACTTTATTTTTCGTGCCATTCTGTTTAGAGATACGGTATTTCACTCAACATCGTTAGAGCCATTTTTGAGAACATTAAACGTTCGAAAATTTTTCCTTGTAAAAGGTACTTTTGGGTGACTGTTTTCTATAAAATGTTCGTGTCACTTCCTTGGAAGGTACTGAACTTAAATACCAAATTTGGTATTTAACTGACTTTTCGTTTTTGAGTTATGCTTTCCACAGACACACACCTTTTTTTAAAGAATGTTTTTTTCTGGTTTCAGAGGACTTCAAAACATATATTTCTCGTCTTTAGAGGCTATTTCCAGAAAATTCAAGATACAAATTTCGTTTTTCATGAGCATATTTTCAATATATGGTATTCTATTAAAAGTCCTCAGAAAATGTGTAAATTAAAATTTTTAAATAATACAATTAAAATGACTGACACTTACAAATATTAGAACTAGAAGAATAAATCGATTAAACGTAAAATCCCGTAGTATTAACAAAAGTAAAGTGGAGGATACTATAGATTGAATTAGAAAATTGTTGGAATCTTAGTATGGATTTTTGAGTGGAATACAATATCTTCTCTACCTACTATGTACATTGTTCATACGTGTTAGGGAAAGTAAAATCACATGATCTGCAAAAAAACTTCTCATAAAAATCATTCTTCTTTCTACTTCATACTAATCGAGATAAATGCAGTATTAGCACAATATCTTATTACATTCTTCTTTATAATTAGAATGGAAACTAAGGAAATACATTAGCCTGCGATAGACAAATATTTTAAAGGCAATGGTCATTAAATTTGCTTTTTTTGCGTGGCCAGGTTAAAAACAAAAGAAAATGGATAATTGCCTGTTTGAGAATAGTATAGCAACTTAAAATTGAACCCAATAACAACGAACATCACGGAGTTCATTAACTGTACAAAAAAAGCTTCACATAAATGCTTTTCTTTTAACGAGTTATATATACATGGCCCTTTTTCTAAGCATGCCTTTTTGCAATTGCTCTAAACTTTACATTTCTGTGAAACCTCCGTATCGAATTTTTTGGGTACAATGGAATACAACACCCTCTCTACCTAATGTGTACATTGCACATATGTGCTAGAGAAAGCAGTTTCATGAAATTTTAAACATGTATTGTTGTAAAACTATTGTGTTCTGCTACTCCTGGGTATAAGCAAGAATGTGCTCTGGTACACTCAAAGACAAAAAAAAAAAGTATGATGTGTTCTCTTCACATGACTTTCTCTACATCTCTGTAACAAATTATTGCTAACAAGCTTATTCTTCAATCTAATTCATGTTAAGCGAGAATAAGTTGGAAGAAATGATCTTATTAATTGCTTCCGTGTAACTAGCGGAGAAATAAGGGAGTACCATAGGCTAAAGCAATAGTCAAATCTTTTAAAAGCTGGTTGCTATGAGATTGAAGTCCCTTATGGCCAGGAGTTGACAGATTTCCGAATGAGAAAATAAAAGTATTTAAATCTGAAAGCAATCACAAGGAATAACGGTTAACTCCACGGAAAAAGTATATAGCAAAACTTGTGAGTTTTAAAAAGTTCTACATTTTTGTTAAATAAATCCCTGTCATCTCTTACAATTTACCAGTTATACAAAATTCCGCAAAATTCTTGCATATTAAAAATGTCTTCAGACGTTTTTCTCAAAAAATGCAAAATATACATTTTATTTGCTATATAAATATCTTTAATAATACGATATTTGTATCAAAATCTTTACAGCCATTTTTGAGAAAATCAAAATTTTCGATAATTTTTCCACTACATGTATCGCATCCGTGGAAGATACTGAACTTAATTACCAAGTTTTGCGCTATACTGCCCACAAACACACACAAACTGACAGACAAACATGGACATTTTTAAATGTTTTTTGGGGGGGGGATTCAGGAGTTCCAAAACACATATTTCTGGTGAAATGTTGGTATCGAATTTTTGTGTGCAATGCATCTCCTTCTGAATACACTGTGTACACAGTACGTGTAGAGAAAGTAAAAATATATCTGGTGCTCGATTGAAAATGTGAACCCCTGACGCGGACTGGTGTCTTGCGGCGATTTTATTTGGTGCCATTCTGGCAAAATATACCAGGCGAGTAAGAAAAGGTAAAACCGATTGTGCACTCCAAGCCTTCATCCCTCAAAGCCGTTTGACGCTCCACCACTTCAGGTTGTCTTGTATAAGAGTGTGTTAATTTTGTCCACATTTGCGCAAATTACCTTGTCATTAGAACCTAAGTATATACCGGGAGATCTGTGGTTCAGATCCTGGCTATGGTATTGAATTTTTCAGTCTGATTCTACCTATCCAAAGCTAACCTAATTTTGTTACACCCTGTTATAATGGTGGATTATTTCCAACCAGAAAGTTTAGAAATCACAGTTTGCAATTCGGAATTTCATTTGTCGCAAGTTCCGTGTAATACGCTTTTAAAAGCATTGCAAAGGTGAAGGACATGGGCGGGGTCAAAGAAAAGATCCCGTATTGCAGTATGTATTTCTAGGCTTATTCTTAATGTCTTTGGGTGTACATTCACTGCACACATGCACACTATTTTTTATTTTGCCTGAGAAGTCATTTAATCAGTACTTTTCTCTATACTTCCATGCAGAGTTTGTGTCTATAATTATGGTACATTTTGGATTGAAGAATTTATGTAGTAATTAAAACTGTATTTTCTCCCTTTAACGAGAGCCGCCACTGTTATGGAGTTAAATACGAAATGTAATTAGTGTTTATGCCAGGGAGAATATAACAGCAAGACGGAGGAGTGAAATAGATTTTTAAGGAAATCATATTTAAAGCTACAACCACGCCCATTTCAGCTGCAGAATTCATTGCTGTATGCTAGCTAGTTTGGTGTCTATTTGCATGTTTTCCCAGAAATTGACGAATTATAAATGGAAATAATAACCAGTAGTAAATATACATACAATATGCAAATTACTATAAGTTTATTAAATAGAATGAAGGTTAATAATGTTCTCTTTGCTCAGTATTTCACCTAAACGTCGTTGATTAAGTATCTGTATGTGTTCTTCTTTTGAAAAAAATATTTAGTACACTTTGCCATACAGGATATTTGCATGGAGAAGTTCTGGGTGCATATCTCGGCAGCCATAGAAGAATGGAGAACAATTTAAGGAGATACCTCACCAGAACTGCTAGAAGGTTAGGGTATATTGGACGCTGCTGGTAGGCAGAGAAAAACTGGAAGGGATATCACTTATTTTCCCATTGATTAATGAATCTCGCCTAATATGTTGCTAATCTGTTACTAACTTTGCTACACATTTTTCTTGCAAGCTTTAAGTTCGTATTACCCTGAGAAATAGTATTAATATTGTGTTTTTTTTTATTGCTTCATTTATATAACCTCCTTTAACATCTAAGGTAATATCGGGGGCTTTGCACTTGAAACAACTTGCTGTCTATAGGTTATTTTAAATTTTGTTTAAATTATTTTATTTTCCTCAAGCACATAGGGAATAATTTTAGCTAAAGAAAAATTCCTCACCCCAGCCGGGGATGGAACCCGGGACCTCCGGGAGAGAAGTCAGCTCGCTGACCACTCAACCATGGATATTAATTACATTTATTAAGGGATGAAGAGAAAAGATTGCCCAAAATGAACATGAATATCGCAGATTTAGTGAGGGCTATAAGTTCCTTTAGTTGTTTTTATTAATGTAGGTGTTTAAAGGAAAATAATGATTTTGGGAGGATGTTTTTCACTTGAGGTAGGGTATTTCTCCATTTTCTTTACAACATTTACAATTTATGTATTATAAAGCATTCAGCTGTAAAATTTCAATCTTGTTGCGGCGTTCGTAGTTCGTTTTGCTATACTAAATAAAACTAACCATGTAATTTTCGTAGAAGAGCAGATTTATCAGAAAGAGTTTCTATTAAAATTTCAACATTATATTTTTCACATCTCAGGAAAATAAAATTTAAAAAAAGTAAAAAAATAAAGACGCTAAAACTTATAATTGAAGATACAAATGAAGGCAAGAATAGCAAAGGAATAACAAGGCTTCAGTACTTGGACTACATTAAGAACGATATGATATTTAAAACGCATGAAGAATAAAAAGCAAGGTAGAGAGAATAACAGCATGAAGAATCGCTACAAATGAATATAACGATTAAACACTGAGTAAGTAGAAGACGTCAGTTTATAATATCAATTTTTCTAATCAACTTTCGGCAGTCCAACTAATAAAGCAAATGTTTCCTTAACATCTAAATAGAGGTCGAGTACTCCACTCCAAATAAAAAACTTTAGCTAATTTGACGAAAGGTACACCAAATGAAAAATCTGATGTGTTCCGTTCACATGACTTTCTCTACATCTACTTAACAAATTATTGCTATAAAGCATGTTTTTCTATTTACTTTATGATAATCGACATAACCGTTAGCAGAAATGGTCTTAATTACTTGCTTCCTTGTACTAGAAGGTAATAAGGGAATACATTAGGCTAAAAAGACCATCAAATCTTTTAAACGCTGGTTGCCATGTGGTTGAAATCCGTTTCTATGCAGGGCCAGGAGTGCACAACTTATTGCGTGAAAAAGTTAAAGTAATTTAAATCTGAAGCAAATAACAAGGAATACTCAGAAAGGTCAATCCCACGAAAAAATGTATATGATATAAATTGTATTTTAAATTGATCTACATTTTTTGTGTAGTAAGTTTTTTTTTTGTATACCTTATGGGTTTCCAGTTACGCAAAATCCAATCAGAATGAAGGGTTCTTTAGAGGTTATTCCCAGAAAATTTAAGATGTACATTTTATTTGGCTATTAAATATATTTAATATACGGTATTTTAATCAAAATCGTTACAGCCGTTTTTGAGAATGTAAAAATTTTGGAAATTTTTTACATATAAAAGGTAGTTTGGATGGTGGGGATTTTTATCACAGCCTTGGAAATACTAAACTTAAATACCAATTTTAGCGTTTTTGAGTTATCGTGTTCACGGACACACATACGAACCCTAAAACATACCTATGTGTCCGGTGAAATCTCGGTGTCGAATTTTTGGGTGGAATATTTTGGTAATACATTTTCTGTACATATTACGTGTAGAGAAAGCAAAAGTGATTGCTGTCCAACACAGGTCAAAGAGAAGGACCAGAGGACTCCGCAGTCGACTAAACGCTGAGGATGCAGTAAAACAAATTCATTTCCACAGCATCTATGTGATTAGCGAAGTCTGTTTAACAAGTTAATGTCAATCTGCCAAAGATTTTAACGCCTAAAAATTACTTTCACAGTTAAAATTGTTTATTACTTTCTCTAGCCCATAAATGTACATAGTAACTATAGAATGTATTGTATTCCAACCGAAAATTCGATGTCAATATTTGGTCGGAAATATGTATATGTTTTGAGGTCCCTTGTGTCCAAAAAAGTACTTTTAGAAAAAGGTCCATGTGAGTGTTATGGACAGCTAGCTCAGAAACGAAAATACCGTTAAATATCGCTGGTAGATCCACACGAAGATTTTCAAGAAAATCCCCCCCCCACAAACTTACATGGAACATTTTTTTGAAAATATTGTTTTTCTCAGAAATGGCTCTAACGATTTCGATAAAATAACGTACAGTAATCATATTTATATACGAAATAAAATATATAATTTTAATTTTCTGGGAGTAGCCACACAAGAGCTATTTTATTCCGGTTGATTTTTCAAAATTTTGCATAACGGTTAAACCAGTAGGGATAGACAAGCGCTTACCACACAAAAAAATGTAATTCTTGCTAAAACATAAAATTAATGCATTTTTTTCTTGTGGAGTTGTCAATTTCGAGATAGTTCTTGTTACTGAAGTATGTCGAAATAAGATGCAAAGCGAACCGAACATAGCGATGAGATTTTTAAAATATTTCACTATCGCTTTAGCCTAACATATCCCCTTTTTCCCCCTTATGCTTACAAGGAAGCAAGTAATAAGACCAATTCTGCTAATGTTCATATCGATTAGCATGACGTAGATCGAAGAATAATATTTTGTAAGAATAAATTGTAAATGGAACAGCTAAAGAAGGTTATGTGAATGGGACACATCAGATTTGTTTACTGTTAATATTACTTGTTTTATTGTGTGTTTATCTCCTTTAACAAATACAAAGACAGAAGAATAACCTTTTTATAATAGAATAGGACAGGACACTGTCGGAAGTGATGAGGCACCGAACTTGAGGTTATTGTACCTACGCCCCACGAAGTGGCGCCCCCTAGTACGTGTGGGGTGAGAGAATACACCGGGCGGCTGGAACCAGGAGCGATGGCACAGCAATGACAGGGTCTCTAAATTTTCCAGACTGAAGTACGCCCCCGGTCCAACGCCCTCGCCAGGAGCGGCATGCCGGCAACAAGCCGAAGTCGGGGGTCGGAGACAAGTACTCAGAGCATCCTTTTTCCCTGCCACGTCGGACCGAGCACCATCGCCGACACTTTAAACCATGAAAGAAACCATCGGGATGAAAGATGAAGAAAATGAAAATGGAAACAAGGAGGAACAGGAATTTCAGGTGATGAAGGAAACCTACCCAGTATTCGCCTGCCGACCCCGAAAAACTTCCGGCCACGGGAAGTGAAGCCGGACCTCTCGGATGCGTGAAATCGCCTCGTTTGGTTTAGATTAGTCTATAGAAGATGAGTAGAGAAAGCCATATGAATGAAATGTAAATCACATATTGTTTTTATTGTTTCATTTCTGTAGACGCTTTAGCTTTAATGGTCACTCGGGGGTTTTGACTTGTGAAACAACTCATTACTATAGCTTTTAGAACATGAGGTTAATAATTTTTATATCATTCACTCTCACATTCATACTTCCAGGCTCTGGGGGATAGGAATAATTCTGGTTAAAGAAAAATTCCCCGTCCCAGCCGGGAATCGAACCCAAGAAGTTAGCTCGCTGGCCACTCGACCACGGAGAAAGTAAAAAAAAAAAAAAAAAAACACAAAAAAAAACCACATATTTTGCTTTAGTCCTATTTGTTTTCTTTTTAAACTGACATTAGTAGTCCCTATTGGAAATCATTTTTTTAATTGTTACATTTATATAAGCCCCTTTAACGCCTAAGTTCATATCGTTTTTTTTTTTTTTTTTTTTTGCATTAGAAATAAATTGTTGTCTGAAGGTTCTTTACGTTGGGTTTAAACTCACTCTCACATACTTCCAGATTCTGTGGGGGATAGAGAATACTTCTGGTTAAAGAAAAATTCCCCGCCTCAGCTGGGAATCGATCCCGGGACCTCCGGATAAGAAGTCAGCTTGCTCACCACTCGACCACGGAGGCAGTCTTTGGATATCTGTTTTATTTCCAAAACAGTAAATCAAACACAGATCGAGCTGGTTAGGGACGCTGAACATAGAAGGCATTCAATTACTGATATACTTACAAAAATAGAAGAAATAGTATTATTACTTGCTTCCTTGTAAATAGAAGGGAAATAAGGAAGTGACAGAGATTTAAAGTATTAGACAAAAGCTGTTTGCAGGGGACCCAAAACATGTATTTCCGGTGAAATTGCAGTATCGAATTGTTGAGTGCATTACAATACGTTCTCTATACACTAAGTAGATAGTTCGTGTAGAGAAAGTAAAAAGAAACATTTCGCTTCAAAATGTTGAAATATTCCAGCTACCGAATCTCTCTAAATATAGCTAAGTTAGTGCAAATTAAAAAGGCGCTAACTAGCATTTGCATTTTAATACCGACAAAAAAGTCTACTGAAATAATGATGTTCAACTTTAGTGGACTATAATTTCTGAGCTCATTTCTTTTTTGTCATCTAAACTGTGTGAACTTCTCGGAAAGGATCCCTACGGCTAACAACGCAAATCAAGAAATTTACATGAATACCGTAATTAGATAACAAATTCACTAACAGGACTGGAAAGGAAAGGAAGGGTAAAGAAAACGACTTCGCCTGCGTTATCGAATCAATGTTTAGGAAGTTATCCAGCCACGACAGTACGAAAGAAAAACTTTTTGCCTCCAGCTAGAAAACGCAATTGGTCCAATTAAAGTTTTACAACGTTGTTTTTTGCTGGGGTATTTGCGGATGGAATACGATCTGCCCGACAGCGTGCAGAAAGGAACTGTACCTCTTTCCCGCTCAGTGGGAATGTGTGTGACAGAGAAATATCTGAAAAAGAAACACAAAAATGAAGAAAATTCTTTCTTTGTATCTGAAGTTTATGGGCACCTTTGTGACAAAATCTCTCTGCTTCCCAATTGGATGGAAGGAATAAAAGGGATATCTTTCAAAGCTATTGGAAATGTTATCCTATTGAAAGCAAAATACTCGATTTTCACGTTTATACACAGCTGTTCTACGTCTACATTTGAGATGAAAAATGTTCTGCGATTTCAAACATGTGCGTGAAGCTATCTTATACAAACTCTGCATCCAAAGGAAGCGAACACTTTCTAAATTTACTACAAATAAATAAATATAAATAACTTCTAGAATTTAAAAACCGTAAGGCTTGCATTAATTTGCGCTATCTTAATAAATGGAACAGAACACAAAACAATAACATGTGGCAGATATTATACTGCATAAGGAATTATTTTTATCAATTTATTACAATTTAAATTGTGCTAAAATTTACGATTTATTGTATATTGATATATGTATACAAACCTCTTAATTTTCGGAATATTTAACGATAAGTGATAGTGATGGTGTTATTGCTCTAAAATATTAATATATAATCACCCTAGATATATATTTATATATTTCGTAAAACGTTTGTTATGACAACATTTACAAATAAAATGTACATATTGACGTAGCCATAAAACAAATCTCAGTATTAGAAAATCAATATTTACTATAGTATTCAGTAAGATTCTTAACTACGATAAATATTCTATTTCAACAGACTTCCAACTATCTTTTCGAAGAAGCGTACCAGATATAAGTTGATATTATAAATCAACTGAAACGCTAAAGATTATATAAATCAGTTCTACGTGTATAAATTAAACCATAGGACTTTCGATAATTACAACAATAAAGTGAATTGCAAAAGTATAAACTAAAGCATAGCTTCAGTTTATCTGCATTATACGAGGGTAGTTTTTTTCAACATTCGATAGGCTATAAATAAAAGACAATTAGAATTATTTTATTACTAAAAGTTCTGTACACTTATTGTTATTTTTCAACATAATCACCGAATTGATTGAGACATTTATCGTACGTGTGAACATCCTTTGCAATACTCGCTTCAAAAAATGTTGCCACCAATGATTTCAAATGAGCATTGACGTTGTCTTGAAGATCTTCGTACTGTACGTTTGTGGAGAGCCATTCAAAACAAACGAAGAGGAATGCTGACTTCAGGAATTGTGTATATCCATGAAAACTCACCCAGTGACCCACCTTTACCCTGCACTGAAGACGTGGCTAGGAGGGCAGCACCTTTAAACCAACGAAGATCTTCAAAACAACGTCAATGCTCATTTGAAATCATTGGCGGCAACATTTTTTGAAGCAGGTATTGCGAAGCTTGTGCACAGATACGATAAATATCTCAATCTTTTCGGTGATTATGTTGAAAATTAACCACAAGTGTACAAAACTTTTAGTAATAAAATTTGTTTACTATGAACTTGTCTTTTATTTATAGCCTATCGGAGGTTGAAAAAAAAACGGCACTCGTACAATTTTCGTTCATCTTACAGTTATGTATGAATATACCAAATAAATAACGTAAATTTGTACTTTCGAACTTCTTTCTGTTTTTAATTCTAAATTTCTAGGATGCTAGAGATTTTAAGAATATCTTGCCCATATGAAATTCAATTCAATTTTTAACTATTTTATTCTACGACTAACCTAAATTATAGTTATTTTTCAGTGAAAGCAAATACATTGTAGATACAGGCTCTCTAACTGCTGAACATACAATAGTGTTCTAACAACATAGAATTACAAACAAATTGATTGATCTAGCCAAAATCTACGAAAACCTACTCATCTAGCTAACAAGTACGTATAGGAGGAGAATTGGAACCCCACGCTCCGCCCCAAACCAATAATAAACACATTTGAAATGCCATTAGCACAAATACAGTTAATATAATAATTCAAATATAAAATATTTGCTCAGGCTAAAAGTGGATTTTAAAGGAGTTCTTTGGATCAAAATTATTTAAATTAAATGTTTTCAGTTTTACTGGTAATTTAGAAAATGCAGATGCTTTTCCCACAAACATTTACTTACTACAATTTATAAATATAGAGGAATGGAGAAAGAAATTTAGAAAAGAAACTGGGGAGCAACGCTATATCCTTATAAATGGTATACTATGGATTAGACATACTCAAAGGCAAAATCACGTGTTCTACATTAACATGACTTTTTCTACGTATTATTCAACAAATTATTCCAACAAAAGCGTATTCTTCGGTCCACTTTATGCTAGTCAAGATAAATGGAAAATGAAGTTGTGTCAGGAGTGGGATTGGCAAATGGCTAGCAAAAACACACAAGATAAAATCGAGAATAGAGAAGATAGGACCAGAAGAAGCTCAGTTTCTCGTGCGCAACAGGTTAAAAATCACCATTTTCGCGTTTGACCAATTATTTTAGTATTATTTCCAGTGAATGACTCAATCTACGAAATGCTGTGTTACTCTGGACCAGAGAATGTGTTGTCAACACAGCGATTTTATTCGTTACTTATTTATACGTTTCAGAGTTCAATATATCTTATGACGTTTACTACACATTTTACTGTCACTACTTAGTACAAAGTACATAGAGAAGGAATTGCAGTCCACCTAAAAATTCATTATGGCAATTTCACTGAAAATACATGGTTTAGGAAAAGGTCCGCGTCTGTGAACAACACCACTAAAAACGGTAAATCCATTAAAATATACTTGGTAATTTAGTTTGGCAATTTTCAAGGATGCGTCTCGGAGAAGTTTCAAGAAGAAGCCTTTACATGAAACATTTTTGGACAATTTTAATTTTCTTAAAGACGGCTATAATAATTTTGATGAAAATACTCTACAGGTATTAAAGTTTTTACACGACAAATATATGTATATCTTTAATTTTCTGTAAATATCCTCTGAAGAGCTCCTCATTCAGGATGACTTTTGTATAGTGTTTAATGCCTGCTTTTACTTCATTAGCACTGCAGGCGCTGACACTGATGTTACATAAAATGAAGGTGAAGCACCTATGGAGTACGATGGTGGAGGAAATCTGAGAAAACCTGTCCCTGCGCCACTTTGTCTACCTCAAACCTCAGGTGCGGTCACCTGGAATCAAACCTTGGCCGACTTGGTGAGAGTGGATTGGTCTAACCATTCGGCCAAGGTGAGGCCTGGCCGACATTTTTCTAGCTTGTAAACCGTAAGAGATAGACAAAAAGTTACTTCATAACAATGTAGATCTGGTTAAAATTCAACTTATCTTATATTCATTTTTGTGGAGTTAACCATTTCCGAGATATTCCTTATTATTGGTTTCAATTTTAAAGTATTTAATGTTTTTATTTCATATTTGTTTTACTCCTGGCAATAGAAAGAGAACCAAATTTTAATGTCAATGACAACATTTAAAAGATTTGAGTGTCGTTTAGCCTGATATATCCCTTATTTATCTCCTACTTACAAGCAAATAACAAGACCATTTCTGTTAATTCTTTTATCTCAATTAGTATGGTATAGATAAGAGAATAATCTTAGGTGAGCATATTTTCTTTGCAGATAAAGTAGAAAAGGTTATGTGAATGGAATACATAAAACATTGGTTTTAGTGCTGAAGGTTTATATGCAAATATCACGTGGTCATTCTATAGATAGCTCAGTTTAGTTTGTTTACCGGTATTCTTTTCTAAGTGCCAAAGTTTTGCAATGCTGCATAAATATGCATTTTTGCAACTGCAGATTTTCTTTATCCTTTGAGATGAAAAACACTTCTGATATGGCTCATTTTTGGGATTGCTTTAAACGAATATTGTGATGTGTATGGAATAATTTAAACTGCAAAGATGTAATCAAAAGATAGTGGTAAAAATATGGCAAATCCGATATTCCTTTCAAGCGGAAAACTGCTGGTTCCTCAACAATGCTGCCAACAACTATAAAATAAAAGTTTTTGTCGACATGACATTTACTCATAGGATTTGCCAGAGAGTTTGGGATGGTTTCCAAGTTCTAAGAAAGCCTCTTATAAATGATGATACTTCTGGGTTGAATTTCCCCACGCCGTCAGCAACCGAAACAGTGAGGTCAGGATTAATCTCTGCGGTTTCGACCCCAGGCTGAAACATATGACAAACGAACGGCGAGAGATGGCATCAATCACCGAGCGCTGTTATTCGTCGTGACGCATTGGAGGAAGCTCTCAACGGATTGTCATTTGTTATAGCTCAGCAGGCACAGTAATTATAAACAGCGGTTTCTGCGATACACGACGTTTCTGTGGCTTTTGTTGGCATTACTTTTGTTACTACCAAAATGTCAGTCACAGATGTACGAGCGGGGGAAATCACTTTGTTGGTAACACTGGGTCTATGCTGTATTGGGAACCTCGCTGTTTCACAAGAGCTAATCGTTTCGAAAGACGAAAAAACGAAGGAACCACAAGACGAGGAGAAATTAGCTAGCAGTAAGTAACTTTTTTGTAAGTATTCGTTATCATGTAGTAAAACGAAATACACTTTTTCAAGTCAAAAACGATACGAAAACCGATGTTACGCTTTATACTCTCTAATAAACAATAAAAGATACACAAAATATTATTAGAAGCCAATATTTGACAGTAATTTTGTCATGTTCTTGTTTCTGTCATAGTTAATTATAGATCAGTTATTCATAAACAATTCAGTTTAAAATATTTGAGTGATTATAGTAAATTTATTATTATTATTATTATTATTATTATTATTAGTTTAGAAAGCCGATATCTTGTGGTGGTGTATCTTTAGAGTGCGACAACAGAATTCTATATTATTACCTTCTCTACCACATAGGTACAATCTACATAGTAAGTGGAGAAGGTATTGAATTCCATAAATGATTTTGATACTAAAATTTCATCAAATTTATGTTTGGGCCCTTATAAATCCCACAAAAATGTCTTTAAGAAAAAGGTCTACTTGTCTGTCTGTGGACAGCATAACTTAAACAGGAAAAGTCCGATAAGTATAAAAAATGGTATTTAAGTTCAGTATATTCCAAGGATGCGACACCAAGAACCTGAAACTGCCCTTTACATGGAAAAAAGTTCGAAAATTTTTATTTTCTCAAAAATGGCTAACGATTTTATTAAAATATGGCATATTAAATACATTAGTAGTTTTACATGCCAACTAAAACATATAGGCATCTTGAATTTCAAGGGAATAGACTTAAAAGTCCTCTTCGTTGTGAACAATTTCTACATTACTGGTAAACCGTAAGAGATAGGCAAAAGCTTTCTACACAATCTAAACGTTACGTCATTTACACTTTTTTTGAAGAGCTAACGGTTACTTAGATATTCCTTATTATTGGTTTAAATTGTAAAAAATCTGATGTGTTCCATTCACATGACTTTCTCTGCAACTTTGCAATAAATTATTGTTAAAAAAACTTATGCTTCTATTTACTTCCTGCTAATCGAGAAAAAATTAGCAGAAATAGTCTTATTACTTGCTTCCTTGTAAGTAGAATCGAAATAAGGGAGTTCCATAGGTTAAAGTGATGGTCAAAAGCTGGTTGCTATGTGACTAAAGTTCTTTTGTTTGTTTGTACACAAAGTCCTGTATGAGAAAAGTATGTTTTTTATAGCTGAAATCAAAAACAAGGATTATCTAAAAAACAATCAACTCCGGAAAAAATGTATATAACATAAATTATGTGTTTTAAAGTGCTCTACATTTGCTGCGTGGTAAGTATTTGTCCATCTCTTGCGGTTTAGCACTTATGCAAAATTCCGTAAAATTGACCCACAATAAAGTAGTCATCAGAGGCTATTCCCAGAATATTCAAAGTATACATTTTATTTGTCAGGTAAATATATCTTTACATACGAAATTTTAATCAAAATCATTAGAGCCATTTTTTAGAAAATCAAAATTTTCGAAAAAAGTTCCGTGTAAAGGGTAGTTTTGGATGGGGGGATTTTTCTCAAAATCTTCGTGTCGCATCCCTGGAAGATACTAAACTTAAATACCAAGTTTGGTATTTTACCGACTTTTCGTTTTTGAGTTATCGTGTTCACAGACACATGGACACACTGACACACGGACATACGGACACACGGACACACGGACATACGGACACACGGACTAACGGACATACGGACACACGGACTAACGGACATACACACACACACATACACACACACACGGGCCTTTTTCGGAAAATACTTTTTTTTTTTTTTTTTTTTTTTGTATACAGTGGACCCTAACACATATATTTCCGGTGAAATCTCGGTATCGAATTTTTTGGTGGAGTGCAATACCTTCTCTATACATTATGTACATAGTGCGTATAGAGAAAGCAAAAAATCATGCTTTACTTATACAGGTTTTACTCCGGACCATGCAGAAGCAAATCTCAATGACAGTCGCATACTGACAGCTTTTATAACATCTGACTATAGCTTTATCATTGTGCATTCCCTTATCTGGATCAACATGGAGTAGAACGAAGAATAATATTTTGTAAAAAGTTTGTTTGTAGAACGGCTAGAGAAAGTCATTATAAGACTTTTGATAAGGTTTTCCAAACGAACTATGTTTAAGATTGACTTTCGTGCTAAAATTGGAAACAAAACAAAATAAATAGCGTGGTCAAACAGAACTCTTTATTTCTCTTTCTCTCTATCTCTACACATAAAAAAACGCTCAAAGAGATAAACTGTTTCTATTATACTATAGTAATATACCACGTGACACTACTGTGGAGTACCTGACACATGCCTCTATCCCTTGGTGCGTTAAAGCAGTTGCAGAAATCAAGTTAAAACCCACCTGTTGAGTCGCTTTTAACCCTCGAAGGGACATCGGCACACGCCAAAAAGCGCTAGTTAAGTCAACTGGTTGATACATACTGAAAACAATTAGTGAATCTGATAATCAGTTCACATAAAATGATATGTAGGAGCGTAAATAACTTGTAAAATATAATGGAGACATGTGATATAATTTAAAGCTTTCAAAAATATAGAGAACATAAGGGATTTTAGGGAGAAAACTATAAACAATGTAACAAAGTATAAATAAAGAATTTATAGAGGTCTATAGCTTAATCACTCGGTATGAATGTACACTGCAGTAAAAGCTAATGCGTTCATTCACTTGAAATGGCTATCTGTTCTTAAACAAACTATTAATACGGAATATTATTCATTTGTTTACATCATACAAATCAGATAGATACTAATAGACAATGTATTACTCACTTCCTTATAAATAGAAGGGAAATAAGAAAATGTACTGGGTTAACATGATAGACAAATATTTTAAAAGCTATCGCTATATGAAATAATTGAAACATTTCCCTTTACATGGCTAGAAGTAAAACAAAAGAGGTATGAAATGAAAAGTAACTTTCCATTTGAAAAAAGTTTACTTAGTATAAAATTAAAACCAATGACAAGGAATACCTTGGGAACGATTAATTTTAAAAAAAATATTTATAATAAATTCTGTGTTTTAACCAGATCTAAGTTTTTGTGTAGTAAGCTTTTGTACCTCTCTTTTGGTTTACCAGTCACATAAAATCCATCCAGAATAAAAAAAGTCTTCAGAAGTTATTCCCAGAAAACTCAAGATATACATTTCGTTTTTCATGAAAACATCTCAAACATATGTCCTTTTAATCAAAATCGTCAGAGCTATTTTTGAGAAAATCAAAATTTTCAGAAATTGTACCATTACGGATGGAGACATTTTCTTGAAAATCTTAGCGTCGCATCCTTGGATAATATTGAACTTAGACACTAAGTTTGCCATTTAACGGGCACACATACACACACGTGGATACTTCTAAAATGTTTTGGGGGGATTTATAGGTTCTATAAGCATGTTTTTGTAGTGAATTTTTTGCTATGTACTTTTTTTTATAAAATACAATATCTTGTCTACAGACCATGTATGTTTGTCGTACATAGAGTACAAATAGTAATAAGTATCGAATTCCTGATTGTCTATAGAGGCATTTATAGGGGCGACTTCTGATATCCGCTGGCCCTTCCAGGAAAGGAGGAGGGGTTGTAGCTTGCCTGTTGTAACATTTGTCTATTCTGCTTGGTGACAGTCAGCAATGCCTTACACAAGCGAGGTGACCTGGGCCGTATTGTGGACATGTGGGACGCAGGACGAATAAAACAGATTGCAAATGTTGTGCAAATGAGTAAATCTCTTGTGCAATATTGGATTAAACGATTCCAGAAGCGCGGTGAAGATGAATTAAAGACGCGTCCAAAATCGGGAAAGCCAAGAAAAACAACGGCGGAAGTCGATGCTAAGATTATAAATGCAAGCAGAGATGAAACATCTAAACCGTAAACAAGATTACGCCGCAATCTGAAGCTATTTTGGTCCCTTACTACGGTAAGAAACCGCCTCCATGAAGCTGACATCCATCATTGAAAGGCAGCAAAGAAAATAGACTTGACTGGACAACACCGCAACAGTCCAAAGGGGTTTACACTTGAATACTTGATCAAACCAGACCAATTTTGGCAGCTCGTGATCTTCTCAGATGAAAAAGTTTTTGCTCTAATGAGGTTGAGCGAATGTATTTGTGTCGACCAGACAATACTCGCCATGTTCCAGAACAAGTAATTGCCAGGTAAAGAAGTGGCCGCAAAAGTGTGGGAGCTTGGAGTTGATGAATTGGTCCAAGTATCAGCTCGAATGAATTCTGAAGAATATATATATATATATATATATATATATATATATATATATATATATATATACATGCATAGGCTTTAGTGACTCGCGATTGGGAATTTCTTTAGCAACGAACTCCGGATGCCCTGATAAACTCTGTCTTTGAAGTTTGGGTAAATATCAGACAAAGACTCCATATATGCGAATCCCTTGTAAAGTCTATGAATGTAAGACTGCATGTAGTATTAGACAACAAAGGATGGTGGACCCACTACTAAAGCGCTTTATAAATATGCAAGAAGAAAACTGACCTCTTTCTTTTCTTTTGTATACTGCATTAAGAAGAATGTCATTTATTTAATCAATAGTATGGGATCAGATATTTACTACAAGGAAAGTTTCTCATAATGGGATTTCATTATTTATTTCCGTTATAAAAGATTCCGACAGCCAAGTTAAAGGGCAATGATTCTCATTCTGAATAGGCTGAAAGAAGAAATATCTAAGCTTACGTGTTTAGGAGCTATTTCACTGTTTTAATCCTATTAGGCCCATAATTCTTATACATTTCACAAAACGTTCAACATTGTAATGTTTCACAGAAAAACTATGTGACATAACGCGAAGTCGTAAAAATCGAGGTGATGATGTAGAGGTTTACCAACAATACTGATTACTGCCTACTTTAACAGTTCTATTCTCCATCAGATCAAACCTCATATCCGCCATTATACCAAAAGCAATACATTCTAACAGACACACATAAAATAATTCTCCAAAATTCAAATATCTCGAGAACCTGCTCATATTCATGTAAATTTCGAAGCAGGCATTTTTTCTCTGTAGTCCCGATTAACCATGTGAATGGTCACCAAAAATCGATCTCCACCATTTTAAAAAAGACACGTTACCTAATCTCGCTTCCAGTTGAGGGACCTATTATCGAATGAATTGACTAACCCAGCATACGTATGATCTATTGGTTTGGTATAGAACACGCACCTGCAGGGTGACAGTATTAGCCAATAAAATGAAAACATGACATAATAAAATACCTTATAAACGGTAAGGAATGCAGAGTACACAAGAGGGCAGTGCTGATTTCTTTTTGGGCCTTCTGTGCAGGCGTGCTAGACAGAGAGAAAATAAAAATGAAGATATAAAACTAAACAAGTCAAAACATACTTATGCAACAATAATGAGAACATCAAAGAATAAGACTCCAAAACAAGAGATTTCTAATATATTTCAATGAAATTCTGTAAAATAATGAGAGTAACAACGAAAATATATGAAACTAAAAATTGGACGAGCAGTACAAACAGGAAAGAAATACGGATATCAGAAATGCTATTTCGAAAAATAGTAGCACACTTACCATTTTAAATGAAAATTAAATGATTACATTTTCAAACTCACACACAAGTTACGAGTATATATATATATATAACTTGTGTGTGTGTTTGAAAATGCACACACATTGCACGCTATGATGTCAGAACTTGGCACAGTTTATTCTCATAATGTGTGAGGTGATACTAAGAACCAATAAGAGATACTGTTATATTTTATGGCGCGAAAGCTGGCGTCACCCAGGACCAGTATCTAAGGCAGCGCAAAACTGTTATGTGGTTGGTTACTCTCTTACTGTTACTCTCTTGAGCTTGTGTTCACGTCACATTGTGGTGCGCACACGTCCACGAGCTTAAGTGGTGGGGGAGTGATGTGCAGATGATTAGATTCATAACTCAAGTGGTGGGATAGTATTTATAACTCATTTTGTAAGGGAAAAAGATAACCGCCCGTCAAATCTGTGATTCAATAAATTCAGAACATAAGGGAAAATGTAGTTTTTTTAATATTAGCCTCACCCACAAAACCCTGAGTTAATTTTAATTAGAAAATTAGGAGTGGAATCTTTACTAACAACGCTTTGGACACCGCTGGAACAAGGCACTAACTTCCCGCGACATATTCAGCCACAGAGACACACACGCACACATTGACCTTTTTCTAAAAATACTTTTTTTGTTCCTCAAAGCATGTATTTTCAGTGCAATCTCAATACCGAAATTTTGGTGGGATACAACAACTTTCTACGTACTATGTTAATTGCAAATAAGTGCTAGAGAAAGTTAAAATATCAGCCTTTATTAGGATGACAGAGGAAAGATTGCCAAATATTTTTTTTTAAATTAAGGACCGCATATGGGATGGACAAAATGTCGCCTGCGGGAATTTTTCCGGGTTCTACGATTTCCATTGAAATTCATTCCACTCCCCGGTTCTTGTCATCTTTTCTTTCCTCCATTTCACCATCATTTCATATCATCTCACTTTCACAGCAGACATTGGACTGATAACCCCTCCTGATTACTCTTGAACAGGCACATGTCTACGGGCACTGTCCTATAAGTTCTGGAGGGGCGGAGAAGTGCAAGTGTCCATGCAAAAAATGTAAATACGGAAATAAAAAGAAGTTACAGTAATGCAGCTCCATTCCTCTCGACACTATATAAAAGCAGAAAATGAATGTTGCTCGATTCTATGGAGCAATCAACAGCTATTGATTTCAATCCTTCGTTTAGTGTGCAGAGAGAGGAAAAATGAGAATCAGATATTAGATGTAGAAGACAAGATAAATGACTGAAATTAATATGGTGGGAAGCAGTAAGAAGTAAAAGGGAACAGTAATGAATATATGCACTCAACAAAAAATGCACGAGAGGAAAACAGTGGCGTGTATTCAGTTATGTTATTCTTCACGAACTTTTACATATTGCTCAAGTTCCATCATGCCATCTCGGCTTATATTGTATTGGGGCACCAGTGGTTTCTTGGACAGGGAATTTCTAGTTCAAGAGTTCGCCACTATGTGTACATAGAAACGAGGAATCAACTTATCGCCCATAGGGTGAAATTTAGATTTGTGGTGGACAAAGCGGCGCGGGGCGGGTTTTCTCCGGGTTCTCCAGTTTCCACCGGTACTCCATCTTCATTCCATGTATCATCAGTGTCATCGCCTGCGGTGCTATAACTAGTAAAAGCGGGTGTTAAATACTATTAAAAATAAGATGAAACCACGACCTGTGGACAAAAAAAAAGTGGCACATTTAGCCCAGGGAGCTTTTATTTCAAGGTATGGGCTTCTTTCGCGTTTAAATAAACATTAACCGAGACCAATATTTTTACTTTACTTTCGAAGGAAACCATATTAAGGATTTCTCCATCCGGGGGGGGGGGATTACTCTCTGCCAGATTTGAAACCGCACCTTGGGTCCTTTAATATGTTCTCGGGATCGCCAACAATGATCATCGCCAGAGCAACACGGTTGCCAGGCAATAATCAACCATCCTTTCTGAGTGCACAAATGACGCTTTAGTGCTTTGTGGGCGACTTACTGTTGCCCAGATTGGAACAGCGAAAAATTCATGCCAATTTGAATAAATTTGAAGATGACCCTGTTTCTTCATATTCAACTGTTGCTAAGTGGACCAACGAATTTAAATTTGGTCGAGAAGGCATAGACGACGATCCCCATAGTGGTCATTCAAGATATATCACCACCCCAACAATCGAAGCATGCTGATTCTTCACCTTCTAAGAAAGCAAAGGCAATGCACTAGACCGGAAAGTATATAGCATCACTTTTTGGGGATGCGAAAGTGATTCTGCTGATAGACTATCTTCCCAAACAATGGCCAAACAATTACGGAAGAAAAATATACTATCCTCTGGGATAAACTATAGCAAAAGTACGCCAAAATAACAAGAAAGAAAGTCATCTTCTAACGGAAGAATGAGTCCCCGCACACATGTTGCATTGACATGGCAAAAATACACATTTCATAGGCTTCCATCTCTTCTCTAACATAGAAAAAAAAAATATAAATAAATTTTAAATAAAGTATAAATAAATTTCAATTAGAAACTAGTACATATTCAACCAGAATGTTATTTTTACTTTCTCTATACGTACTATGTACATAGTGTATACAGAAGGTATTGCACACCACCCAAAAATCCGATACCGAGATTTCACCGGAAATATATGTTTTAGGGTCCCATTTATCTAAAAAAAGCATTTTCGGAGAAAGGTCCGTGTGTTCGTGTGTCCGTGTGTCTGTGAACACGATAACTCAAAAAACGAAAAGTCGGTAAATTACGAAACTTGGTATTTCAGTTTAGTATCTTCCAGGGATAAGACACGAAGATTTTGAGAAAAGTCCCTCCACCTCCAACTACCCTTTACATGGAACATTTTTCAAAAATTTTCTAAAAAATGGCTCTAACGATTTGATTAAAATATCTTATATTAAAGCTATTTACCTGACAAATAAAATGTATACCTTGACTTTTCTGGGAATAGCCTCAGAAGAGTACTACGGAATTTTGAATAACTGCTAAACCGTAAGAGACGGAAAAAAAACTTACTGCATGAAAAATGCAGAGTACGTTAGTACACACAATTTATGTTATATACATTTTTATTGTGCAGTTCATCGTTTTTCAGACATTCCCTGTTTTTGGATTCTACTTTGAAAAAACAGGAAATACGGAAATTGTAAACTGCTGTCCATACAAACAAAGGAACTTCAAGTGACATAGCAACCAGCTATTTCGCTTCTACTTACAAGGAAGCAAGTAATAAAGATATTTCTGCTAATTTTTTCTGATTAAAATGAAGTAAATAGATGTATAAGCGTTTTAACCATATTTTGTTGCAGAGATGTACAGAAAGTCATGTGAATGGTACACATCAGATTATTTATTTGCTTATGCTATTTTACGTTCCATTTTTAATGATATATTTGTCATTATTTTTATATTTTTATTAAGATTTATTTTTCTCAAAAGTTTCCTCGGTGGTAGAAGGTTCTCTTTAAATGAAAAACTGATAGGCGGAGTTGAATATATTCCAGTCCTAGAAGAATCTCATTTTCAAGTTGGAATAAAGGCATTTTAATATCGATGAACCAAGTGCATTCGAGTACCGAGATACTACATCAAAAAACAAAAATAGTTTGAATCAGGTCAAATGGTCCTGTAGCATAGTAACCACGGAGGGCGTCATCTGTATATGAATACACGTTCATCAAACACTTTATATACTTTTGCAAAGTTATAGAAACTGTTACAGGAGCTTCTATAGCCTTTTGATGTAATTGTCCTGGAGTATTTTATAGACAATGTTGAGCAATCTCCGAGGTCGTCTCGCTAAAGGAAACCTCCAACTCGCCCTCAAGACACGCTTCGAGCGACCTTCGGGTTCAGTGATCAAACCTACAATTGTTAGGTAACCGTGCATGTCTGTCTGTGCGCCAACCTGTACTGCAGCCTTTACGACTCCTGCAATGAAAACTGAACTGAGTCATATTAGTGAAATGATAGATAAAACCAGACAAAAAATTTCAAGTTTTCTTCTCTTAATATTAAAACGACTTAACCTCAAAACAAATCCCTCCTTCTGATATTTCGTGAATGATTTGTAAGGTTTGTATTTATGAAACTGCTGACAGAAACGTGTGGTCTGTCTAAAAGCTGTGCATTAAATACAAAGTTTGTAATAGGAAGTCCCAAAAGAGGTTATTCGCTTATCTCATTGATTCAAAACCTCGAAGGTTTTCTAAAAACTATTCCAGGAATATAATGTAACAGACTATATGAATTATAGCTATTTGCTTACTTCATGGATTAAAATTAATTAACAATTGTGTCAGTTATCACTTCACGGCATACTTATTAAGTGTGCACACATAAACAGTGAACCCCACTATTGACATTTCGAGAACACAAGGGCCTTACTCCCCCCCCCCTCCGTCCCGTTTCATTTATAAAAGTTGGTGGAGAAAGTGACATCGTTACATCCAAGCTCTATGTTACCACGTGCTAACTTTCACGTGCCTTAACAAATAAAGGCTCCTAAACTTGGTAAAGAAACTCGATGCATTAAATCAAGAATGGATGAAACAGTGTTATAAAAGTTATTTATGATGTGAGAGCGTAAAGTTATGGTTTTTTTAATGATTTCGATACCTTAAAGATATTTACGTGACAAAAAAATGAATATCTTAAATTTTCTGGAATTAGGCTATGAAGACCTCTTCATTCTGGTCGATTTTGCATAACTGGTAAACAGTAAGAGATAGACATTCAACAAATGTAGTAATCGTTAAAACAAATAATTTATGTCATATTTTTGTACAGTTAAATCGTTTCCGAGATATTCCTTATTATTGGATTCAATTTTATAATACTTAAACGGAAGTCGTTCATGTTTATTATTACTCCTGACCATGCAAAGATGATTGCATAGCAACATCTTTTAAAACATTTTGATATGAATTTAGCTTGCGTGTTTCCATAGTTCCTTTCTAGTTAAAGGAACTAAGTAATAAAATCATTTCTGCACAATATTTTTCTCGACCAACATCAAGTAAATTGAAGAATAGGAACATTTTGTAAGGATTTTGTAAAACAGGTAGAGAAAATCATATGTATGCACCTCATCAGAATTTTTTATTTTTGCGAACTCGAATGCCGTCAAGGTGGGCTTGAAGTGAAAATACCATAGCAATTAACGCTAAGTACAAAATACTCATAACAAAGCATATAAGCCAACGTCCTACGAAATCACATATTAGCATAGAACAATACTGTACTGCGAGGATTTTGAATTGTGTTTTCTTTATGTTTGGTAGCCTTTAATCATCAAATACAGTGAAATAGCGCTGTATTATGTATTACTGTTTAATGAAAGCATATTACGTATTGAATGTACTAGAAAACTGGTACCTTAAAGATACGTATATATATTTACTGTTTTTTGTACTGCGTGAATTATGGCGCTTCGAATCGAAAATATTACAGAATACACATGGTCAATTATATCTGGATTTGTAAGGTTCCTTAAACTTTACAAGCTGACAAACTTGTACGTATTGAAAACAGTCTTTATAAAAATTTGTAATATTTTCATACCATTTGTAAATTGTTGATATGTGAATTTTAAATATTATGAAGCACGGCTCTGGGGTCTTTTTTGGGCGGATTGAATATAAAGTATGTAAAGTTTAAAAGATTCGAAAGAGGGTTTACAGGATTTTTAATTTCTCTAATTGCACTCCATACCAAATTTTGATATACGTTTTGGGATCCCCTGAATCGAAAAAACGTATTTTAAAAAAAAATCCGTGTGTGTTTGTGTGTCTGTGGAGAGCATAATTAAAAAAAATCAGTTAAATTTCGAACTTGATATTTAAGTTCACCACCTTCAAAGGATGCGAAGATTTTCAAGAAAAATAACCCACGCCAAATTCACTTGACTTGGAATATTTTTCGAATATGGTAGTTTTCTCAAAAACACCTAACGATGTTGATTAAATTAATATATGTTTAAGACGTTACTATGACAAATGAAATATATATTTTGAGTTTTCTGGGAGTATCTTTAAAGACCTCTTTATTCTAGAGGACTTTTGTTTATCTGGTAAACTACAACAGGGAGACAAAAAACTTGCTACACAAAAAATGTAGATCCGTTAAAAGCACAATTTATGTGTGGCGTTAACCATTTACGAGATGCTACTGGTTATTGGTTTCAATTTTAAAATACCTATAGCTTAATCAAACGAGAAGTTGTCATTCATGTCATATCTCTTTTATATTGCTCCTGATCATGTAAAGAGAACCGAATTTCAATTGCATCATATAGGAACCACTCTTAAAAGATTTGCCTATAGCTTTAGCCTGGTGTATTCGCTTATTTCCTTTCTACTTTTTCTAATGCTTTTCTCGATTAGCATGAAGCAGATACAAGAATAAGCTTGTGTAAGAATTATTTATTGCCGAATGGGTAGAATGGACACGTTAGATTTTTTCTGCACAAATGAGATTTTAATATTTGGTGATTTAGTAAAACCGACCAATGATACTAACCACCACAATCGTCTGTCTTATGCTGCCCATAAAATTGTTGGTTATTTCAGCTGCGGCAACATAACGGTTTATTCCTTCCGGCTCATCAACAAAATGGAGGAACTGTCCTTCAGACCGACCAAGAGTTGGTATTTGAAGTAGCTCTAGAACAGTTTGGACGAGTTTCTTCGAATGACCATTCGCATAAAATTTAAGGATACCACGCTTCGAGAATCAATAGTCATATCAGTTAGGGGAAACTTTTCGCGACCTACATTTTAGAGGGGTCTGAAGCCATTTCTCAAAGCATGCATACGACTACTGCACGTCACTGATAAAGACGCAGAGAAAATGAAGAGAAAAAGACCAACCGAAGGCAGATAGATGAATGCCATCTCTGACAGAATGCTGATTGCAGTGTAATCATGCTGTAGAGGGAGAGAGGGAGGGGGGAGTGCCCTTGGCTAGGTTTCCCATCAATACCGACAGACCAATAGTCCGAAAATACCTCTACTCACCGAGAGGAGTCAGACTATCGCTAAACAAAGGCGTCTGTCACTTGTGGGTTTCCATTACCTGGACAGCAGATTCAGGGGGTTATTTTATGCCCTACAACCACATTACCACTTTAAATGTTTAATGGTTTTCTGATATTTTGTCAACGAGACTGTACCAAAGAAAAGTCAATAATTGTTCACACAGGAAAGTGTAGATAGGAGTTCCACAAAAACCAGCTTTCTCTTGGTTCAAATTTGAACAAAATGCAAAAATATAACAATGTTTGTAGTGAGTATAAAATTTCATAGCAGACACAATTTTACTCTCTGTATCACATATGTACACTAAAAGTATAGTATAGCTCCTGAAGTACTGGAAGAAACAACAACAATAATAATAATAATAATAATAATAATAATATTAATAATAATAAAAATAATAAAAATAAAAAGAAGAAAAGCGCAATGAAATAAGAAAGGACAAGTTTTAAATCGTAATGTTACCATTCCAGCAGTTCACCACATTTTGGGGCAGGTAAAGTACCCGCTAATCCAGTGGCTAACATTATACTCGGGAAAAAGAAATGGTCACATTTGTAGAAGGTAGGGCGATATTTTATCACTACCAACATAAAAAAAAATGTTCTTATGAACAACATTTTATGCTCGCGAGTATATTCAATCCTACCAACAAATTTGATATAGATATTTGACGGGGAATATATATTTTAAAGCCCCTAAATACAATCTACATGTATGTCTACCTTTGAACAGTATGAATCAAAAACGAAATGTCGAGCTTGGTATTAAATTGTGTGTCCTCCAAAGACACGAGACGAAGATAATATAAAAACTGCCCCATTTCAAACAACTCTCTACATTAATACTCGTCAACACTATTTTCGGAAACATGGGCTTAACGTTTCAATTAAAATATGTGTATATACATTTACACGATGGCTACATACAACATTTAAACGTATACTGAGAAATCTTCTTCGTCAACATTTTGTATAATTTTGTTTAATTGTTATACCTTGAGAGAGAGAGAGGGAGAGAGAGAGAGAGAGAGAGAGAGAGAGAGAGAGAGAGAGAGAGACTCACACACACAAAAGCTAACTGCAAACATGTTTTCAAACAATTTATTTTGATTTATTATCCATTATTATGAATTGAACTTTTCAGGACTTTGTAGAGGTGATTCTTAATGTCTACTTAGAAAGGGGGTTAGTTCATTCTGTGGCAGTACTGTCTTCTTCAGCAGTGGTTCTCACGTTCTGCTTGGTATGTGATTTGGAGACCTTGGGATGGTAAACGACACCAGATGAGCGGCGCGACAGTAACAGGAATCTTCGGAACTCGGAGGTCTTGATTTTTCCTGAACTTCAAAAGCTTCTAGAAGCTTCATTTTCCATAAGCTGCCACAAAGTTCTGTGATGTTATTCTCTTTCAATAAAACAAGGAAGGTTTGCTAGAATGTGTTGTGAACTGTAGCGAGATGTGAAGGACCGGAATGTTAGCGCGCAGTGGTGCGCGAGCCTTAGATGGCATGCAACTTTAAATTGCCTACGCGTGGAGACGTCGAGTGAATTATCTGCAGCAGTGAATTTAAGACTTTATTTGTAAAGTTTTTTGGAGTAAATATATTTATGACAATACATAAGGGATACTGGGAGTGAAGTGAAGTTAATCGGCCAATGTATCAAAAATTGTTTTTATAGCCAATAGTTGTTAGAACTCTTAGACCTCTCCTTGCTTTGGGCTCTGCTGCCATATAAAGATCGCATAATACACCAGTTTCCTAACATACTATTTCAATAAACAGCATTTTTTTTAAAACTAACTATTCACACCTTCAAAATCCCATTTATCTCAGTTTTGTTTAAAAACAACTAGAAAATTCCCATATATATTGCAATACTACAAAGGATAAATTGATCCTAAAATTAATAGGAAATCAAGTTTTATAGAAAAGTGAATAGGTTTAGAGATAAATATTTCTAATATTTTTAAAAAAATATAATAATTCAGTAATGACAGTTACTTAAATGTCCGCTTTAACGTTTTTTCTCTTTTTTTTTATTGTTTCATTTAAATAGCCCCTTTAACATCTAAGGTTATACAGGGGGCCTTCCACTTGAAACAACTTGTTTTCTGTAAGTACTATTACGTTGGTTTAAATCATTTTGTTTTACTCAAACACGCGCACATTCACACTCGCATACAAACTTACAGACTCTGAGGGGGATAGGGAATAATTCTGGCTAGAGAAACATTCCCCGCCCCAGCCGGGAATCGAACCTCTCGCTCGCTTACCACTCAACCACGGAGGCAGTGTTTAACGTTTTTGTATGTAGTTAAAAGCACCAATTGAATAACATCAGTTTTCTCAAATTTTGAGGCGCGAAGGACTTTTGTTTTTAATGGAACATGTTTATATACTAAAATATATGAAATAATTTATATCCTGCAAAGTGTTTATCCAATTTGAATGAAGTTGCAAATTCACAGCAATGCAATCGTAGTAAAACATTCAGAAAATCTATGTAGAAATATCAAATTTTAAATTAGGCTTAGAAAAGGAAGATACAACTATTTTAGAGATTACTTATTACTTTCTCTAGCATGTGTGTACAATGCGCAGACATAGTGGATAGAGAAAGTATTGTATTTCACCCAAAAATTCGATACAGAGATTTCACCGGAACATGTCTGTTACTGTGTGTGTGCGCGCGCGCCTGTCTGTGGACGGTATTGCTCAAAAATGAAAAGTCGTTAAATACCAAACTTGGTAATTAGGTCCAGATCTTCCAAAAAAATAACATGAGGCTTTTCAAACGCATTACCCCACACCCAATACTCTTTACAGGGAACATTTTCCACATTTTTAGTTTCTCAAAAATGGCTCTAAAGATTTTACTAAAATGCCATATGCTGAAGACATTCTAAATACAAAAGAAAGGTAGATCTTGAATTTTCTGTTAACAACCACTGAAGATCTCTTAATTCTCGATGATTTTTGCATAACTTTTGCTTAAATGGTAAACCATAAGAGCTAGATAAAACTTACTGCACAAAAAATGTAGATCTAATTAAAATACCAAATTTGTTGTATACTTTTTGGGGGGAATTAACTGCTTTTGAAATCTCAAACGGGAAGAAATATTCCTTTTCGTCCTTCTTTCACTTACTCCTGGCAAGCAAAAAGAATCGAATTTCAATTTTTTCACTTAATGACTGGCTTTTAAAAAATGTGACTATGACTTTAGCCTAGTGTATTCCCTTATACTTAGAAAGAAGCAAGTCTGGTAGTCTATATATAATTATCATGATGCACACAAAGGAATAATCTTTCGTAAGAGATCCGTTTGTGGAATAGATAGAGAAACATATGCAGCAAGGGCTCTTAAGATACACACTGTAGGATACCCAGCGTGAGGTAGGTTTCACCCCCGCACAGAGCATACTAGGGGTAGAGCTGTTCGCGCATGCGAGAAGGAAGCGATGCGACTTCAGGGTTTTAGGTGCAGGAGGGTGTATCTTTGGTTATAACAATTAGGAGCCATAAACACAAAAGGTACGAGGCATCGAGGTGCTTTTACTTAATAATGTGTGTTAATAAATAATGAGGAAACGCAATGGTTACTCAAACTCAATTCTTCTCACCTAGTGCATTGTGAATCTTAGTTAACACTTTAAAAATAAAAACTATGGCGTCGGTCAGTACGTAAGACGTCTGCAGCTCGGCTGAACAAGGCCGGACAAAAGCTGAATAATACCCTTCTGACCTAGTTACTCAAGTTTTATAATAAAATCTATACTTATGCCAGCATTACGTTAGGAGGGCACAGCTAAGTCAACATTTCGAATTCTTGTCAGTAATATCGATTGCTGAAAGTGTGCCACATTACTTTCTTACTAAATGAAGCCTATTTTACTCAAAATGGACATACCCTACAATATAATTAAAAAGATCAGGATTGGAATTGATTGTTACTAAAGAACTCATAGTGCCACCAATAGCAGGACGAATACAAATGTCTCTTGGAGGGCTTATGGTTCTCTCTGCCAATATAGTTAACAACTACATTGTTCAAACCAAGGAGGTAATCAGAGTGGAAGATTTGTAGCCAGAAGCTGTATTCCATCGTCATATTTCATTCTAACGGCTCAAGAGGCAAGTAGGGCGGGTGCAGGTACGGTGAAGAGCGCTGAATCACAAAAATCGATCAGTCGAGCACTTATCTTCGATATTGCACTTCCATTAGGAAAGCTTATCGCCTGTACGCCATGTCCTATATCCTGCACAAGACGTTCACCCTACAGATGGAACAGCACGTAAATGCAACTTGTGATTACTGCGCATTAGGGATGGCCAAAATATTAACAGGGGAGAAAGTTTTGAAATTTTTGATTCTCTCAAAAATGGCTCTAAAGATTTCGATTAAAATATCGCATATTAAAGATATTTACCTGACAAAAAAAACAACAAATATCTTGAATTTTCTGGGAATTGCCTCGGTAGACTACTTTATTCTGCATGAATTTTGCGGAAAGTTGTATACCTGGCAAATCGTAAGAGATAGAGAAAAACTTACCTAATAGAAAATGCCTAGCTCATTGAAACAAACAATTTATGTTATATACATTTTCTTTGTGGAGTGAGTCGTTTTTTGAGATATTCCTTGTTATTGGTTTCAGCTTTAAAAAACTTATATTTTTCTCATACTTGATTTTGTTATCTCCTGTCCATAGAAACAAAGGAACTTCAGTCACATAACAACCAGCCTTTGACCAATACTTTAGCCTATGCAACTCCCTTATTTCCCTTCCACTTACGTGGAAGCATGTAATAAGACTATTTTTTTCAATTAGCATAAGTAAAAAGAAACAAGCTTTTTAACAATAATTTGTTGCAGAGATGTAGAGAAAGTCATGGGAATGGAACACATCAGACTTTTTATTGTTATTTGGTGTTTATTTATTAACTATAGGTAAGTAAGTGTTTGAACATAGCTACAGTGCATTTGAAACAATGATTATTTATACGCATTTGACTTAAGGAAGCAAGATAAATGTATCATCACAGTGTGATTTGGAGGATAAGTACTTCTATGAATTTTATAACACATGAAAATAGGTATAACAATACCGTTATTAAAAACACTGTCTCTGTTGGTATGCTTGTTTCCTCAAATTACCTTTCTTTAAATCCTTGAACACGACTCTTCTGAAGTAGATGTCGAACCGGAGACCATTTTGATTATTGCACGCGAGGGCACGCTGTTGAATGAAATCTCTGACTTATAGCAGGTGTAACGGATCTACATGTAATACGCTGGCGAAGGCCTTCTGGATTGTCCAAATCCTCTGCACAAATGGGTACTTTTAAATAATCCCAGAAGAAGAGGAAAACTCAGGGGGTGTCAAATCAGGTGATCTGGCAGGCCAGGAAACTGGTCCTTGTTTTACTATCCAACGGCCTGGATGTTCAGCATTTAAATGATTGCAGACTAATGCGGAAGAGCGACATCGTGTTGAAACCACATCGTCATTCGCACCTGCGCATCCCTTAGTAATAAGGGGAGCTCATTATGGAGAAATTCCAGGTAGCGTGCTTTTATTAGATGCCCCTCGAGGAGTAATGATCTAAGAAGGTGATCATCCAAGAATCAACATCAGACATCACTCACCGCTGCTTTTGGAATATTGCCTCCCTTCCTAAATGCAACACTCTAATTGTGCCTGTTGTGGCAACTTACGGTTCCATTGCTGTGGAATCTTGATTCGTTAGAAAACAGAATTCTGGAGAGGAATCCCATATCATTTGAAAATCGCTACAGCAACAATTAAATAAAGTAAAAAAGTGTCAGCCGGTCGCGACATATGAGCCGCCTCGCTCAAAACTAACAAAAATCTAATGTGTCCATTCACAGGAGTTTCCCTACATCTCTGTAAAAAGATATCGTTGAGAGCTTATTCTTCTACCTACTTCATGCTAATCGAGATAAACATTAGCAGAAACGTCTTGCTTCCTTGTCAGAAGAGGGGTAATATGGGAAATGCACTAGGCTAAACCAATAGTCAAATGTTTTAAAGTGCGGTAGCTATGGGATTGAAATCCATTCATTTGAATGACCAAGAGTTGACAAATCCCCGTTGTGAAAAGTTTTAGATATTTTAAAACTGAAACCAACAACAAGAAGTATCTGGTAAATGGTCAATTCCACGAAAAAAATTAATATTCTAAATAGTGTGTTTTAACCAGATCTACTTTGTACTTTCTCTATACGTGCTATGTACATAGTGTATAGAGAAGGTATTGCACTCCACCAAAAAATTAGATACCGAGATTTCACCAGAAATATATGTTTTAGTATCCAAAAAAAGGTCCGTGTGTGTGTGTGTCCATGTGTCACTGTGTCCGTGTGTCCGTGTGCCTGTGAACACGATAACTCAAAAACGAAAAGTCGGTAAAATACCAAACTTGGTTTTAAGTTTAATATCTTCCAGGGATGCGACACAAGATTTTGAGAAAAATCCCCCCACCCCACATGAAACTTTTTTTGAAAATTTTGATTTTCTTAAAAATGACTAGCGATTTTGATTAAAATATCGTGTATTAAACATATTTACCTTAAAAATTAAATGTATATCTTGAATTTTCGGGGAATAGCATCTGAACTCTACTTTATTCTGGATGAGTTTTACGAAATTTTGCACAACTGCTAAACCGTAAGAGTTGGACAAAAACTTACCACACAAAAAATGTAGAGCACGTTAAAACACACAATTTATAATATATACATTTTTTTCTTAGAATTGATAATCTTTTAGATGTTCCTTAATTTTGGTTTCATCGTTAAAAACTTACGCTTTTCTCATACAGGAATTTGCCAACACCTGTCCATACAAACAAAGGAGCTTCAGTCAGAGAGCAACCAGCTTTTGACTCACTTTAACCTATGGTACTCCCCTATTTGGTTTCTACTTCCAAGGAAATAAGTAATAAGGCTATTCCTGCTACTTTTTTGTAGATTAGCATGAAGTAAATAGAAGTATAAACTTGTTAACAATAATTTGTTGCAGAGTTGTAGAGAAAGTCATGTGAATGGATCACAACACATATTTTCGTGTTTGATTTAACAAGAACCATTGAAAGGCAAATAAGGACACTGGTGAATGAAACGAATCATACCTTTGGATCAATATGCTATTAGATAGAATGGAACGAAAGGAATGGAAAGAGAATTTTGCACCTAAAATAAAACCAGGTGTAAAATCTGTTGAAAATTCATACATCTATTAATAAAACGGTTGAGGGGCAACCTTATTCCGAGTTGCGGCAGGAATTGTAATGGTGTTGATAGCTTTATGTATGATCATTGGCGCATCAGCAATTCCACAATGGCTTTCATTCAGTTATGAATTAATAGAGGATAAAACGATCTGAGTCTGAATTATCCCACTGCTAATAAACTTGGGATTTAAGTTATTTTCCAAAAATGTGACATGAATATTCTTAAGGAAAATCTGATGTGGTCCATTCACATGACTTTCTCTGTATTGCTGTAACAAATTATTGTTAAAAAGCATGTTCTTCTAGTTACTTTATCGTAATCGAGTTAAACATTAGCAGATGGTTTCTTAAACGAACGTCAAATCTCTTAAAAGCTGATTGCTGTGTAGTTTCTATACAGGGCCAGATATTTATAGCTTTCCGTGTGAACTTATTTTAAGTATTTTAAGTATTTTAAATATGATTACTATAACGAGGACTATTTCAGAATATTTCATTTTTTGCTTAGTAAGTTTCTGTCTATTCTTACCGTTTACCAGTTACGCAAAATTCAGCAAAACTCATTCAGAATAAGAAGGTCTTTAGAGGCTATTTCTAGAAAATTCAAGACATACATTTCATTTGCCATATAAATATCTTTAATATATGGCATTTTAATCAAAATCGTTACAGCCATTTTTGAGAAAATCAAAATTTTCGACATTTTTCTATGTAAGGGTAGTCTGGGGTGGGAGGATTTTTTCTCAAGATCTTCGTAGAATCCCTGGAAGATACTAAACTTAAATACCAAGTTTAGTATTTTACCGATTTTTCGTTGTTGAGTTATCGTGTTCATGGACACACGGACACGGACACGGACACGGACACACACACACATACACACACACACGGACCTCTATCCAAAACTGCTTTCTTGGGACACAGGGGACTCTAAAACGTGTATTTCCGGTGAAATATCGTATCACATTTTGAGGTGGAATGCAATCCCTTCTCTATACACTATGTACATAGTACGTGTAGAAAAAGTAAAATCACTCACTCTAACCTACGCTTTATGCATAATATTTTCCAAATGTTAACTTCTCAAAAACGGATTTAACAATCACCTAAATTACCACATGTTTAACAAATTTACATCAGAAATAAAACAAAAATCCTTGAATGTTCAGGAAATAAGTTGCGTATAGCTTTGTATAACTGGTAAATTAACTAAGAATCAACAAAAAATTATTCTATAAAACGTAGACCTGCAAATCATTCAAATTAACTCATTTTTTTATTCTTTGGGCATTTTGGTGATATCCGTTGAATGTTAGCATATTTTTTAACTTTGAAAACTGGTGTCGCTATTTGGTTATTTCTCGCTATATAGTGAAGCTATATTGCAATTTCACTGCCAGTATATAACCTGCTCTATGCTTCTTTTACGTTCAAGGGATTGTTAATGCAGCTATTTCTGAAAAAGTTTATCTCAAGTAATTTGAAGTAAACAAAATAATCAAATATGCTCAGTTTACTTTACTTTTTTTACCTGTTCTGCAAACTATTCTTATCAAATATTATCATTTTATTTGCATCATTCTAATCGTTATAAACATTAGCAAAAATGGTAATAGCCCTTGCAACCTCTGAAAGAGAAGGGAAACATCATCAAATGTTTTAAAATTTGGATGTTATAAGAAACAATTGAAGATATTCTTTGCATCGTGAGAAAAAATGTATATGTCGTGTTATTTATGGACGCTCTTTAACTGCTGCGGTTCTCAGCGTCCCATTCTAAATTGGGCGTGAAAGACCACTTAATTTTGCTCAGAGGCCTGTCTATCAGTCTTGAGGTTCTTTTACGTGCCTTAAATCTACGACACGGGACCAGCAGCTTTACTTTCCTTCCGAAGGAAGCCATGCTAAAGATTTTTACACCCGAAAAAAAGGCATCGTCTTCCGCCGGGTTTGAACCCGTGACCTTGGTTAATTGAAGTTAGCATGGTAACCATTACACCACGGAGGGCGACTTGTATCATGAGGAGCAAACCAAAGAAGGATAGAACGAAAGACGGTTTCCTATTTGAGAAAAGTTTTAAGTAGTCAACTTTGAAACCGACAACAGGTAACATCTTGGAAACGGTTAACTCTAAAGAAAAAATATATGTGTGTATGACATAAATTATGTGTTTTAACAAGATCTACGTTTTTGTGTTCATATCTATGGATGCGGGGCTGGGTCGGCCACTGCGATCTTTATCGATGACCGTTTGTCTACCGTCCGCTAACTTTCGACATCATTGTGTGACATGCTGGCGATACATTGAAGTATCTCCATAAATCTCTGCTAGCTGTCGGCGAATGTCAGCCGCGGTTACATTTCCAGCCACAGAAATCGAATAAGTAACGGATTTCTTCGCGAGACCAGTTTCCCAAACGTGTTGCCATTTGTATTTACCTTGCAAATGAAATGGCGTATTATTTAGGGACGCTCCTTAACTACTGTGGTATTCAGCGTCCCATTCTAAATTGGGCGTCAAAGCCCGCTTAACTTTGCTCAGAGACCTCTATATTAGGCTTTTATTTGCCGTAAATCTACGACACAGGACCAACGGCTTTACTTCCCTTTCGAAGGAAGCCATGCTAAGGATTTTTACACCCGAAAAAATCCATCGTCTTCCGCCAGGTTTGCACCCGCGACCTTGGGTATATGAAGTCAGCATGGTAACCATTACACCACGGAGGGCGACTATTTACCTTGCAGTAGCGCTGTAGGTGGCAGTTGGTTGAAACTCTACAAAATGCCAAACGCATTATTAGAATTGCCGCACACTATGCAGCTCACCTTTAAACTCGAAACACCAAGAATATGGTCCTTGTGACCTTAACTTCTATTCATCTCTCAAGTAAAGCGTTCGATGCTAATCTAGTGTCTAGTAATACGAGATATTTAACAGCAGTGTGCAAGGATAGCCTTGTTAATTTTTCATTCATAAGAAATAATGTTGATACGTATTAAAGGGTCTTAAAGATTAAGCCATTGCTGACATCACTAAAGAGGTTCTTACCAAATGGCTGACATGGGTTATTCAATCCACCGCGTCAGAAATAGACAACAGATTTGGTATCTGACCGACAACGTTAAGTATAAATCCGTGTCTCAGATATAGCCACTAGAGAATAAGTTATCATTATGGGTATAATCTTCTTCTTTCTTCTTCTAGAACAGGTTTAGGCATGTTCCGGATAGAAAGTCTTGCTCCTTCCATCTTTTCCTCAGATGTACTGGTTTTATTTGTCCTTTTGGTTGGTTAGTGTATGCAGTTTTTGGAATTTTATTTTATTTCACTCTGTTTAAGTGTTGTTTCCAGTTTGTTCTATATTCTGTTAATTATTTTGTAATACTTCTATTTTTAGCTGTTGTTGTATTTCTTTGTTTTCCTTGTATCTGGTCCAGTATATCCAGCAATGATTCTGAGTAATTTCATTTCTGCCGTCGGAATATTTTTTTGTGTTGTGCTATCATTGTCCATGTTTCTGAATCATATTTTATACTTTGATTAGGTTTTGTTTTGTAAAATTTTATTGTTAAATATTTTCTTGATTTATTATTTACAGCTCCTTTTATTGTAGCTGTTATGAAGCTTAATTTCTTTATTTCTTTATTAATGTCTGTTTCTGATTCATGTGTTATTTCACACCTGAGGAAATTAAACTTTAAATTTGTTCAATAGTTTAATTTTCTAGGACTACTATGAACCGAACTGGACGAATACTTTTAAATGCCATAGTCTTTGTTTTGTCTTATATATATATATATATATATATATATATATATTTCTAGTCTGTAAGTTTTTGTTATTTGATATAACTTATACGCCATTCTTTTAAGTTCGTCTTCGGTTTTGGCTATCAAGATTTGATCATCCAAAAACCATTATTTTTACTATTCTTGTCCCTAAATGACTTCTCCCTGTCGTTTTTTGTTGGCATTATGTTGTGTCATATTATGGGTATAACACAAATGCCAAAATATGTGTTACACTCACATGAATTTCTCTAGCTGTTCTAGAAATAAGCTTCTTACAAACATTCTTCTTTCGCAACCATGCTAATCGAGCTGCATTAGTAGAATGTACTTATTACTTATTTCCTTACAACTAGAAGAAAACTAAAGGAATGTATTAGCCAAATGTTTTAAAAGCTGTCGTTAAGTACTTTAAAATTGAAACCAATAACAAGAAATATCTTGGAAACGGTCAACTCTACAATAAAATACACAAATAGTGTATTTTAACGAGATCTACGTGTTTTGTGTAGTAAGATTTTGAGTATCTCTTACAGTTTACAAGTTATTAAAATTTAAAAAATAAAAATCCAGAATCAAGAGGTCTTCAGAAAATTCAAGATATACATTCCATTTGCCATATAAATACCTATAATATACAGAACGTTCATCAAATTTGTTATAACCATTTTTGAGAAAAACAAAATTTTTATAAACCTTTTTGCATGTATAGGGTAGTTTGGAGTGGAGGATTTTTTTTTTTTTTTTAAAATCTGTGTGTCGCATCCTTTGAAGATAATGAACTTAAATTATTAACGGTTGGAATTTAACGGTTTTTCAGTTTTTTAGCTATGGTGTCCACAGACACGCACACACGGACCTTTTTCTAAAAATGATTTGTTTTTTAATTCAAGAGGTCCAAACATCCGGGGAAATGTCTGTATCGAACTTTTGGGTGAAATACAGTACCTTCTCTATACACTATGTATATAGTACTTGTAGAGAAATTAAAAATGGTCCAACATAGTGCAAAGTAGTTCCTGAGCAAAGCTTTATATAACACAGAGTCCCATTAGCATTTTTGACGTAATTACGACAGCGTAGACTTTTTAAACCTGAGGCGAAATTTTCATTGAAACGAATTGGTGGTTGAAAGCAAACGAGAATTGTGTTTCCAATAAACGAAACGGGTAATGCTAATCAATAATTTGATTTATTTGTTAGCTCGGGCTGCGCCTGGCACAAATATAATTACGGAATCGACGTTTAATTTCTGACTAGGCCAATCTGCGGTGTTTGGTTAATGCTAGATAGAGCGAGAACCGAGTACTAAAACCTGATGCTCAGATGTTAAATTAACTGCTACATTACTGTTTAGCGCGTTAACGTAATTATTGGCCAATATGTCCAGCTTTTTGACACAAGAACCATTTAATATGATTTTACGCCCCAGGAATTTATTGTATTCACTGATTAGCGCTATCATTTATGCGTAAGGAAACGGTTTAAGCCAGAATGTATTTAACGACCTGCCCAAAACTAAAGCTTTTATTACAAAAATACCTGCGTTAAATTTAACTAGAAATCCGCTCCCAAATAATGAAGTTTGGCTATTGGTAGGGACCGTGCGAATAAGCAATACCGCAATCTGGTGGGAGTCAACGCAACTGGGAGTAACTATTTAAACTATTTTAAAATAAATCTCCTCAATTGATGAAATGTAAAATAGGATTTGCGATTCTTTGAAGGAAAAAAAAAAAAACCCCGTTGCATTGGATTCAAATATCTTTCTCTAAAAACTATTGTTGCAAAATATTATTATTTTATCACCATCGTGCTAAACGGGATAAACATTAGCGGAAATCTTATTACTTACTTCCTCATAAGTAGAAGGGAAATAAGCAAATACACTAAGCTAAAGTCATAGACATACCTTTTAAAAGCTGCCCCTATGCAATTGTCACTGAAATTCGGTTCTTTTTCCATGGCCGGAACAAAACAAAAGACAGATGAAATTAATGAGAGCTTCCCGTCTGAGAAGAGTCGAAGTATTTCTAAAATTTAAACAAATAACAGAATATCTTTGATATGATTAGCTGTACAAAAGTATTGGATATAAGTTGAAGGGTTTGTTTCCAAAGTGACAAAAGACTCATTTCATAGTTCCTTGTAATATTAAGGTAGAACCCTAATTTTTGGCATGTGGAATTCTAATACTTTCAAATGTATCTGTATATGTGAAAAAAATCACAGAGTGGTAGGAATGGTGGAACTGGGATCACATGACAGGGAGTTGTCATTTTGGTAGTAAACTAAAGCTTTAGATAGATGTCCACTGGAATATGAAGAAGTTTATATCTATTAGTAATAAAATAAAAGTGATATAGGTGTCAGTCTTATGTTTATTATCATTCAAACACCATAACATCTAAATGCTTCAAAAGCCTTCAAAATGTTAGTTTAATACCATACCAATGAGATAAATGATTAAATTTATAAACTTCACACACTATAAAGATAGTCAATACCAAACTTCTTTTTCCAACTACAAATAATATTACTAGTTAAGAATTAATTGTAACCTTACTTTGTGTTCTTAAATTATTCAAGTTTTCAGTTTGTAAACCTTAAAAACAAACAAAATTAATATAACAGCCGATGTCAATAATTTTACTATCACTAGAAATAATAGTATGGGCCTAAGCATCACTGTTATCATAACTGACTTCTACATGACTGCAAGAAAATACCTGCTTATAAAATGACATTGCAGGATAATCATCAGAAATACATAAGTTTTTTTTATAAGTAACTTGAAGCGTTCCTATTGACTATGAGGAGATGAGACTTTTTGGAAATAAACAGAGCTGAGAGATGCGACACATTGGAAATAACATCAACTTTCAAAGGCTCCTGACGCTGACATTTACTCGTTTTGAACATTTAATACAACTTACATCTTCACAGAAGGTATTCTTAATGCTCTGGTATTCTTTTAAATTGGAGATACGTTAGTTTGGAAATAAGCCCTTCAATTGTGTGCTTTTGCGAGATCTACATTTTTTTTTAGGAAAGTTTTGTGTATCTCTTATACTTTACCAGTAAGCAGAATTCCTTCAGAGGCTATTGAAAAGAAATTCACGATATAAGAGTACATTTTATTTTCACGTAAATATATTAATATACAGAATTTTAATGAAAACCATTAAACATCTTTTATAAAATAAAAATTTGGAAAAAATGTTTAATATAAAGGGTATTTTTGTGTGCGACATATTTTCATGAAAATCTTCATGTCGCATCTTTGGAACATATTAAACTTAAATACCAAGTCCCGGTATTTAAAGGCCTTTTCGTGTGGTGGTTATGCTGTCCACAGACATACACACAATCACGGATAAACAGTTCCATACATTGATCTTTTTCTATAAATTATTTTTTTATTCGGGGGGGGGGGCAAAACAGGTATTTATGGTGAAATTTCGTTATCGAACTTATGATGAAATCTCGTTAATGAATTTTTGGGTGGAATTATACTTCTCTATCCTTTATTGTGCATAAAATAATGATATATTCGTTTCAAATGAGTTTCTCTACCTACTCTGCAAAACCTTATTCTTACAAAAGTTTATTAAGCGCTATTTGAGGAACTCTATCGCTTTCCGTTCTTCGAAAACTGTAGTAATTATTTTCTTTATAGTTATAGTTTAAATTCCTAATTCTTTTCTTACTTAGGTATTAGTTTCTATGTTTGTCTATAAGAATAATGCTGCTGCATTAATTTTCAGCAACTTTAATATGCCTCAAGAATACTTATTTCAAGTGCCATATTACAGTTATATATGTATGACCCCCTAAAATCTTATAAAAAACATAAAAATGGATAGACAGTCAGATCGAAAAATTCAATGCCATAGCCGACGGGTCTCGCGGTTTCTAGCCGGTTGCTCTAACCACTGAGCTATCATAGCAACACACCGACATGGCAATACATTTCTCAGCTAACTCCATGTTTTCCTATCCAATTCCTATCTTTCATACAGCTTGAGAGAAAAGTACAATTACTTGAAACCATTAAAATGCTTAATTGCTTTTTGCACACAAACCGGAAGATGGACAGGAGTTAGATAGGTAGAGTCAGACTGAAAAAAATCAATGCCATTGCCGATATTTCAATCACTGATCTCTCACTCTCTAGCCAGTTTCTCTAACCACTGAGCTGCCGTGGCCAAATGCTGATACGGTATTAAATTCCTCAACATAGCTCGCATGTTTCCCAGTTAAAATGATCTCAAATTATTTTGAATTGACATACCCCAATGGCGACTTACAATGTCGTAAAGTACTTCAAGTACCGGGATTTTCGTAGCTCTCTGCATGACACTGTTTCTTTGTGGACTTTCCCTGGCAATGCTCTTCTAATTGATCGGCATAGGTACAGAAATACAGCAAATTTTCTGTTTAAACCTCTTATTTTCTCTATATGCATTATGTACATAGTAAGTGGAAAAGAGACTGTATTCCACCCAAAATTTCTATGCCGAGATTTCACGGGAAATACGAGGGCCTTTTTTTTTTTTTCAACATCCAGTAGGCTATAAATAAAAGATAAGTTCATAGAAAAAAATTATTTTAATACTAAAAGTTTTTTATCGTACCTGTGTACAACTTTTCAATATTCACTTGCACACCAATGATTTCAAATGAGCATAGACGTTGTTTTGAAGATCTTCGAACTTTACGTTTGCGGAGAGCCATTCAAAACAAACGAAGAGGAATACTGACTTCAGGAAGTGTGTTGATCCATGACAACGCTCGTCCACATACTGCTGGCACAACCCATCGGCTCCTTGAATAATTTCAATGGGATATTTCGATCGTCCGCCGATCGTCCTGATCTAGCACCCAGTGACTTTCACTTTTTCTCTGAAATGAAGACGTGGCTAGGAGAGCAGCACTTTCAAACCAACAAGATCTTCAAAAGAACGTCAATGCTCATTTGAAATCATTGGCGCCAACATTTTTTTGAAGCGGGTATTGCAAAGCTTGTGCACAGGTACGATAAATGTCTCAATATGTTCGGTGATTATGTTGAAAATTGACCAAAAGTGTACAACATTTTTAGTAATAAAATAATTGTTTTCTATGAACTTATCTTTTATTTATAGCCTATCGGAGGTTGAAAACAACGGCCCTCGTATGTTTTGAAAACCTCCCGAGTAAAAAAAAATCATTTTCAGAGAAAGGTTTTGTGAGCATAACTCAAAAACGAAAAATCGGGTAAATACAAAACTTGATATGTAAGTTTAACATCTTCCAAGGATATCACGTTAATTTCCAAGAACATTATCCGACTCAAATTACAATTTACATGACAAATTTGCAAACATTTAAATTTTCTCCAAATGTCTATTGCGATTTTAATTAAAATACTATATAATAAAGATAAATATATCACAAATAAATGCTTTTGCTGAATTTTCTGAGAATAGCCTCTGAAGACCTCTTCATTCTCAATTTTCACGAATGTATGTGTTCAGCTCAAAAATGAAAATACCCTTAAATATCAAATTTGGTATTTAAGTTTAATTATCTTCCAAGGATACGACATGAAGATTTTCAAGAAAATCTCTCCATCCAAAACAGATTTTTGACTAACGATTTTGATTAAAATAACGAATATTAAACATATTTACATGACAAGTAAAATTAATATCTCGAATTTTCTGGGAATACCTCTGCAGTTCTGTTCATTTTCAATGATCTTTGAATAACTGCTAAACCATAAGGGATAAATATTAAGAGATATTTGGTGACTTTAGTTTAAATTTTAAAATACTTATGCTTTTCTCAAATAGGAACTCGTCCGCGTTTCTTTTCTTTACTCCTGCCCATGCAAAGAAACGAATTTCAATGACAATCGCATAGCGATAGCTTTTGAAACATCGAGTATCTCTTTAACCTAGTGCATTCCCTTAGCTACCTTCTACTTATAAGAAAATAAGTAATAAGAACATTCTGCTAATGTTTATCTCAACGAGTATGAGGTATACATAGTTTTTTTTAAAGAGGTTTGTTCATAGAGTATACAGAGAAAGTCATGTGAATGGAACACACAGAATTTTATTTTATTACAGTGTCCAGGCATAATAGAATACCAAATTATCTTAGGTAAATCAAATTGCCTTATTATCCTTATATATGGAAATATATTAACTACTATCTATATATTTATTGAACAATGGAAATGTACTGTCTGTTATAGCTACTGGGTTGGGGTAGCTTATCGCTTACCCAACTCTTTAACCTATTGGAGAGGTACACGTATGCTGAACTCGTTCCGCGCGTGGCAAAACAGTCAACAGTGCTGCAATACTTCACTCAGAGTTGGATGACGAGTCTTCAAAATCTGTAGGAATAAGACAGTACACATTGAACACAAATATAATCGGCAATAGTGCTTCATTCTTCCACTCTGCCAAGCACTTTGCCCCTAGCTTGCTTCAGACTAAGAAAATGCTACCTCCTTCCAATTGCTAAACCCCCAGCTGATTGGAAGGGCGCCCCATCTCACTAGCTAAAACACCGCCGAACAGACAATAACAAAAACTTACTAAAACTTATGTCACTAGAAACGTATTTTAAGAAGGTTCGAGATGTTTAAGATTGTAAAAAATAGAAATAATGTTATAAGAGAAAAAATAAATGTTAAGAACTCAATATTAGGTTACGTAAGATATAAACATCTGACTTCGAACGAACATGTCAGAAGAATGAATGAATATAGATTACCGAAAAGAGTGTTGGAATGAAGTTTACCTGGAGGATGAGGAAAAGGAAATAATGAATGCAGAAAATAATTGAAATGAGAGTCACAGGACTGGAAGATATGGAATAGATGGATATAGACGAGTGGAGAAATATTTATTATATTATAAGTGGCTTAAATAAACTATTATTTGAAAGTAGGTTGTTTAGAACACGAACACGTAAGCATGAGTGTTCTAATTTCTCATGAGCCACGTGTAATATTCAACGTTTTCTCTTATCCTAATATTAACCGAAATATTCTTGAACTTATTAATATTATTAGAGTCGTCATTATGAGGAATTGAGTTTAGTCGTGACGTAGGCAGTGCTTTGATCGTTGCTGCGTAACCCCGCCGGAATAAACAGTTTCAATTTTGGTTGCTTAAACTGCACCAAATAAATCAATATATGAATGAAAATGGATATTCCCGAAGAAGTTTTAGATTATGCTATAAAAGCTGTACTTAGCTTGTTAAGCGGCAAGTAGTAGGACTTATATGTCTTATATTTATAGAATGGGGAGCTTCCAAAGGAGTTAATGAAATTTGCAATGAAATAAAGATTCACTATGCGAGTCAGTTGAGAAATGCAGTGCTATGTGGGCATTTTGCCATGGTAGCTCAGTGACAGAGCAACCGGATAGAGACCGGGAGATCCGTGGCATTGAATTTTTCAGTCTGACTCTACTTATTCAATTCCTGTCCTACACACAGCTTGTGTAAAAACAAAACAACAATTAAACTAATACCAGTTGACCATAATAGTTAGCTATACTATAAATCGTGGGACTTAAAGTACTTGCAACATTGTAAGTTGCCATTAGGGTTTTCATCTCAAAAGAATTTGATATCACCTTGTGCTTTACCGGGAAACATGCGAGTCAGTTGAGAAATTCAGTGCTATGCCCGAATGTTGCCATGGTAGCTCAGTGGTAGAGCAACCGGATAGAAACCGGGAGATCCGTGGTTCAAATCCCGGATATGGAATTACATTTTTCAGTCTGACTACCTATTCAACTGATTTTTGTTGTTTCCTAGGATACATGAAATGTATACATAAAGTCTATAGGGTAACATGAAAGCTTTTTTAGGCACAGAAGGATGGGAATATATTTCAAATGTTGCAAAAGCAATAGGTTTTAATCGATATTGGAAGTTGTTTATGTTTGAAAGATCTGTATTTCTGATGTATTTGAACTCACAGCTCTGTGGATTATACAAAGCACTTGAAACAAAAGGGTTTTAAGTACTTGGCAGATGCATTCGCCTGGAAAATGAACTAACTGAATTAACAACACAAAATGCTTCAATCGGTTTTGCTGTACTTCAACACCGGAGCTGAGATGACGAGGCTGAAGTAATGAAGTGTAGACTCAAAATATGAACATAGAATTTTAAAGGATTATAAGCGGATATAATCAAAGTGGTTTCTCCCTTTTATTCTTTTCTGTAGTCTGCATGACCAAATTGCGGCTTAACGAACAACAAAATCGCATAAGCCGATAGAAGGAAGAATGCTAAACTTTGTAATGGGGCTAAAATAAAACCCACAAAATCCGCTTAGCATTTTTTCATACTCCGGCTGTTAAACGCACTTAGGGAACAAAAGCCTCTAACATGTTTTAAGTTTTAGCTTTGGGAGAAGAAACATATGCATAATTATACAATGTTCTTTACCAGAATTTTTAAAATGTGCAGGCATGCTAATGCAATGAAGTGGAGTAGGTGAAGCATGGGATTCTTTCCAAAAGTATATCTAATTCTGATATTTACAAAATAATACTTTAAATTAAGGTAACTTATTACCGTTTATACTCTGGTAAACTGAATGTGGTTTTGATAATGCTTCTTTATTTATAGTGCTCTCGTATGCATTTCCGTTATTCAATTTTCTCTTCGAGTTCAGTTTCACATTTAAGTGAAGTAAAAACTCCAATTAACTAGTTAAAGTGGGCACACCGGACACAATGTTACCTTCTCTACTTCAAATACTAAGTGTGGGACAGTATTAATACTATTTCAGGCACGTATTTTCATGTACATAGTGGATAGAGAAGGTAGTGTATTCCACCCAAAAATTTGATACCAAGATTTCACCGAAAATGCATATTTTGAGACCGTCTGAAGAAAATATATCTGAGGTGTTACACTCACATGACTTTCTCTAGCTGTTTTACAAAATTTTTACATAAGAGTATTCTTCTTTCTAAACATGCTAATTGAGATAATCATTTGCAGAATGTTCTTATCACTTAGTTTTTTATAAGCAGGCAGAAATAAGGGAATGCAGTAGGCTAAACTGACAGTCAAATGTTTTAAAATCTGTCATTATGCAAATCGCTTCTTAGCTTGGCCAGGAGTAGAACAAAAGAAAAACGGACACTTACTGTCTGAGAAACATATAAGTATGAGGCAGAAAAGTCCCGGGTCTCACACAGATATGGCGCCACTAGGCCAGTTAGACGGTAGCATCGTATAATTTAACTCTAGACTAGTTTGTATCCATAGTTACAGCTTGTTTAGTTTTCCAATAACAGTATTTTAAACAAAACAATTTTAGAGTTTTCACGAAAATGGTGGATTTGGAAAAATGAGCAGGGATTAAATACTTCCATTTGAAAGGCTTAACGCCTAAAGAAATCAAGGAGAAAATGGACAGTATATTGAAAGACTCTGCTCCTTTATATTCAATGATTAAAAAGCTGGTTGCAGCGTTTAAAATGGGACGTATGAGCACTAGTGATGAGCCTCGCTCTGGATGCCCTGTAGAAGTGACAATTCCAGAGATCATTGAAAAAATACACCGTTTAGTACTGGCAGACCGCAGATTAAAGTTGTTTGAGATAGCAGAGGCTGTAAACATATCAAAAAACGTGCAGGTAATGTTTTAAGTTTTCACAAGGTCTGTACAAGATGAATGCCGCGTTTGTTGACACCTGATCAAAAGCTGCAAAGAAAATTGTTTTAGTCAAAAATGTGAAGCTCTATCGTAAAAATCCCAGTGAACTTTTGGGATGGCTTATTACCATGGATGAAACCGGGCTACATCACTACACTCTAGAAAGTAAATTACGCTCAAAACAGTGGATTGCTCCAGGTGAACCAACTCCAAAAAGGAATTGTAGCTAACAAGGTTATGGCGAGTGTTTTCTGGGATGCACAGGGAATTATGTTTATTGATTACTTGGAAAAGGGTAAAAGTATCACTGGTGACTGCTACGCAAGCTTACTGCAACGTTTGAGTGATGAGGTGGAAATAAAAATGCCTCATTTGTCAAAAAAATAAGTTGTTTCATCACGACAATATTCCGGCCCATCGTTCAGTCATTGGAATGGGAAAAATATGCTAATTAACGTTGGAATTGCTTGAACATCCACTGTATTTTGCAGATCTAGCACCTGTTCCCAAACCTCAAAAAATGTCTTACAGAATGATGCTTTCACAGCAACAAGGTGGTCATTGATGCGGTAAAAGCTATTTTGAGGACATTGATAAATCGCACTACAGCGATGGTTTAATTAAATTAACAAACGTATAAGCCTTTTAAGAGATTATGTTGAGACACAGGGCAAAAGAAAAAAAATTAAGTACTGTTTTCATTGAGAGGCCCGGTACTGATCAGCCGACCCTAATATATATGTATATACAATCTGGCCTTAAAATTCCATATGTTCCCATAAGGGTTACAGAAAGGCTGCATATTGACAGCACTTTATGGCAATGTTGAATAATTCATTCTAAGAATAACGGATATTTCAGAAATCTCTGTTGTCAGAAAAATATGCTTTCATATAAATTACGTGTTTTAAAATTGTCTAGATTTTTTGTGTCAAATGCGTTGCCTGTTTATTGTACTTTGGGAAATAATTTTCAGATATTTATTCACATTGGAATTAAAATATATATTTTTAGTCCAATATGCTTTCTGTTTAGTGTTTTTGAGCATGGGACACTAAAATGACTTACAGCATTACAAATTAAAAACTTCATAATTGAAATGTTATGCGTTCCCTAAAACAATGAATAAAAGTAAGATATCTGAAACTTCAACATGCCAACTTGTTTCATATGTACAATTATGTAAATCTCATATATTTCAAGATACTCAGCAGTTTAAACATTTATACCCAGAATACATATTTTTACCAATTTTAATTTGATTTAAAATATATAGAATGTTTGTAACTTAGACAAATGCCACGATTTATATTTCACATCGTTTGCTTCCTAACTAGCTTCAAAATGATATCTGTATGAGGTCTTTTGCTTGATTTTAAACTACTACTTTAAAAACCGGAAAAAAATATGTCTTTAATATTTATTTTTATCTCGGAGAAACTTGAAATAAAATTTCAACCATGTCCTCTAAGTAGCTGTACAAGGTGATACAAAATTCTAACGTAAACTCCGTTATGGTAGAAAAAGTGATATAAAGTATAGATTTTTGGAAACTACAATATATTTAATGTTGTATGACAGCAAAATAAAAAACATTGGATATGACAAATATATTATCCTTTATGTATATTATGTTGAGAAATAAAGCAAAAAAACATTTTTTTTAAATACTGTTTTCATTGAGAGGCCCGGGACTCATCAGCCGACCCTAGTACTTCACAACTGAAACCAATAATAAGAATATCTCGGAAACGGTTGCCTCCACAGTAAAAATGTAAAGGATATAAAGTGTGTGCTTTTACGAGATCTACATTTTCTGTGTAGTAAGTTTTTGACTATTTCTTGTGGTTCAGCAGTTAACCAAAATTCGGCAAAATTCACCGAGAATAAAGAGCTCTTCAGAGGCTATTCCCAGAAAATGCAAGATATACATTTTATTTGGGATGTAAATATCTTAAATATACGGGATCTTAATCAAAATCGTTAGAGGCAGTTTTTAGAAAATCAAACTTTTCTAAAACGTTTCCATGTAACGGGTAGTTGGAGGTGGAGGGGGACTTTCTTGAAAACCCCCGTGTCGCATCCTTGAAAGATACCAAACCTAAATATCAAGTTTAGTATTTAACGATATTTTCGTTTTTGAGCTATGCTGTCCATAGATACAGACAGACAGATAGACAAGGACCTTTTATTGAAAATGCTTTATTTTTAGATTCAAGAGACCCTAAAATATGTATTTCCGGTGAAATCTCTGTGTCGAATTCTTGGGTGGAATACAATACTTCCTCTATACACTATGTACATATTACGTATAAGGAAGGTAAACATTTTAGAAACAAGTTGATATTTAAGTTCAGAATCACCTATGGTTGAGACACGAATATTTTAAAAGGGTTTCCTAGTTATGCAAAATGCATTCAGAATGAGGAGGTTTCTAGAGGCTATTCCCCGAAAATTCAAGCTGTACATTTTATTTTTTATGTAAATGTCTTAAATATACAACATTTTAATTAAAATCAATTTGCCATTTTGAGAAATTAAAATGAAAACGTCCCCATGTAAAGGGCAGTGTTGTGTCGCATCCTTGGAAGATTCTGAACTTAAATACCAAATTGATATTTAAAGGACTTTATGTTTTGCCCTATTTTGTCCACACACATGGCTCTTTTTCTAATTGTGCCCTCAAAAATATATTTGAGGTGAAATCCCGACATCGAATTTTTTATACAATACATTCAGGTGGAAGGGAACTTATTACACTCTATGCAATATGTGCTTCATAGAAGCATAGCAAACAAAATATTCTAATGACATTTTGTTCTTTGATCAGCCGATTTCAATGAAATAAATGGTGTTTGTTCCAAATTGGATGCGTAGTACCACTATAATGTACGAAGATAATAGTTTGTAACTTGTAAGGTGCGTGGAGAAATGTATTTCTGACAATAGTTTCGGTAGGAATTATGGGGCATCACACAAGAGGTTCGAAATAATTAATCACTTTAAAACATTAAAGGAATATTCCGAACAGCTTTGTCAGAAGTGAAGTAACTCGACAACGTTGCGTTGAGGTAAGTCAGGGTTTTGGGCCGGCTTCTGGATGTAAACATGTCGGTCGCTTGCAAACACGACGCAGAGTGGTGTAATGTTTTGGCAGATACGAGTGCAACTGGCATTCTGATTGGTCTACACTCGCACAGTAAAAACGGTAGGAATTGCTTCAACGTCCTTGTGAGGCGTGTTTGTTTATGTATACTGACCTAGTGCAAGTGACATCCACACAACTTGTTTTCAACAAAACTAAAATATCTTCGTAGGAAGTAGTCAGAGACAAAAACTTGAGATGCAAAATGTGTTCCAAATACCGAGATCTATCACTGGTTTAAATTAATATGATGACTTCCCTACCACCCGGTATATGCATAGGAGGTAAAAATGCATTGGGTTTTTACAGGATGTCTACCTGTAGAAGAAGCAATAATCTGTTAGGTCCTAGAATAAAAGCGATAGCAATATCGGTTTTAGCTTCCTTATTGTAGTTTCTAATCTTATCTGCCTCTTATTTTCTTAGCTGCTGTGTATCCGATCGATGATGGAATAAAAACTTAATTAATGGCCAAGTAGAAGGAGAACAAAAAAGACGGAAGATGCGCCATTGTTCTTTTTAGTGGAACGCAACACATTCTTTTACATGAATAGACGAGCACTTGTAAGCGAAGGGGAGTAATTTGCCACTGTTGCCAGCCCTGGGTGTGGATACGTTCTCTATAGCAGTACTTCTTGCTATTGAAACTTCGAGAGCTCTGCTTTCCAGCGCTCAAACCCCCATCCATGGACCCTTCTCTTTGAGAGAATTTGGGCTGGCTTTCCAACTGAGCAACAAAATGTTGCATGCGCGCAGAATTCCATGTAGCCTGTGCTGCTGGATGTAATGCAGAAACCACCGTAATTGAAAGATTATATTATATTAGAAAGCATTCTGTAGGTTCGTTTAGGATAGGAAGCCCCTGAAAATAGAACTTGTCAAGACATTTGTTTATATACTATGCAAAAAAAAAAAAAAAAAAAAAACAATGTATAAAGCTCGTGCTAAAAGTATGGGTTACAAAACAACAGAATAGACATATAACCACACCATTTGCATTTGAGGCCGCTACTATGCTTTTTTTTTCAAGTACATAAAACAAAGAGTATAAAAATTAGTGTTAAAATGTAGAAATAAATATGATTTCATTATATGTAACACTGATGTAATGTCAGATGATAGTTTTATAATTATCGACATAATAGTTACTACTAGTAATTGTATAAAAATAAAATATAATTATTGTATTATGAACTCTTCATAAATGTCAACAAATTGCAATGCATATTTACAAATATGTTATAGTATTTCCAATGCAAAAAGTATACAATCATGTACTAGAGTGTAAAATATCAAAGCAGCAGACTTTACAGATCTTGTGTCAATGCTAAACACTAAAAAGTTCATTTGACACATTCGTCCAAGGCAAAGTATACTCAGTTTAATTTTAATATAAAACACACGCACTAACATACACAAAAAGCAATACATTATAATATTTATAAACACAATAATTGTTGACAATATTGCCAGACAGACTTGTCACTTAAATATTCATCTACAGAGTAAAATGATTTATTGCAAAGGTACTCCTTAAGAGAGGCCTTAAAAGCTTCTAAACTTCATAGCTATCTTACATTTTTTGTTTACAAATCTTTTCGTATCGAGCGGGATGGCTCAGGAGTAATACTACATTCACAATGAGATGTAAGCGCAGATGTAACGTTAGCACAAAAGTTTGGACTCATTATGTAATGTAACCATTCATATAGAAACACGCAAGACGCAGCACAATGCAATGCATCGCAAGAGTTTGCAAACTCCAAACTTTATCCGTGCTTTGATTTAATGTATGTACTCACCATCTGCGTCTAGATTTCTTAGCTCTCATAATTCCTAATCGCAAAGAGACACTGCCCATTACTTTAAAAGTGCAGCCTTATCATTTTCTGCAGTCTCCGTATAGTTGTTTATAGCCTATGTATTTATCACAAAAGATTAAGTTAATTTTCTGATATAATAGTGTTGGTTATGTTATTAATTTTGAACACTCATGTATTTATAAATCTAGAAACTCGTGCCAACTTCTTTCGTTGCGCTTACGATTGCATTGTGAGTACACCGGGATTGAAGACTTGACTAAAATCGTCCAAGAAGTAAAAAACCACTTTTTACAGCGCGTGGTACTTGGTACCATTAGGCATCCTTAGAGAATAAAAATGGACTGTCTTCCCTTGCTTTGGGCTCTACAGCCATGTAGAGGTCATACAATATACCTGTTTTATAGCATACTATTTTATAATCCAGCATTTTTCTCAAAACTCATTTCTAAATGTTCCGTGCCTCTCATTTCCCAGAATATGTCGAAGTATGTGGTGTAATATTATAGGCAACAAAATTATTCTAACACCATTGGTAATTTTTTTAAAAAGAACTATTTTTATGAAAAAAGATTAATTGCACATATAATAGATTCCTAACATTTTAAATATATTATTACAATTAGGAAATCAGCGTTATAATTTTGATTATATAATATATTTTCATAATACAATTTATGATATATTTTGTATCTTCTAAAGTATATATCCAATTGGAATACATCCGTAAATAGATAACTCCCATAACCCTTCATTACTAATCATTCATCTGACAGAAGAACAATACACTCACATCAAGTTTCCCGCTATTGCTCACCGTAAAATGAGTATTGCTGCAGTCATTGTTGTGATTGGTTGCATTTTTTCAGAAGCAGAAATGATAACATTGTCTGAGAGCCAAATGCTAGTGATAATGTAAGTATGAACACACACACACACACACACACACACACACACACACACACACACACACACACACACACACACACACACAGAGTTTCAGTTCCTCTCGCTATATGCATGCAATAGCGTTTCGCCGAAGCTTTATAGCTTATGTTTTTAGATTTGATCATTTTGTAACAAAAAGAAGAGGAGATTCGAAAACCCAAGAAAAAGATTTGTAGATTTTGTCCATCACTATTACGTCGTATGACTAGGTTCTTTAGTAGCTATTTTCTCCTGTAATGTATGTTGAACACCAAGAAAATCGTGCATTGAATGTCATGAGAAAGTCTAAACTGCATATTAAAATGAAATTGTAACCCAATATTTTGCTAGTTTTACAATCGAGTTTGTATTATAACTGCAAATAAATTTGTGGTCTGTCACACTATTGTTTAATAACAGCGTCTTTCAGAGCAAAGTTTAATAACTAAGGCTTAAAGTAGCTAGAACGAATTGCACCCTAACCCCATCTGTTTGGCGCGGAGCAAAGTAGTGTATGCTACACGGGGATGTGGTCTCAAAGAACTGGCTGAACTCTGCCATCTGACTAGACATGAATGAAATTATTTGAATACGGATGGTGAAAGCAGCAAACCTGTGGCACCCTATAGCCATCTGCTTGGAATGAAGCAAAAGTGGTTAACTGTCCACCACATTCTATCAACGGAGTGTCTTACGAAACAGTTCCGTCGCGGAACGACCTAGTATTCTGAGTGACGTAAAAATATTTCTTTATTGTAAACGGATTTCATAAAATCTTCCTCTACCTATTATGTGAGGGGAAATATTGTATTCCAACGTAGAATTCGATGTTCATATTTCGCCTGCAATGTATTTTAAGGATCTCTGAACCCAATAAAAACGTTTTTTTAGAAAACGGTATGGTTTCTATGAGCCTGTATGGGTGTCAATGAGCACCATAACTAAAAAACGACAAGTCCATCAATACCAAATTTTGTATTAAAGTTTAGCAACTTCCGAACATTCAATATGGAGATTTTCAGACCGCAACCCCTCTGTAAAATATTATTTAAGCTATCATTTTTGAACAAACAGGACAAACACGCATAGCATTGCGAAGAGACGAGACAGTCTTGGCAGCGAGGAATTGGTACTGGGTTCAAGGAAAACCCCCAAATTTATGTATAAAAAACAACTTCACAATTTCAAAAGGGATTTTATTACAAAGTAGACTTACAGAATGGTAAAAGGTTCCAAAATAGAAAAGGCGTCTCCAAAAGAGAGAGGGCCCGCCAGGTACGCCGAATTTATAGCGGATACTGCCAACTTATGTAAATTCAAATGCAAATTTTGACACGCATCAAATGCCCCCCCCCCCCCTCTGCATTCTGAATTGAATTTTGCGTAACCGTTAAATCCTAAGATATAGACAAAATATTACTACATAACAAATGCATATACCGTTAAAGCACATAATTTATGTCAAATTAATTTTTTATGGAGTTAATCATTTTTGATAAGTTTCTTATTGTTGGTTTGAACTTTAAAATAGGAAAAAAGTCCTGGTCAAGAAAAGAGAATAAATGCTAAAGTCATCACACAGCAACGAAGTCTTATAAGACTCGACTCGACATTCTGTATACTCCCAGTGCCTACAATGAACTATGTAATATAAGTGTTTATCTCGATTAACATTATGTGGATAGAGGATAAACTTTTGCGAGTATAATTTGTTGAAGAATGTTTAGAGAAAGTCATGAGAATGATACGCGTCAGTTTATTTTTATAGTTTCTACAAACAGTTCTTATTAAAGTTTATTACTTTCCCTACCTAATTCACAGTAGGTATAGAATGTGTCATGTTCTGCCAGAAATTTTATATCGAGGCTTCATTGAAAATGACAGATTTGAGGACCTTTCCATTAAATTATTTTTAGAAAGATGGTTGTGTATCTATTGTGTGAACAGCATAACTCAAAAACTAAAACTTAATTACATACCAAATTATATAAGAATGCAAGACGAAGATTATCAGGTAAGTTCCCCCCAAATTACGTTTTAGGTGGAAGGTTCATGGGAATTTTCGATTTCCTCAAAAATGATTCACAGATTTATATTAAACTTATATCTTGAATTTTCTAGGAAATGCCACAGATTTACAATAAATGTATATCTTGAATTTTTTAGGAAATGAAAGCTTTTCATTTTAGATAAGTAATAAACCATAAGAAACAGACAAAATCTTACTGCTCAAAAAATGCATATCTCTTAAAAGTTCACAATTTATGCGAAATAAATGTTTTGTCGTGTTGACCATTTCCTACATATTCCTTTTTTTATTTACATTTCCCAGTACTTATACCTTTCTCAAACGATAAGTTATTTTTTTACTTTCTTTCTTTCTTTTCATTTTGTTATTGAACCAATGTAAGGAGAACAAAATGTCTATGCCGTAGTGGACAACTATTAAAACATAACGGCTGTTGCTTTAGCCTAGTGTATTCCCTTATTCGCCTTGGACCTACAAGAAAATATTCCATAAACCTATTTCTGTTTAGGCTATCTCGATTAGCAGAAGCAGGCAGAACGTTTTGTTGCAGAATTGAAAGGGAAAGTCATGGTAATTGTTACACAGAATTGTTACTTTCTCTATCACGTATGTACAATATACAGGGTTACTACAAAAGAAATAGACAACTTCAACTGCCTGTAAAACAAAACTATTTACGGTAATTTGATGCCGTTTTCACTGGTTTGTAGAGGAGTCTTTGAAGTTTACATTGTGAACTCACAAATGTTCAATATGGGCTCCTCCAGTCACACGACACACATCCATGCGATAATCAAGTTCATCCCGAACCTTTTGTAACATATCTGCATCAACACTTGCCACGGCTTGTCTGATACGTTGTTTCAAGTCGTCTAAATTAAGAGGAAATGGAGGGACAAAAACACGGTCTTTCACCAATCCCCATAGAAAAAAGTCACATGGTGTGAGATCAGGGCTCCTTGGTGGCCAAAATGCCAGAGCATTATTGTCGGTTGTAGCACGGCCAATCCAACGATGTGGTGGGACTTCATCTAGGTAATCTCTAACATCTGTGTGCCAATGAGGCGGTGCTCCGTCTTGTTGGAATACAAAGTCATCCTGTTGCTCATTCAGTTGGGGCATCAACCAGATCTGTAACATGTCAAGATACCTAGCACCGTTGACTGTTTGCTCTGCAAAGAAAAAGGGGCCATACACCGTCGTGTGAGATACCGCACAAAACACATTGATTTTTTAGGAGAGTCCCGCACATGTTGCAATACAGCCCTCGGAGGTTCAGTTCCCCATATTCGGACATTTTGTGTATTCACTTTTCCACTCAGGTGGAAAGTTGACTCATCGCTGAAAATGATGCGCTCACAAAAACCAGCATCGTCTTCATCATGTCGCAACATGTCGATGCAAAAGTCACGCCGTATGACCTCATCTTCTTCACTCAGAAACTGCAACATCTGTAATCTGTAAGGCATCATGTGCAGTCGCTTCCGCAAGATTTTCCATACAGTTTGCTGTGGAATTTGTAATTGCATGCTTGCCCTAGATGTCGATTTCTGTGGGCTTCTTATGTAGGCAGCACGAACACGTTCAACGTTTTCTTCCGAAACTCTTGGTCTTCCCGAGCTCTTCCCTTTGCACAAACATCCCGTTGTCTCGAATTTTCTATATCAGTCATAGATTGACTGTCTAGTCGGTGGCGTTTTGTGGTAACGTGTTCTAAAATGTCGTTGGACAACAGTTGCCGATTGCGTTCTAGCAAATTCCAACACGCAATATGCCCTTTTCATAGGATTTTCCGCCATTTCAGCTTCTGCAACAACAAACAAAACACTACAGCGTTACCAATAGTAAAAAACGAAACTTTGAGAGTTTCTCAACTTACCTCCAAAATAATTAGGTTGCTATCTCTAATAGTTTTGTTTTACAGGCAGTTGAAGTTGTCTATTGCAGTACCCTGCACATAGAAGATAGAGGATGTATTGTAGTCCCTGCAAAAATTCGATACCGAGAAGCAGGTATATGTTTTCAGGCCCCTCTGAGCCCAAAATATTCCTTTTAGAAAAAGATTCGTTGTTATTGTATCTGTTCTTTTTTTCTATCGTGGGCAAGCAGGTAAAATACCAAACTTGGTACTTTTAAAAACTTGACTTTTAAGATCAGCATCTTCCAAGGATGTGACATACCCCAGCTACCCTTTACACGAAAAGGTTTCGAAAACCTTGATTTTCTCAAAATGGCTCTAATGATATTGATTAAAATAGTACCATACGTTTTAAGATATTTTTACGGTAACGAAATGTATATCTTGAATTTTATGAGAATAGGCTCTGAGGCCCTCTTCATTCTGGTTGGCTTTTGTATAACCGGTAAATAGCAAGACATTTACAAAACTAGTCTGAACAGTTCTGCTAATGCTTTTGCTTTCTCTACATGACTATGTACATAGTGTATAGAGAAAGTATTGCATTCTACTCTACAATTCGATACCAAGATTTCACCGGAAATACACGTTTTAGGGTCCCGTATATACACAATTTTTTTTTGGAAAAAGGTCCCAGTGAGAGTGTGTGTGTGGGTGCGTCCTTGTGCCTGAGAACATCATAACTCAAAAATGAAAAGTCGATAAAATACCAAAGTTGGTATTTAAGTTTAGCATCTTCCACGGATGCGACATGAATGTTTTAAGACAACTTCCAACAACCCCAGCTAGCATTTAAATTGAAAAAGTTTAGAAAATTTTGATTTCCTAAAAATAACTGTAACGATGTTAATTGAAACACTAGAACAATTTTTAGAGCCTATAAGGGGGAACCTGTATGGAGAGACATATCCAAACGATTATTAAACTCATTATACTGTGGGAGGAATGATCACTCAGAAAAAACAAGAATTAGGGAACAGAAAACAGACATAGGTAAATTTTCCTTCGCAAATAGAACAATAAACGAAGGAACAAAATACCTGCAAATTTACTGGAGACTTTGCCTCAAAGTGTAAATAGTTTTAAAAAGAGATTAAAGAAGAGTGATTTATAGCCAGAATAGTAAATAAAAATATTGCGTTATTATTACTGTTGTTACAATTATGTATATATATATTAGTATATATGATGTCATTGGCATTTTAACAGGGTATTACTCACATTATTGTTTAACTCAATTGTATTGTACATTGTATTATTACATTGACAGCGGTGCCACCGGGCCACGCCCTAAGCAGTGAAATAAATATATATATATAAAATACTGTATATTAAAGATATTTATATGGTAAATAAAATGTATATCTTGAATTTTCTGGGAATAGCCTCTTAATTCTGAATGTATTTTGCGTAACTGGTAAACCGTAAGAGATAGGCAGAAACTCACTACACAAAAAATATAGATCACGTTAAAACCCACAATTTATGTCACATACGTTTTTTTCCCTGGAATTTACCATTTCTGAGATATTCCTTGCTATTTATTTTAGATTGAAACTACTTAAGCTTTTCTTATACGGAAAGCTGTAAACTCCAGGTCCTGCATAGAAACAGATTTCAAACACATAAAACCAGGGATTTGACATTCGCTATAGCCTAGCGTATTCCCTTATTTTCCTCCTACTTACAAGGAAGCAAGTAATTAAGAATTAATGACAATGTTTATCTAGATCATCATAAAGTAGACAGAGGAAAATGCTTTTTAACAATAATGAATTATAGCGATATAGAGAAAGTTATGTGAACAGATACATCAGATTTTTTGGATTAGCATGAAATAGATAGAGGAATAAGCTTTTGTAAAAATATGTTATTACAGAATAGATACAGAAGGTCATTTGAAGGCCGCATATAAGAATTTTTAGACCAATTAAAATATGTGTAAGCCACCAGTAATCGATAGCATGGTAAAAACTTGCAGAGAAATTGTTTGGAGGGGAAAGGATCTGAAGTGTTTCTTTTCTGATGTTAACTTCAAGCTTTAAGTGATGCATCTGTGAAGTTTGGAATCCATGTTATGTAAGAAAGCTTATTGAAATGTATAGCATTTATGCACACTAGTTTTGCCACATATCAAAATTATAGCTCACATGTTTCTTTAAATAATAATATTTTACTGTTTGAATTCGTTATTCTAATAAAAATTAAGTACGCGACGCATTTTTAAAAATATTTTCATTCAAAATCCAGATTTGCATTAAATGAGTTTAAAAATATATCTGTTATGTTATATTTTTATATATTTTCCCTAATTAGTGGTGAAAATTATTATTTTTCATTCTTCTTAAAACGCTTGATTTTTCAAAATTTAATAACTTACTTGGCAAAATTGGAGAATTGATTCGAAAAATTAATGTAATCATTTCCTTTAATATGCTTTTGAAAAACAGTATTAACATTTTAAAACAAATTAATGAAAAGTTGCTTCGTGTGGAACAGTTTGACTATGGAAAAGTATTGGGAAACAGTTTGCGAGGAATAAGGTTTAAAAGTTGGGAGTGCCTATTAAAAAGTATGCAACTAAACATCTATTATACAGCTAGTTGGTGTAATTAAAATACGCCAAATGCGAAAAAGGGTATATTTTCTTAAATTTTAGAATTCGTGTCATTTTGTTATGAAACAAAAAATAAACTTTAATTGTTCACTATTTTTGGTGAAATTTCACAGATGTATCACCATAAAACAAGTTTAGAAATTCACAAGGAATGCAATTAAATTTACCATCTACAAACAGATTTACTAGGAAAGAAGACTATCTGAGAAAAAATGGACGGCAACAGTGAAGTGGTCATCCCTTAGTGTACACCCCTGAATAACAGACTCGTTAACACACACCAGGGGCGTGTCTACACGACAAATAGTACAATAATTACACTGTGTAATTATTTCGCTTCCATCAGCTAGCGAGGAAAGAGGAAACACAAAAAGATGATGACGGATGCTCTCGATGCTTTGTTAACAGAGACGCAGCTGCGAGGACAACAGAGATGGTATATCTTCCTCAGGATTATCTTTCCTTTCCAACGAGAATATCCTTTTCTTACTAAAATAAATTATACATACAAGATACAGCTTAACTTATAGTGACTGTAGTGCGCTTTAATAATATATAATTAAAAACATTATTCGCAATCGGCTTACCATCCCAATATTTGTAGGACTGACATCCCCAAGACTATATTTACCGCGATTCTTTACTACCGCGAATGTAGAACTAGAAGCATGTTGGACGTTACTGGCAGGCACGGAAGATGAGAACGGGATAGGTAAATGTATACAGCTCAGATCTGAGAAGGCTGACAATAAAGAAGAGAGGGAGCGGGGACCAATAGCTAAACAAAAGTAATTATGATGTTTTACATGCATATATTTTATGTCATACTTACTCATTGCTATGTTGCGGTGTTATGTATTGTGTATATATTTCTCTTAAGTGTATTTGTCTGTTATAATAGGGTACATTAATGCATCTGAATAAGCTGAACTCTGTGCTGTAAATTTAAATTGCTGTATTTGAATATATTTGTCATTTATTTGCGTGCTTACTATTTCAGTTTGTCTCTACCTCTCCAACTCCTGCCCTACACATGGCTTATGTGAAAGAAACAATTAATTTACATTGACAGTCTAGTTAGAACAAAATTGTCCCATCTAACCAGTAATTTACAGTTTCATTTTTCCGAGTTGTTTAATATGTCATTCCATGTGTTTTACTTTCTCTATGTACAATGTGCATAGGAGATAGATAAGTTATTTGTATTCCACCCAAAAATTTGATACCGAGATTTCACCTGAAATACATGCTTTGAGGGCTCCTGAATCCAAGAAGAGCATTTTTAGTAAGATATCAGTGTATGTGTCCGCGTGTGTGTGTGTTTACAGTTGAATTTGATGAATATGTTGCAAGAATGCGACACGAAGGTTTTCAGCAAAATACCCCCCCCCCCAATTACACTTTATATAGGACATTTTTTAAAAAGTTTATTTTCTCAAAACTTACTAACCATTTTATGCAAATGAGGTAATCGTGGCAATCGAAATGTACAGGTGACACATAGGAAGCCAACGTTTTTGAAATGCAACTATACTCAGCCGATAGGAGTGATAGAGAAGGGGAGAATAGTAATTCTCCAGCATAACATTTCAGCAGTTATGGATCAGGAAGGGGAGAGTAGTCATTAGTCATTCTCCTCGACACAACATTTCAGCAGTTATGGATCAGGGAGGAGGGAGCAGTCATTAGTCATTCTCCTCGGCATAACATTTCAGCAGTTATGGATCAGGGAGGAGGGAGTAGTCATTAGTCATTCTCCTCGGCATAACATTTCAGCAGTTATGGATCAGGGAGGAGAGTGTAGTCATTAGTCATTCTCCTCGGCATAGCATTTCAGCAGTTTTGGGTCAGGAAGGGGAGAATAGTCATTCTCCTCGGCATAGCATTTCAGCAGTTATGGATCAGGGGGGGAGAGTAGTCATTCTCCTCGGCATAGCATTTCAGCACTTCTGGATCAGGGAGGGGAGAGTAGTCATTGGTCATTCTCCTCGACATAGCATTTCAGCAGTTATGGATCAGGGAGGGGAGAGTAGTCATTGGTAATTCTCCTCGGCATAGCATTTCAGAAGTTATGGATTAGGGAGGGGAGAATAGTCATTAGTTATTCTCCTCGGCATAGCATTTCAGCAGTTATGGATCAGGAAGGGGAGAGTAGCCATTGGTCATTCTCCTTGGCATAGCATTTCAGCAGTTATGGATCAGGGAGGGGAGAGTAGTCATTAGTCATTCTCCTCGGCATAGCATTTCAGCAGTTATGGATCAGGGAGGGGAGAGTAGCCATTGGTCATTCTCCTCGGCATAGCATTTCAGCAGTTATGGATTAGGGAGGGGAGAGTAGTCATTAGTCTTTCTCCTCGGCATAGCATTTCAGCAGTTATGGGCTAGGGAGGGGAGAGTAGTCATTAGTCTTTCTCCTCGGCATAGCATTTCAGCAGTTATGGATCAGGGAGGGGAGCGTAGTGATTAGTCTTTCTCCTCGGCATAACATTTCAGCAGTTATGGATCAGGGAGGGGAGAGTAGTCATTAGTCTTTCTCCTCGGCATAGCATTTCAGCAGTTATGGACTAGGGAGGGGAGAGTAGTCATTAGTCTTTCTCCTCGGCATAGCATTTCAGCAGTTATGGATTAGGGAGGGGAGAGTAGTCATTCTCGTTGGCATAGCATTTCAGCAGCTTTACATCAGTGGACCTTTTAACACTGGTTTTCCCACATAAAATCTATGTGCTAAATGGTATGCATGTTGTCACAACACAGCGGATCTTTCGTCGTCATTTCAATATTGGTCGGAATGGCGCAGTTCCAAGTCGGAATACGATCCTAAGATGGGTTAAGTGTAAGAAGTTCCCAGACCATGCACGAACTGTGAGGACGTGTGAAAATAGGCAGAGTTAGAGGGACGCTCATTCGTAGCGCCACTTGATCCGCACGTGAACATGCGCGTGAATTACAGCTGAACTGTGAAAATGTGAGAAGAATTTTACGGTTAGATTTACGCTTCCATCCATACAAAATGTTTGTCGTTCAGCAGCTCAAACCTGCGGATTATGAAGCTCGAGAAGACTTCGTATGTAAGTGATTGTGGAGGAGTACCCAAACGCAGTAGTCGTTTCCTTAGCGCGATAGTAGCGCGGCTGTTGGGTTTGATTCCCGGTACCGGCGTGGGGAATTTTTCCCCGCTGGGATCTGGTCCGGGGTGCACTCAGCTTCTTGAGGTTCCTGGGGGAGCTCCATTCATGACTCCTCCGGGCAGAAGCTGGGGGCCATGGCCCCTTGTGGACTATTCTTTGCCGTGGAGCTATGTTTACACAATGCAGTAGTGATGATGAGCAATGAAACTAAGTTACTGGCCCCCGCTTCATTAACCTCAAAATATCTATGAAACGCCTCTCCACTCTCACAGTGAACTCAGGGCACATCCTGGAATTTTTTTTTCGACTGGAACTAAGGAGACGACGAATAAACATTAGCAATTCACCAACCGCACGCCGCGCCACCACAACCAGCCTCTCATCAGCCGCACGCAGCACCACCACAGACAATCTCTCACCCGCTAGCGCCCATCATCACTTCCTCGCAGACAGAACAGCCACCGCAGACCTCCACACTCATCCAGCTCCAAAACGACCTTGAGACCAACACAGGCGAACTCCAAAATCTCCGTCTAGCAGTCAATACCATAGCCGAACGAATCGCCACGTGGGAGGAAGCCCTGACCCGCAACCTTCAGTCTACACCACAGGAAGTACACCGGGAGAACGCCGCCTTGCGAGACCACTTCAACAGGAACCCCGAGAAGGTGGTGAACTACATCAGCAATTCCAGAATCTACAAAGTCCACAAGCATCGAGCTGCTTCAGCAACAGACTCGAGGCCTGACCATCAGACTGCAAGATATGACACAGCAACTCACATCAGCCATACACCATCGACCCAACATGCTAAGCTTTGGAGCTATGGCTACATCACCCAGAACTCACCTGGGAAGAGCTCCATCGGCAGATTAAAATTGCCTCTCTGGTTAAATGATTCACCTCAATTTTTGTAGGTCGACGTCAGGGCATTGCGCCATGTCGTTTGTCCCTACACACCACGCTTCATAAATACAGTCACCCGCAATCACTCGGTCTGCCTCAGGCGGTACCGGGCCCCATGACACCACATATGCCCCAATAAATAGTGACACCACAGTATTAAATCCTTTCTTTTCCCTTTCCTTATTTCCTCCCCAAATACCTTATATACCTTTATTCCTGTTCCCCCCCCCCCAAAAAAAAAGTTCTACTCGTATAAAGTTGGTGCAACATTATACTCTGTTACATACAAAAGACAGCATTTAAAAATGTGATTTTTAAACAGGGTTAACAAGGTAGCGTAAAATATTTGTCTCAAACTGCCAATCAAGTACCAATTTTTAATCCGCTCCGATAGCCTAAAATGGTATCGAAATGATACGTACTATTAGGATCGAATGATAAGTCCCGGGCCTCTCAATTAAAACAACATTAAACTTTTTTTTTTTGCTTTATTTCTCAACATAGTCTCCAGGAGGGCTAATTCATTTGTCAGATCAGTGTTCTAATAAAATTAAACCATCTCTGTAGTGCGATTAATCAAGGTCCTCAAAATAGTTGTTTACGGCATCAATAACCGCCTCGTTGCTGTGAAATCTTCGTCCTCCAAGAATTTTTTTGAGGTTTGGGAACAGGTGATAGTCACTGGGTACTAGATCTGGCGAATAGGGTGGATGTTCAAGCAATTCGAACTTTAAATCGCACATGAACGATGGGCCGGAGAACTGTTGTAATGAAACACGATTTTTTCTTTTTTGCCAAATCAGGTATTTTTCTTTTCACCTTACAACTCAAACGTTGCAGTAAGCTTGCATGGTAGTCACCAGTCATACTTTTACCCTTTTCCAAGTAATCAATAAAAATAGTTCTCTGTGCATCCCAAAAAAACACTCACCATAGCCTTGTTAGCAGACAAAATTGACTTTGCCTTTATTGGAGATGTTTCACCTGACGTAATCCACAGTTTTGAATTTATGGAGTAGCGATGTATCCAAGTTTCATCCATGATAATAAGCCATCTCAAAAATACACTGAGATTTTTACGGTAGAGCTCTACATTCTTAACAGAAACAGTTTTTCTTTGCAACTTTCGATCAGCAGTCAACAAACGCGGCACCCGTCTTACGCAGACCTTCTGAAAGTCCAAAATATTACTTAAAATATTACCTGCACGTTCTTTTGATATGTTTACAGCCTTTGCTATCTGAAACAACTTTAATCTGCGGTCTTCCAGTATTAAACGATGAATTTTTGCAATGATCTCTGAAGTTGTCACTTCTACAGGGCGTCCAGAGCAAGACTCATCACTAGTGCTCGTACATCCCATTTTAAACTCTGCGACCCACTTTTAACCATCGAATACTTAGGGGCAGAGTCTTTCAATGTGCTGTGCATTTCCTCCTTGATTTATTCAGGCGTTAAGCCTTTCAAATGGAAGTATTTAATCACTGCTCATTTTTCCAAATTCTCCATTTTCGTGAAAACTCTAAAGTTGACTTGTCTAAAATGCTGTCATTCGAGAACTAAACAATCTGTAACTATGGATACAAGCTAGCCTATAATTAAACTATACGATGCTACCATCTAACTGGCCTAGTGTCGCCATATCTGTGCAAGGCCCGGGACTTATCAGCCGACCCTAGTATTGTATTGCACCCAAAAATTCGATACCGAGATTTCACCGGAAATACATATTTTAGGTCCCCATGAATCCAAAAAAAAAAGTCATTTTCAGAAAAATGGCCTTGTGTTTATGTGTGTGTTTGTGGGGGAGGCAGCATAGTTCAAAAACGAATAAACCGTTAAATACCTAAGTGCGACACGAATATTTTCAAGAAAGTCCCCCACCCCATCCTACCCTTTACATAGGGAAAAATTAAGAAATTTTCATTTTCTCAAAAATGGCTGTATCAATTTTGTTTAAAATCTATTATATTTAAGATTTTTACATGGTAAATAAAATGTATATCTTCAATTTTCTGGAAATAGCTTCTGAAGACATGCTTATTTTGGATGAATTTTGCAGAATTTTGCATAACTGGTAAACCGTAAGAGATAGACAAAAACATACCTCACGAAAAATGAAGATCACCTTTATACTACCAATTTATGCTATATACATTTTTTCGTGGAGTTGGCCGTTTTTAAGATGTTCCTTATTATTTCAGCTTTAAAATACATATACTTTTCTCATACGGGAATTTGTCCACTCGTGTCCACACAAACAAAGGTAGGTACTTCTATCACAATAGCAACAGCTTTTAAAAGATTTGAATAACGATTTAGCCTATGGTACGCCCTTATTTTCCTTTTACTTACAAGGAAGCAAGTAATAACACATATTGCTAATTTTTTCACGATTAGCATTAAGTAAATAGCACAATAAGCTTTCTAACAATAATTTATTGTAGAGATGTAGAGGAATTCATGTGAATGGAAGACATTGGATTTTTTTCTTGACGACTGTGAATCTATATTTTGTAGAATTGTTATTTTCTGTAGACATTCAAGTCTCTCAGCCTTGAATTTGGATTTGATAAGTATTTTAATAAGTGCAATATTTGTTCCTTTCTTCACCAGATAATAAGATTTCTCATTCCTTTCTATTCCTACATGGGAAGGAATCCACTGAAATGTAATCTGTCATGTCTGATTAATATTTCACTTCCGTGCACTTCACCCTATAATGGCTACGTAGTGTGAACCTTGCGAATTTATTACTAAAGGTAGAGATCGCAATACATTTTCGTGCTTTTAGTTTTAGGGTGCTGTTTTTAACATATTCAACGAGGAAAGCTCTTCATTACAGCTAAACCCATAAATAACACCTCTCCAGTCGACGATTGTATACTACAGTATTAATGCCCTTCGTCGTAAATTTACATCGACCCACTGGAATTCTTTGTAGAAGCGTATATTCGTTTGAATCCTCAGGTCGACTGTTTCACGTTTTGTACGATCAAGAAGAAAGGTAAAAATCCTGTATCCTAGAAAATTCTTGTTGACAAGAAAGCAGAATCTCAGCACGAGGAATGGATCATTTATTTTGTACCAAAATAAGATAAAATCTAAAGCGATGCAACGTTTTGGTGCGTTTTGAAGAAGAGAAGTTTAGTCTTCCAAAATTATCTTTATAGAATATAATATTCAGTACATTGCATACCACTATTTGTTGATAAAAAAGTAACTATGTATAATCCTTACATTTTGGAGATTTTAGAATTTGTTCTCAAGTCTTCTGAACGCTTATAATTACTAATTTATTGTATATCCAAAACAGCAGATGTATCTATTAGATAATCTATGTATATAAAATTAGAGTATAAGAATAAACAATAGAAATAACATAATGAAGAAACAAAACAAGCCTATGAATTTTTCATATTTTCTTTTAGTTAGTTTTCTAGTGTTTAACTAACATACTCCTAAAGTTTCATTTCTCTACGTACTGTAAAACAAATCATTATACGAAGGTTAATTCTTCTTTCTACATCGTTTTCATAGCTGGTTGCATTAGTTAGTTCCTTATAAGTAGAACAGAAATAAGCGATTACACTAGACTGAAGCGATAGTCAAATATTATGCTATGTGAAGCAATTAAAATTAAGTTCTCTTTGCGTGAATAGGAGTAAAACAATAGAGGTATGAAATGATGATGACTTCCCGTTTGAAAATTTTTTAAGTAGTTTGAGCGTGAAACCAATAGAAAGGGATATCTTGGAAATGGTTAGTTGTACAAAAATGTGTATAGGTATGTTACCTACACAAAAGTTATCCAAAATGAATAAGTCTTTAGAGGCTATTCCCAGAGAAATCAATACGCATTTAGTTTGTCATGAAAATATTTTAAATGTATATCATTTTAATAAAAATCGTTGACATTTTTGAGAAAATAAAGATGTTTCAAAAGTGTTCCGTGTAAAGGGTAGTTATGATTTTCTCGAAAATCTTCGTGTCACATTTTTGGAAGATATCAAACTTAAATACCAATTTTGGCATTTAACCGACTTTTTGTTTTGAACCATGGTGCCCACAGACTCACATACATACACACATTCCCACACACGAACCATACATGGATATTTTTCTAAAATATGTTTTTATTCAGGGGTCTCAAAACATGTATTTCTGATCGAATTGTATCGAATTTTTGGGTGGAATACAATACCTCATCTATCTAATATGTATAATGTACTCGCACACACTTCCTAGAGAAAGTAAAGAGATGGAGGCTGCTCGCTCCTTCTAGCATAGATATAGTTTTACTATTGGCAGTGCTTTCTTGCTACAGGAGCTATAGTAGTCGTTATTGTTTAGAGTTTATTATGAGCTGGCACACGACCCATGTAGGAGAGTACCGTTAAAGGCAGAACAATGGATCGAAGGGGCTGGAAGTTCCACTGCCCGAGGGTGGACATAGCAAAAAAATAGAAACGGTTCTCTTGTCGGTCGAGCGACGTGAATTCACTTGCTATGGAAGACTCGTTAGATTAAGATGTGATATGTGATATTTTACTGCTCTGGCACCGCAGGCGATGACACTGATGATACATGAAAATGGAGCCCCGGTGGAATAAGATGGCGGGGGAAACCGGAGAACCTGGATAAAACCCGCCCCTGGGCAGCTTTGTCCACCACAAATCTCACATGCGGTCGCTTGGGATCAAACCGTCTAGGTGAGGCGAATAGTCTGACCACTCGGCTACGGCGCGGCCACTGTTGTTTCGTGAACTATTAATTGGAGATTTTACAGTTAAACCTATGCTCATGACAGCATTACTTAAAGAGGAAACAGCTGTGTCAGCATTTTCACATCTTGCCACTAATATCGAAACATTACTTCTTGTTTAATGGAATATAATTTATTCAAAATAACCATATTAGGTGCCTACACTGATATAAAAGCATGCATTCGGTCCAGAACAGAAACGCTCTTGCTTTTGCTTTGATTCTGGTGCTACATCTGCTATATTATGTTGTGGAGGGTGGATGAGTTAGCGTATGCCTATAGAAATTAACTTTCCCATGTTATTGTAATGGCTGGTGTGAGAAATAACTTTGATACGTAAATAAGAGAATTCTGTTGCTAGTTGCTGAATATTTTTGTTTTATTTTGTTAGATTTTTGTTTTTTTTATTTCAGGAATAAAGTCTAGTTTTAAAGCCGGGCACATGGTCATGCTTTGCCTTCACCCACACTCCTGAGATTCAAACACTAGCGCTGGGTTTGACTTTCAGCATCTCCAAGAAGCCAACAGCTGGCCGATATCAAGCCCAGGACCAACAGATCAAGAGGAGGACTAGGCTCAAGGTATTGTGCCTCTACTTAACAAAAGATTAAACTCAAATCTAAATTTCTTAACTCACATGATCTAAAACTCATAATAGCTCTAGCTGTGTAAGATCAAATCAGAATAATAAAATACAATCATTTTAAATACCTGCCATGTATTAATGAGTACACGTTTTGTCTACTATAATGAATCGTCGGTGAAATCCTCTGGGATAAGAATTAAAAATCTGATGTGTACCATTCACATGACTTTCTCTATATCCCTGCAACAAATTATTCTTAAAAAGCTTATGCTTACATTTACTAATCAGAAAAAATTAGCAGAAATAGTCTTATTACTTGCCTCCTTGTAAGTAGAAGCAAAATAAGGAACTACCATACGTTAAAGTGATAGTCAAAAGCTGGTTGCTATGTTTATGAAGTTCCTTTGTTTATATGGATAGGAGTTGACAAAGTTCCTGTATGAGAAAAGTATACGTTTTTCATAGCAGAAACCAAAAATAAGGAATGTCTCAAAAACGACGAACTCCATGAAAAAAAGTATATAACATAGATTGCGTGTTTTGATGTGCTCAATATTTTTTGTGTATTAAGTTTATGTTCATCTCTAACGGTTTAGCAGTTATTCAAAACTCAGTAAAATTCATCCACAATAAACTACTCTTCAGAGGCTATTCTAAGGAAATTCAAGATATACATTTTAATTGTCATGTAAATATCTTTAATATAAGAAATTTTAATGAAAATCGTTTAGAGCCATTTTTTGAGAAAATCAAAATTTTCATGTAAAGGGTAGTTGGGGGTGGGGGGATTGCTCTCAAAATCTTCGTGTCGCATCCCTGGAAGATACTAAACTTAAATGCCAAGTTTGGTATTTTACCGACTTTTTGTTTTTGAGATATCGTGTTCACACACACACACACACACACACACACACACGCACGCACACACACACGGACGTTTTAGTGAAAATGCTTTTTTTGGATATTGGGGACACCAAAACACATATTTTCGGTGAAATCTCGGTATCGAATTTTTGGGTGGAGTGCAATATCTTCTCTATACACTATGTACATAGTGCGTCTAGAGAAAGTAAAAAAGCATATATTTCTTAGAAATATCATTTGAATATATTTTTGGTGCATTTTTGGAAGCATCCAAGTGGCAACTTTTTAAAACACAAAAATTCATATCAAATGTAGTATACATTGTCTAGCAAGGTGTTTACAATGTCAACCAACTCGCAACACCTTCAATCGGCGATCTCTCGAGTATGGCGTTGTGAGTTTGTGACACAGTTTCATCAGTCATGGTAATCATAACCTTAAATGGTTTTACGGTCACGCTTACATTCAATAATCCACTTTCATAGTGTATAGAGAAGGTATTGCACTCCACCCAAAAATTCGACACCGAGATTTCACCGGAAATATATGTTTTAGGGCCCCTTTATCTAAAAAGCATTTTAGGAAAAAGGTCCATGTGTGTGTGTGTGTGTGTGTGTGTGTGTTTGTGTGTGTGTTTGTCTGTGAACACGATAACTCAAAAACGAAAGGTCGGTAAAATACGAATACCAAACTTGGTATTTAAGTTTAGTATGCGACATGAAGATTTTGAGAAAAATCCCCCCACCTCCAACTACCCTTTACATGGAACTTTTTTCGACAATTTTGATTTTCTCGAAAATGGCTCTAACGGTTTTCATTAAAATTTCGTATATTAAAGATATTTACCTGACAAATAAAATGTACATCTTGAATTTTGTGGGAATAGCCTCTGAAGAGTACTTTATTCTGGATGAATTTTACGAAATTTTCAATAGTTGCTAAACCGTAAGAGATGGACAAAAATTTATTCTACGAAAAATGTAAAGCACGTTAGAACACACAATTTATGTTATACACATTTTTTCGTGGAGTTCATTGTTTTTTGTTTCTGCTATGAAAAACATAATTTTCTCATACAGAAATTTGTCAACTGCTGTCCATACAAACAAAGGAACTTCAGTGACATAGCAACCAGCTATTGACTATCATTTTAACCTATAGTACTCTCTTATGTCGCTTCTACTTACAAGGAAGCAAGTAATAAGACTACTTCTGCTAATTTTTTCTGATTAGCAGGAAGTAAATAGAAGTATAGGCTTTTTAAGAATAATTGGTTGCAGAGATGTGGAGAAAGTCATGTGAATGGTACACATCAGATTTTTAATCATAGCATTTATTTCTCTTTAGGTTCACCATTCAAAGACTTACTTCATTATAGTTTAATTCATTTTAGCAAATATTAACAACAATATACAAAACTACTTCAAGAATCGGGGTTCAAAATTGATCAACTAAACTCAATGATAATCTTTTTTCACACTTGCCTGTGTTGATGAAAGTTGAAACTTACTGAAAACAGCAACTTACTGAAAAATTCGAAGCCATAACCAAATGGTCTTTTGTTTATCTTATCGCAAAACTAATTTGAGAAATTTGGAAGATTACTGTCGTAAAATGTTTTTTGAATAATGGAACGGAAAACTGGAGATCCATTGTTTTATTTCCTGGCCATAGTTTTGGATTGTTCGGTCTAATTATACCCTTCCAAACTTAGCCTGCACTACCATGAGTGAAAGAACAAACATATTACTACACTCATATGATTTGTGTTTCGCGTTAACATTAGTGAGGGCTGTTTACTGGATTTGAACGCTGCCTGGTCTGTTTTGTTTGCTATGTCAGGTAGCATTTCTTTCTTGCACCAAGGTTAACAAAAGAAGTTTAGACCCGGGTTCAATTCCCAGCTGGGGCGGGAAATTTTTCTCCAGCCAGAATTATTCCCTATCCCCCACAAAGTCTGGAAGTTTGTATGCGAGTGTGTATGTGTGCGTGTTTGAGTAAAATAAAATGATTTAAACCAACGTAAAAGAACCTACAGACAACGAGCTGTTTCAGGTGGAAAGCCCCCGGCATGACCTCTCATGTTAAAGGGGGCTATATAAATGAAGCAATAAAAAAATAAGAACAGCTGCCAAGGGACTCCTAGGGCAAGTAACTAACTTTTCTCTTTTTGATATTCGTCTCCTTAAATTGTTTTAATATTCTATGGGACAGAAAACAGAACAAGGTGTCTTTGCCAATTTTGTTATTGCTATTTGGGGGAATTTAAGGAGAAATATTCTGCAATTTTGAATGTGCCCCCTTTTTTTTTTTTGACTCATGCCAATTTAATTCTTGTTCGTGTAAGGACGTTAAGCCGCTGGGTGATATGGGCCTTTCAATGCCGATTTCTGAATTTGGATCAAGGGTCATTTAATCCATAACTGGTATTCTGCTGCTTAACACAGGCTTCTGTGTGTGTCTCTTGCATAATATATCGGGGATTATACATTATAAAAATATTATTACCAGCTTGCCCTATTACACTGGTTGTGTGTAAATTGCGTGTATAATTCACAATCGAATATTGCAGGAATATTTCCAATTAACAGACTTTATAAATTATTGTTTCCGTTGCTCAATTAAATATACAGATAATCATTTTATTAAATGGGAACAGCTACATGTCAGGAAGTTAACTTTGTACCTTCCTTATGGTTCATTTGGGAAATCCCCTCCACACCGTATTTACCCAGCGTATACAAAGATACGTCCGCAGTGCACACTTAAGGTTACAGCATGCTTCCTAAAGTTTTATAATTGCCAGTAACACCTCGGGTGTTTTCACCTTGTCGATAATTCATGAGTAGCATTTGATAAGATAATTTATCGAAATAGACTAGTAATAACTTATAATATATAGGAAAGGAGATTTTATCAGGTTATAATTTCAGGAGTAATACATTAGTTCTCAAATGGTAGATGACGCATTCGACCTTGTTTATGTCCCGAATTCTATGTTTTTTTGTTTTTTTTTTGAAAGGCAACAAGCTCTGCTGTGCTCTGGGCTATTATGAAGATTGAAACAGGTGAAGTTTCCAGACCTCCCATGCTTTTTATTGCTTTCTGTATACATACAATGTACATAGTGTATATATAAGGTATTCTAATACATCTAAAAATTTGATACCGAAATTTCACCAGAAATACATGTTTTGGGTCCTCCTGAATTAAACAAAAACATTTTTGGAAAAAGGTCCGTATGTGTGTGTACCTGTGACGGCATAGCTCAAAAACGAAAAGTGCGCTAAATATCAAACCTGATATTTTAAAAAAAGGTCTCCGATCCCCAGCTACCCTTTACATGGAAAAAGATTCGAAAATTTTGACTTTCTCACAAATGGTTCTAACGATTTTGATTAAAGTATCGTATATTAAAGATATTTACCTGGCAAATAAAATGTATATCTTAAATTTTCTGAGAATAGCCTCTGAAGACTACTTTATTCTGGATGAATTTTACGGAATTTTGCAAAACTGGCAAACCGTAAGAAATAGACAAAAATGTACCTAATAGAAAATGTAGAGTTCGTTAAAAAACAAATTTTTGTTATACACATTTTTTCTGTTTGGATATTCCTTGTTATTGGTTGCAGCTTTAAAGAACTTATACTTTTCTCATATGGGAATATGCCAACTCCTATCCATACAAGCTAAGGAACTTCAGTCACATAGCAACCAGGCTTTGATTAATACTTTAGCCTATGCTACACCCTTATTCCACTTTTCTACTTGCATAGGAGCAAGTAATAAAACTATTTCTTCTAATATTTTTTCTCGATTACCATGAAGTAAATAGAAGCATACGATTTTTAACAACAATTTGTTGCGATATGTAGAGAAAGTCATGTTTTTTTCTTTCTTTCTTCACTGTCTTCTGGATTATGATATGGCCGACCCTGTCTGCACCCAATGTACGAATATGGATAGCAACAATAGAAACAGAGAACAATTATTTTATTTCTGCTTTTAATAACACATGAAATGGAAACAAAAGTTGTTTTCTTTGAGATTATGGCACTCATTTCATAAATAATAAATACAAATAATGATTATTTCACTCCTTTTTTTAACTAAATAAATTTTAAATGAGCATTGTAACTGAATTAATTGAAAGTACAATTGTAAGACCGAGAATTATTAAAAGTGAAGGTTGACCGACTGGAGTATCGCCTTGTTATCGATAACCAAGACAAGAGATTAAACAAACAAACGTCAGAAGCGACAAGATTTCAAAGAAATGAACATCACCTGCTGTAAGATTTTTCGATAGTATCGCTCTAGTCAGATGGCCACGATTGGTTGAAATTGCCTAATCATTCCATTGACGCTTTAATAGTGGAGTTGAATTTTCATAGTAATTTTCCCATCTTCACGACATCTGAGCTTCAGACCGAAAACCTTTAGTGAGTTCCAATTACGCAAAGTTATAATAAAATTAGACACGGAAAAAAATTAACGCCGACTTAGTAACGCCTTAGGAAGTCATGTTAAGCCCTCGGAAGTACTCGGGCAGACGTGCCTTCGGACGTATAACAATTATGGTTGATGTGCTGCTTTTTCAAAGAAGCTAGCTGCGAGCAGTTCTTATAATAAAGACAGAGGGAACCGCATACTTTACGGCATTCTCCACACTTTCTTGCGCGCGGTTAGCCGATATATTTACTGCTCCATTTTTCACAGCGTACGCTCGCAACAAATTAAACTGGCAGTAAATTGCAAGCGAACACTGGCTCTCGGGTTTCACCGCCTTAAAGAGTTTTCTGCCAGCATAGTATCTATCGGTGAGGGAACCTTTAAATTATGGTCGTGATAAAGTAACTACATTCTCAAGCGAGAAGTGAGTCACAGCCTTCTGAAACAATGTTACTCCTGCCTCTTTAGTACTCTTTGCAGTTTTAGTCTGCTACACTGGTAACAGTAGCATTATATTCACACCGAAGTAATAAAAGTGATGTTCTTATGTATTAGTTTTTGAACTGGTATTACTGCCAAAAAATGAATAAATATAGAGTAATTCATTCAAATATATGTTTTTATGTTGGATATATTAATTTATACGTATTAATCAGCTAAATAAATAAATATCCTCTATCAGAGATATTCAGCTATAAAAAAATCGTATGGAGTTCTACATCGCTGAAACTAATTACTATTGTTAAACAGCTTATTCCTCCATCTACTTTATTGTTTTAATTACGTGCTTCCTTGTGAGTAGAAAGTAAATAAGGGAATACACAAGGCTAAAAGATAGTCAAATATTTTAAAAGCTGCTTGCCATGTGGTTGAAATGCGCTTCTATGCATTGAGTTTACAAATTTCTGTTTGAGAAACGTCAATATTTTATATCCAAAACAAATAACAAGGAAGATATTAGAAATGGTCAACTCTATGCAAAACAAAACAAAACAAAACGTAAATGACATAAATTATATATTTTAACATCTAAATTTTTTGTGTAGTAAGTTTTTGTCTAGCTCTTATTATTTACCAGTTACGCAAATTTCAGCAAAATTCATTCAGAATAAGGAGGTATTAAGGGGATATTCCCAGAAAATTCAAGATATACATTTTATTTGTCATGTAAATATCTTTAGTATACGGTATTTTAATCAAAACGTTAGAGCCATTTTTGAGAAAATCAAACATTTCAAAATTTTTTCCATGTAAAGCGTAATTTGGGGCAGAGAGATTTTTCTGAAAATCTTCGTGTCGTATTCCTGGAAGATACCAAACTTAAATACCAAGTTTGGTATTTGATGATCTTTTCGTTTTTGAGCTATGCTGCCCACGACACACACACACACACACACACACACACACACACACAAACACACGGACATTTTTCTAATCGGTGAAATTTCGGTATCGAATTTTGGGTGCAGTACAATACCTTCTCTATACATTATGTACATAGCACGTGTAGAGAAAGTAAAAACAATCTGTTGTAAGAATAGTTTGATATTGGACAGTTAGAGAAACTTGTGAAACACATCAGATTTGTTAATGTAAATTTTAAATGTTCTTGGATAAAACTTAACATCCATGACGCAAACGTTTAGTAATAAGTAATTTATGAGATTTTGTTTCAATTAGATAGGCGTTAGTGACTTAACAAACAGAGTACTGACAGACAAAAGAATAATCTTTTGTAAGAGTAGTTTATATATTGGACAGCTAGAGAAACATACGTGAATGGAACAAATAAGATTTATAATGTAAATTCTGAATTTTATTGGATAAACTTTAACATCTTTGTCACGATCCTACAGTACAAGCCGGCCAAGGCGAGTAAAGTGCTGTACCGGGGAGCGCCACTTGTACATGTAATGACTTCCCCGCCACCTATACATCCAGTGGGAAAGCGCGAGTGAAAGTCCATGATGGCATTTCCCTTTTGTGGGTTAAAATCGTGTATATTTGCATATCATGAGCAATAAAATATATTCTCAAACCCATTACAATACAATAAATATGTACACCTCTTTCACTCTCTCGTGTGCTTGGCATTATTCCGTGATATTTCTCTCAATTGACACCCCAGTCTTCGATCCATAGCAGTTTCTTCTCCCTAATAAGCATTGCTGTCGAATTCTGGATTGATTATTCATCCATTGTATTTCTTCTTCCACTACTATATATCTATTTCAACATGTTTCTTGAATATTTTCACCTTCTGAACCGAGTTTTTCCAGTCATTTGCTGTTATTGATCCAATAGCATTCTAAGAAGAAATGTTCTTTGAGCCACTACGTCAGAGCGCTCTCTCAGTAAACTCTTGTTTCTATTAACACTTTTTAAATTTTAATATTTTTCTAAGCGATTTTTTGTTTTCGTTCAAAGAAATTAATCTCCTTCTTGCAAAAGTTCAATAATATTCGTAGCGTAGGGATTTCTTTTTAACCTCGCAATACTCGTGATATTTTCTTCTAATGACAGACTTGTCCATATCGCCCAAAACGACTTTGTTGCGACAGGTTTACTAAACTTGTGAAGTGGTGTATTTTTGCTCGTCCCACCTTCTTCAAGCCGGCCCTCCTTTCTGATATTGTAAATCATTGTCTTATTCCGGTAGCAGCTACAAGTTCAGTAGCATTTGTAATAGGTATTTTCTGAGCTTCTTTCTTCTTTTCGTCACAAAGTTAAGAACATTATAAATAACATGCTTTTGCGTTCCATCACTGTTACTGATACGGTTGCCAGGTTTCTCTTATTTCCTGGGTTCTCCCGTACTTCAGCTTTATTTTATTTTGTTTCCCGGCTCCCGCATTTTTTACTATTTCTCCTTGTTTCATATACTGCCATGAATTCTGGGTTTTAGAAGGATATTTGAAATATACGATATGACAAAGTGGTAATTCCTTTTTCCCCCATGTTGGCAGCAGTATTTTAATTAGCTGTTGGTAGCACTCGTGTCGTTCACTTGCGTCTTTGAACACGTGTTTTGTTTGTTTGTGATTCTATAAAGCAAGTAAAGTCATAGAAGGCGGTGGCCGCAATGAACTAATAGGCCGTATCAAGGCGTCGGGAAAACATTCCTCAAATCTCCCTTACTTTCAGTTAAAAAACCTGGCAACCCTAGTCTTATCTTAAAGTATCAAAGCTTTTTGTGCACCTTACACCAAAAGTAAGCTAAATGTAAGCTAATTAATTCATACCCTATCTATAGATTTAATCTCTCCTTTCTAATGCACAATAATTCATCAAAAATCCTTTTTTAATTAGAGAACATTACGCGCGGCGTACTAGAGAAGTAAACCAGATTGTACAGTATTGCATTAGTATGCGTGAAGTCATTTGTCTCGCCTGCTCTGCTCTCCGCTCCCAGAATAGGACTGCACTCGTTTTTGCCGGCTTATAACAAGAAGTCTATGAGATATTTATATTAATTAGGTAGCGTTAGTGACGTACCGGACAGAGAGATAACATATAACATAATAATCTTTTGTAAGAGCAGTTTGTACGATGGCCGGTTTTTAAACTTCCGATAGGCTATAAATAAAAGACAAGTTCATGGAAAACAAGTATTTTATTACTAAAAGTTTTGTACACTTATGGTTACCTTTCAACATAATCACCGAAACTATTGAGACATTTATCGTACTTGTACACAAGCTTTGCAATGACCGATTCAAAAAATGTTGCATGCAATGATTTCAAATGAGCATTGTCGTTGTTTTGAAGATCTTCATTGGTTTGAAAGTGCTGCCCTTCTAGCCGCGTCTTTAGCTTAGGGAAAAGGTGAAAGTCGTTGGGTGCCAGGTCAGGATGATTGAAAATGTCCTATTGAAATTGTTCAAGGAGCCGACGAGTTGTGCCAGCAGTGTGTGGACGAGCTTGTTATGAATCAAGACAATTCCTGAAGTCAGCATTCCTCTTCGTTTGTTTTGAATAGCTCTCCGCAAACGTCGTAAAGTACGAAGATCTTCAAAACAACGTCAATGCTCATTTGAAATCATTGGCGGCAACATTTTTGAAGCGGGTATTGGAAAGCTTGTGCACAGGTATGATAAATATCTCAATCTTTTCGGCGATTATGTTTAAATGTAACCATAAGTGCACAAACATTTTAGTAATAAAATACTTTTTTTCTATGAACTTACCTTTATTTATAGCCTATCGGAGGTTGAAGAAAAAATAAAAGGCCTGTATATTGGATAGCTAGAGTAAGTTATGTGAATGGAACACAACGGACAAAATTTAACATCCTTGTAACAAGCAATGTATGAGATGTTTGTTTCGAATTAGGTAGGCGTTAGTGACGTAACGAACAGTGAACTCGGTCGTGAGAGCTATTTATGTGTTGAGGAACATGTTAGCTTGTAATTATTCTCTGTGTGAGCCCACCACAAACCATAACTACACTTGTGTGTTGTGGTAACCGGTTGCCGTTCAAGTCACCAAGTAGTATATAGTGCTAGAATGTTCACAGACGAAATGTTTCTTTGTCGAGAACGGCGTATCATACGAGCTTTGAGAAGTGAAATGTAAAGAGTAATGAAGTGTATATGTAACTAAAAAAATCTTATGTGTTACATTCACCTGACTTTCTCTACCTTCTCTACAAACCTCTTACAAACGAGTATTCCTATTTCTACGCCATGATAATCGAGATAAACATTTGCAGAATGTTCTTATTACTTAGTTCCTTATAAATAGAAGGGAACTAAGGGAATGCACTAAGCTAAAGTGAAAGTTAAATGTTTTAAAAGCTATCGTTATGCTATCGTCATTGCAAATCGCTTGTTTGCTTGGCCAGGAGTTAAAAAAAAAAAAAAAACGGAAACTTTCACGATTGAAACCAATAACAAGGAATATCTTGAAAACGGTTACCTCCACAACAAAAATTGTGTTGTTTTGATGACATCTAGATTCTTTGTCTATTGAGTTTTTGTCTATCTCTTACGGTTTAGCAGTTCAGCAAAATTCAGAAAAATTCATCTAGAATAAAGAGGTCTTCAGAGGCTTTTCCCAGAAAAGTCAAGATACACATTTTATTTGGGGTATAAATAGCTTTAATATACGAGATTTTAATCTAAATTGTTAGAGCCATTTTTTAAGAAAATTAAAATTTTAGAAAAAGTGTCCAATATAAAGGGGAGTTTGTGGTGGGGTATTTTTTTTTAAATCTTCGTGTCACGTCCATTGAAGATACTAAATCTAAATCCCAAGTTTGGTATTTAACGGTCTTTTCGTTTTTGAGCTATGCTGTCCACAGATACACAGACAGACAGACAGACAGACACACAGACAATAATTTGGGTGCAATACAATACCTTCTCTATGCATTATGTACATTTTACAAGCAGGCTAGAGAAAATAAAAATCCTATGTGTTCCATTCACATGACTTTCTCTACATCGCTATAACAAATTATTGTTAAATAGCATATTCTTCTATTTCATGAAAATTTAGATAAACATTAGCAGAAATAGCTTAACTACTTGCTTCCTTGCAAGTTTATGGAAAATAAGGGTATAAACTAGGCTAAAACGATAGTAAAATCCTTTAAAAACTGGTTGCCATGTGCTTGAAATCCGCTTCTATACATGGCCAGAGAACTAAAACAAATAACAAGGAATATTTCAGAAAGTTTCAGATCCACGAAAATAAACGTATATGGCAAAAACTTTTTGTTTTAACAAGAACTATATTTTTTGTGAAGTTATTTTTGCCTAATTCTTAGGTTTACGAGTTACGCAAAATTCAGAAAAATTCATCCAGAATAAAGAATTCTAGAGGCTATTTCCAGAAAACTCAAGATATACATTTTATATGTCATTTAATTATCTTTGTTATACGGTATTTTAATCAAAATCGTTAGAGCCAGTTTTGAGAAAATCAAAACGTTCGACATTTTTTCCGTGTAAAGGGTAGATATTTGGAGGGGGATTTTTCTCAAAATCTTCTTTTCACATCTCTGGAAGACGCTAAACTTGAATACCAAGTTTGGTACTTTACCTACTTTTCGTTTTTGAGTCAGCATGTTCACAAACACACACACCGACATTTGTCTAAAAATGCTTTTTTTATACCGGATACCCTAATACGTGTATTTCCGGTGAAATCTCGGTGTGGAATTTTTGGGTGGAATGCAATATCTTCCCTATACACTATGCACATAGTACGTGAAGAGAAAGTAAGTATGCATTCTTAGAAAATGTTCCGCGGACGCGCATAACGATAATTCAAATACCAACTTTGATATTTTACAGACTTTTTTGTTTTTAAGTTTAGTACGACACGAAGATAGAGGAAAATACCCTGCACCAAACTACCCTTTATATACAAAAAATTATGAAATTTTTAATTTCTCAAAAAAGTCTAACGATTTTGATTAAAACACCGTTTATTAGAGACAAAAAAAATGCACATCTAGAATTTTCTGAGAAGAGTGTTTGTTGAACTCTTCCATTGGGATGACTTGTATAATCATAGACAAAAATTTACTGCACAAAAAAGTACATCACACTAAAACACAAAATGTATGTAATATACATTTTTTCATGGAGTTTATCTCAAACGGGATTTCTGAACTCCTAGCCATGCAAAGAAACGAATTTCCATCACATAGCAAACATCATTTAAAAGATTTCGCACTTCTGTCTAGTGCGTTCCCTTGTTTTTGTAATTATTCTTATATTCCTTTAGTAAATCTAAATAAACCGTGTTAATAATATGCATAATAAGCTTATTGTAGTTAATATACAGCTTAGTGCTGTATTCCATACTTTTCGCTGGATAACAGTGATGTAATTTATAGTTCAGAATACAAACAGATGTATACCAGTTGCAAAGTTGCTGGCTCTCAAGTAATATGTTTCTGTTAGAATAGTTTTTTCTTATTTTATTTTGATTAATTTACACCAAAGCTCTTTTTATTCTCTAGATCTATATGTACTAGTTTTAAATTTTAGTTGGCAGTATAGTTAATTATTGGAAAAGTTTAAATAATAGATAAACTATGTAATGTTTGTTTTTGGAAATATATTTATAGTTTGAATATATACCCCGGTATAGTTATCTATGTTTGGAGGTAGTACATTAGAATTTTATTTGTTTATTCATTTTTGAATTCGCTTACTTCCCTTCTACTTACAAGGAACTAAGTAATAAGACTAATATTTATCTCCATTAGCATACTTTAGATAGAGGAATTAGTTTTTTAACAATAGTTAAATAGCTAGAGTCAGACTGGAAAATTCAACACCATATCTGAGATTTGACCACGAATTTGCCGGCCACCAGCCGGTTGCTCTAACCAGAGCTACCATGGTAACATACCAACACGGTATTAAATTCCTAAACGACTCGCAAATTTCCCGGTAAACCACAAGGCTATCTCTAATTATTTTGAAATTACATACACATAAGTACTTCCATAGTGCAACCAACTATTACGTTAATTAGTGTTAATAGTTTCTTCCACATAAGCCGTGTGTGGAACTGAGTTAGTTAGGTAGAGTCAGACTGAAATATTCAGTGTCATAGCCGGGGTTTGAAGCCGGGACCTCCCGGTCTCTAGTCTGTCGCTCTAACCATTGAACTACCTTTTCAGTATAACTCTACCTATCCAACTCCTGTCCTATACGCGGCTTGTGTGGATAAAACAATGCTTTTCAACAATATAGAGATGTCGAGAAAATCATGTGAATGAAATACATCACATTTTTTAATTACTCAGGAAACGTGCATGTTTATCTGTCAGCATATAGTTTCATTATTGCGTTTCTTCGCATGAATTGTGTGGTAATGTAATTATTTTATTGCTGGAACGTGGATCGTTAACATAGCATTCGTCCTTCAGAAACTTCTGGGAAATGACGTCGCTGGAAGTTCGCCGTTTTGTGAAATGTGGAATGGATTCATTGAAAAATTCATTCACCATACTCGGAAATACGAGAAGCTTTACATCCATATATCCATCTGTTAGTTTGTGAGGCGTGGCCTTTTCCTTTTGTCTTTATGTGGGCTTGAAACTAACAGATAAAATTATTCATGCAGACATCCCTTCGATATACGTCTATTCCTTACTTGGGCCGCGCCGTGGCTGAGTGGTTAGACCACTCGCCTATCACCTAGTCGGCCCGGGTTCAATCCCAAGTGACCGCATGTGAGATTTGTGGTGGACAAAGCGGCGCTGCGACGGGTTTTCTCCGGGTTCTCCGGTTTCCCCCGCCATCGCATTCCACCGGTGTTCCATCTTCATTCATGTATCATCAGTGTCACCGCCTGCGGTGCCATAAGTATTTAAAGCAGGCGTTAAATATTACACAAAAAATATTCCTTATTTCACCTATAATGTAAATAAATGCAACAAATTGATTGGTCGACTTTGCTGAATAAAAAAATATGTGTTCCATTCACATGACTTTCTCTAGCTATTCCGCAAACAAAATTTTGCTTGCAAAAGATTATTCTTTTACCTACATCATAATATACTTTAGCACAATTGTCTTATTGCTTACTTCGTACTAAGTAGAGGAGAAATAAGGGAACGCACAGGCTACAGTGATAGCTACATCTATTAAAAAATTGTCGCTATGGAATACATTCGGTTTTCTTTGCTTGCAAGGAGTAAACAAAAGAGAAACGAAAAGAAAGGACTTTCCGTTTGAGAAAAGTTTAAGCAGCTTAGAACTGAAAGCAATAACTCAAAATATCTCTAAATCTGTTGACACTACAACAAATGTATATCAGGTCTACATTTTCTGTGTGATAAGCTTTTGTCTATCTTTTACGGTTTACCAGTTATACAAAAGTTATAAGCTAGTCCTCCAGAACGTCTTTAGTGGTATTCCCAGAAAACACAAGATATATATTTCGTCTGTTATGAAAATATCTTAAACATATGGCATTTTAATCAAAATCGTTAGAGCAATTTTTGCGAAAATCAATTTTTTTGAAAAATGTCCATTTAAAGAGTAGTTAGGGTTGTGGCTATTTTCTTGAAGATCTTCTGGCCACATCCTTGGAAGAAACTTATCTTAAAAATCAAATTTGGCACTTAAGTTACGATGCGCACAGACACAAATGGGTACGTTTCTAAAAAGATTTTTTTTTGGATTCAGGGGGTCTCAAAACAAGTATTTCTGGTGAAATATTGGTATAAAATTGTTGGGCGGAGTACAAAAGGTACCTTCTCTAGCCACTTGTACATTGTACATACGGCTAGAGAAAGTAAAAATAGTTTCTCTTGAATTGCTGAGAGAAGCACACAAGAATCATATGAAGCTATGCAATATTATAGTTTGAATGTATAAGGAAACAAATTTAGTGAAACTGAATCAGTATTCCAATGCGCATGTGTTTTGCTGCACTTCATAGTAACGGTTGCCTCAAGCAAGCACGAGGTTTAAGTAATGGCGGGGACGCGCAATAATGATGTAATGAAGCAGAAGCAAGGAAACCCCTAAAAATGTATCGAAAGAATTACTATTAATCTGGTAATTAAACTTTCTGTGGAAATTATCCTACTTTTGCAGTTTAACGGGTGAATATCCCTTTGTTTCGAAAAGCAACATAAAGTGTGCAAACTATTACCAGAGAGTTACCACCAGATGACAATGTCAAAAAAAAAAAAAAAAAAAAAAAAAGGACATTTCTAGATGCAAAAGTGTTTTAGATTACTTGATACAACTTGACTTTTCTAAATAGGCTGTTAAGTCATCTTATTAGGTGCTATATTGTATAAAAATATTTCACAAAAAAGAAAATAAAAAGAAAGAAAGTAAGAAAGCTCGCAAACCTTACCTTTTTTAGCAACTGAAATGAATGTACCAGGTAAACAGATAGGATATTCTGCCTCGAAGTTTATTCTAGACTCAGGAGATTTGTAATTCGTCACTAACGACAGATTTGCTTTTGAATGATTTCGATTAATTAACCCTGATTCACTTAACAACAACCAACTGAGAGTAGAAAAGTTGAAAATAAACATTCTAAATGCCGAGCAGAGATATCTTGCATTGTTGCACACGTAATGCTTTAATTGGCCGCCTCGCAGCTGGTACTTCAGGATAATTGTCTCGTCAGTTATTTCAACTGTGCTGAAATTGTGTCTTGAGCTCGGCGCGGCGGCGACATAGAAAAGAAGAAAGGCTAGAAAAAAGATCATGTTGTTGGAAAAAAAGTAAACTTTAGGAGTTTACAATTGTGAGATATCAGAAAGTTGTATTTCCGCACTTTCAAGTTCGAGTAATTGCATAGCACAAAAAGTAGAAAAGTTTCTAAAAACCTCCTCATACTTTTAGGGTCCGGGTAAAAGATAGCAGAACTTTGAAATTAGCCAAGGTGCGATATCTTGGTAAGCAGTTTGCAACAAGTGAGAGCCGAAAAAATAAGAGTGAATGTGTCTCACACAGTGTTCGGAAAGATAAAACAAAGTGGGCATTGTCGTTGATCGACTAAATTAATAATCCTTCTTGCTGATACTCCACAACAGGTGACTTGAATCTTCAGATGGGCTGTTTTGAGTAAGTCATAGTATTATAGCAGTGCATTAAAATAAATGTTTAGTGTATGGTAGTGTATATATGAATGGGGAAAACAGTGGATAGTAGAATGCTTCTGAAAACTTCCAAAACAGCCCATCTTCTTTAAGGGAGACATGTCTATATTGTACTGAGTAACAACTATCCTGAATGTTTTATTAATTTTACTGTCATTCTCTGTGAACAGTGAAATAAGCCGCAATTAAAACTAACTAAAAGGTCGATTCTCTACAATATGTGTAGGTGTTACTTTAACCTTAATTGATTTGACTAAGCAGTTGACATTTCAGCATTTCAGAATTTAGATGTAATTCAGTTTGCAAAAATTTTACAGTAGAGATAAAAGTAGACAAGTATTTCTTTTCCTGACAAGTTAGTGAAACTTAATATTTTCAGCTGTGCAGCAGACAAACACTTCTTAGCACCATATGGTCGCCCATGCACATGCATACGCGGAAGAATACATTTTGGTTTGTGACATTGCAGGTGAAGTAAAAATGGTCAAATAGTGTCTAAATAATTGGCGAGCGTAATTAGAATTCGTGTTAATACCTTCATTGGTAAAATTGTTCGATTATCAACTACAAGTAATCGAATATTATAAGGAGCTAGTTTATTTTGAGGAATCATACAGGAAGCGAATTCAATATTTAAAAATTTGAGTATTCATAACTTCAGTATCATTGATGTCCAATAGTTCAAAGTGTTAATGGGGGTTTAATACTTTCTTCATGTCGCTTGGCTGATTGTTGCAGTGTCTTTATGTTATCGTGATTGCAGGAGTGACATTGGAGGAAAGTCCAAAACAATCAATTTTCCGGGCTTATTGACCCTGATCCATTGGATGATAAATTGGATCTTTTGATTAACGCCTAAGTATTTATAACGGAAGACAGTATTTCGGCGTTTTCATATAGACTCCTGTATTGTTGTTAAGGTTACTGCAAACGTCTCTGTAAGTTTTCATGTAAAGTCATGCTTTTTTTTTTTTTTTTGGTAGTGTATGACGCCCACTTTTACAGTTCTGGCACCGCAGGCGATGACACTCATGATACACGAAGATGGAGCCCCGATGGAATGTAATGGCGGGGGAAACCGGAGAAAACCTGCCCCTGCGCCTCTTTCTCCACCACAAATCCCACATGCGGTCGCGAGTGAGAGGCGAGTGGTCTGACCACTCGGCCACGGCGCCATGCTGATTCAGCTGAGGTCGCTACCGTCTCGAGTGGTAGAAGGTGGCATTAGCGATCCCATTTAGGCTTTGCCCAGGGGCGTTCCTCTTGAAACCAATTATAGCGCACTTCTTATGCAGAGAGAGCTGTATTTAACTTAACGTGCTGTTTACTTCCTTCTTTTTCTACTTTCAAGAATTATACCTTATTAAACCTGTTTCGGCTACAATTATTAAAATTGTTTTATCCATATTTTCCGTGGACGTCCCTGGTCTCTTTTTCTACATCTCGGTTTATAGTTCAAGCTTTTCCAGGGAATTTTTTGGAGTCCATTCAACATTGTCTCCTATACTCTTCTATTTTAACTAAGTCTAAACATTTCCAGTTCTTTACGATTATCCACACCTCCTTTTTTGTCCATTAATGTACATCCTGCCACAAATCGAACATATTTCATTTCTTCAGCTTCTATTCTTTTGAGTGTTTGTTACTGGGAGTCTATTTTTCTGAGTCATACAGGCACAGTCAACAATTTATAATGTCATTTACTTTCTCTAGCACTAAATACAATGCTCATAGTAGGTATTGTATTCCACCCAAAAGTATACAGGCACAGTCAACAATTTATAAAGCCATTTACTTTCTCTAGCACTAAATACAATGCTCATAGTAGGTATTGTATTCCACCCAAAATTTGATGGCGAGATTTCATCGGAAATACACGATTTGAGGACTTCCAATTTAAAAATATATATTTGTGTGGAAAAGGTCCAATATGTATGGTGTCTGTGGGAGCCGGAAGTCTAGCTGAAAAGCCAAAATTCTGTTAAATAGCAAACTTAGTGCTTTAGTTCAGTATACTCTACGCGAAAATGTTCAGAAAGATCCTTACAACCCAAACTATCCTTTAAATGAAATATTATTCGAAATATATATTTATAAATATATATATATATATATTTTCGATTGTCCAAACATGTCGCTAACACATTTTAAAGATATTTATATGGTAAATAAAATGTTTATCTGGAATTTCTTGAGAATAACCACTGAAAACCTCTTCATTCTGATTGTTTCTAAACAATATATAGCAATTAACATTAAGGATAACATCGATACTGAGACCCATTAGCAAAACTGTTGAATTTCATGACATATTGGCTTAATAGCTTTCCACTAATTCTATAATATGCAGCAAGATATACCTACCAGAACATCAACGTGGATTCCAAAGCCGAAATAAGTTTAGATGCAGTATAGCAACATCCTGTATTCCTTGCAACTATGTATGTACCAAAGAATTTGTGTGTTTCGATTTGCAAATGCAAGCAACTTGATATGTTTCCTTCAGAATTCTAGTGTTCGGAGCGGGTGTGTCTATGTAAGATGAAAGACTAAGGCAGGAAGGGAAAGAGAGAGGCAGAAAGAGATGGTTGGAGAAGGATATTGATTTCATGTACAGTATTTATATCGCCTCACACAATCAGATAACATGGCTGTCAAAGCCGAGTTCTAGCTTCTTTGTGTCAGCATCTTTAGATTACACACAGTTTGGGCTATACTTTTTCTGTAATTCCAAAGTTATGGTCGTTCGTTATTTTCTAGTCTACTAGCATTGCTGTTTTGAAGTACTTTATAACTTATTGTCATACCTTCAATTCTTACAAATAATAATAATAATACATTTTACTGCCTCTAATATAACAGAAGGTATTGCATTCTACACAGCAATTCTATACCCAAATTTCACTGCAAATAGGATTTCCGTAATAAAAAAAAGGTGGTGTGTTGTATTCACATTGTTTTCTCTACAACTCTCTAACAAATTGTTAAGTAACATATTTTTCTACCTAATTTGTATTAATCGAGATAAACGTTAGCATAAGTTGTCTTATTACTTGCTTGTTTGTAAGTAAAAGGTAAATAAGGGAGTACACTAGTCTAAAGCATTACTTAAATCTTTTTAAAAGCTGGTTGTCATGCAAGGGAAAGCCGTTTCTTAGCATGACCAGGAGTTTACAAATTCTCGAATGAGAAAAGCTTAAGTATTTTAAAAGTTAAAACAATAACAAGGACTATTTCAGAAATCTCCACGAAGTATATGACGCAAATTGTGTTTTAACGAGGTAAACATTATTTGTGTAGTAAGTTTACGTTCTACCGTTTATGTTTTACCAGTTCTGTAAAAGTAATCCAGAATAAAAAGGTCTTCTGAGGCTCTTCCCCAAAAATTAAAGATATATGTTTTATTTGCTATGCAAATATACTGTATTTTAATCATAATCGTCAGAGCCATTTTTGAGAAAATAAAAGTTTTCCAAATTTTTGCATGAAAACGTTGGTTTCCAGTAAGGAAACTTTTCCTAAAAATCTTCCTGTCACATCCCTGGGAAATGCAGAACTTAAATACTAAGTTTGGTATTTTACCGACTTTTCGTTTTTGAATCATTGTGTTGTATCTCTCTCTCTCTCTCTCTCTCTCTCTCTCTCTCTCACGCACACACACGCATGAACTTTTTTCAAAAAATTTATTCTAAAGGATTCTCTGTATTCAAAAGAAATGTTTCCAGTGATATCTCGACATCGAATTTTTGGGTGGAATACAATACCTTCTCTGTACACTATATATAGTACGTTCAGAGAAACTGAAACAAATAAAAAATAAACATATATGAAATAAATACAATAAAATAAGTATTTTTAGAAAAAAAAATTCCGTGTGAAAAATGTCGTTAAATACCATACTGATATTTAAGTTTGGAATCCACCAAGGATGCCGCACACAGTATTTTAAGAAATTCCTGCTCCTCAAAATGTGTTTATATCGATGAAAATTTGAAGGTTTTAATTTTATCATATTATCATATCTTATAATTATCTTATAATTTTCATTAAAATCCCGTATATAAAAATTATTTACATTAAAATAAAAAATGCTTTTAATTTCCTGGGAATAGCCTCTAAAGAGTTCTTTATTTTGAAGTGAATTAGTAAAATTGATAAACCATAAAAAATATAAATACTTTCTTCATAAAAATTAAATTCATAAAAACAAAGAATTTATGTCAAATACGTTTGTTTGTAGATTACCTCCTTTAATCTGGTTGGAAATACATTTTTGCTATGGAACTAACCATTTCCAAAAACATTGATTTTTTTAGGTTTAAATGTTCTTACTCACCTATGCTTTTCTCAAATGGGTAGTCGCTATTCATATTCATCCTGGTCAAGCAAAAGAAATTGAATAGGATTACATAGTGTCCGAATTTTAAATATTTGACGTTTAGTTTATTTTCTTTTCTTATACCCCTTGTACGAGGAAATATTTTTGTAATGAACAATTTATGGTAAAATTTATCCTGATAAACTACAATAAAAATATGTTATTAAACATTTTATTCTTCTACTTCACGTTTAACGTCCTATAACCTGGTTGGTCATATCGGGCGATGAATGAAATTGGTGAAATGATCTCAAATGATCTCGGGGTCCATGGAGCTAAAGTTACTCGACATTCGTCTTCTCAGGATAAGGGAAAACCCCGAAAATTGTAGAGGAAGTTTTTGTTATTTGATTTAGTCTTGATCAAACCACTTATATACCCATTGAATAAGGTTGGAGACAGGCTACAGCTTTGTTTAAGTAAGTTATTAATTGTAGTTTGAGTGCTATTATTTCCAACTTGTATAATTGTGATTGACATTTTGAAATACTAGAGAAGAGAAATATTAACGCTCAAATACACTGTCTATCATTATTACATTAGAAAATATGCAGATAATCTCAGTTTAATAGGTATGTAGTAAAGAAAATAGCTAGTAGGTTTTTTTCTCGCCAGATAGTATATTAGATCGACAATGTCACTCACGATCTCTTGCGGAGATTATTAATACTGTGTAGCAGGATAACCCTTTGTTCCAGGAAAGCAATAAGTGAGTGTTACTGTCTTCGTTACTTTGGTAACCGGTCCTGGGAAACTGGTTAATTCGAAATATTTTATATTCTAATAATTAAATAAAAAATAATTAAAATATTTCCCGAATTAAATTCGTAATCGTTACGTTTGTAACTGTTACTAGATAATTATCATTTATGAGAAATTACCTTGTGATTGACATTCCTGCTGACACGCGCTGTTTCGGTACACTATTGCCATATTTCCTCGCTGTCAGTCTGTAGCGACTGCGCTCTGAGATGATCTTCCATTTCCTCTTCACTGATTATTTCACCATAATCACTTTCACTATCACTATCTTCACTATAATTGCTATTGTTACTTAAATTTAGCACAGGTTTAACCGAACGTTCCAATGCTTTCTTCTTTCAGTGCTTTTCTATCAGACTTCTCGTATATTGAACTACTTATCACCATTTCTGAATAGTTACCTCATGTATTCCTTTGAACATTAGGTCCTGCTCTATACTTCATAAATGTGAAAGTAGTATTATTTCGGTTAGCGTAATCTCAACTCATTTATCACGCCTGTAAGACATTAAAATCACAGGTAGTTCTAGGATGAGAACAAGAACAATGTCCGCGAGATATAAATGGTAGCAACGACTATTGTAAATGTAAATCTTTACGGATACACTATGTATAGCACAACCTAACTTTTCACAGAATTAAATCAATCAGATCATTACACGCATGAAAATACGCACGTAAATTTCCACTAAAACCGTAGGTGTTGCAACGCCAAAGCCATCATTTCTTTGACAGTAATGCATTCTTACACTATGATTGGTCAGCAACCTGAGGAGACCCTGCCGGCTAACGACACTCCACAAGTATCATTCACAAGGAAATTCTCACCGATAATAGTTACTCTGCGGTAAATGTTACAATGTAACATTACCTTATTTTCTGCCCATCCCTATTTACTGCTTGCAGTAACACAATTGCTCTGCCACGTGATCACACAGCCAGCCGCCATTTCATGTTCATTGTTATTTTGTTTTCAATAGCTGACGGTTTTTTAAGAGTATTGAATGGTACAAGTATATTTATTAATTACATTATATTTACTTTAAAATCAAGAGATTGCAAATTTAAATTAAGGGTTTGTAGTATTCGTTTAAGAGTTAAAAACTGCCAAAACAAAATATTTTAGTAAGCAGGTAAAAGACCAACTAAGGTGGTGGCGCTCGGATACAAAAACAATGGAGGCAATCGAATAAAGTGTGATGAATATTAGTTTGATTAGTACATCTTTAAATGTAAAATCTGACTGTTTAACGTGAATTTTTAGCATCTAGAAGTATTTATAACAATCTACGTACCGTGCGTATGCCTGCATTGCAGCAAATAACAACTCGCACTACTCCATCTAGCGATAAGCCGAAAAACAAACTGGGTAATAACTTGCACTCTTTGGCTAGATCAGCGGTTTTACATGCAAAATCGGTGAAGTTCTGTTCAAGATTCTGGTAACCCAACGTATATTTTGTAAATTAATGGTAAAATGCGACTTCTTATGTGGTTCATTGCATTCGTAGTGATCTCCCAATCTTTGACGATATAGACTCTAAAAACCTTTTTAAACTTCTGTTGGCCATGTTTAATTCTACTAACCAAGTGACAGAAACTATTGTATGTTTAATCTATGTCAAACGTATGTGTCGTAATTTACTCACAATTTAATTTTCACTTGGTTTATGAATACTTGTTTCTTTAAGAAATTGAGATATATTTTTGTATTTTTTATATTTTTTTTCTTAGGAGGTCATAATGATCCAATATCAATAGCAGGAGCAAGTCCTCTATGATAGAATGTTCAGAAGAATGAAATACTTCTGAAACAATAAAAAGGATAAGATCATAGTCTATGGCTTCTTTGACTAGATAATCTATGATGTTTTTCACTTTGGCAAAGGAACATGAAGTAGGTAGCGTTTTGAGAGATGTTGAACAACATATACCCACAGTACATGTTTAGAAAATCAGCCAGAGGGTTTGTGTGGGTCCCAGTAATATGATTTTGAGAAAGTTCAATCCGGAGAAAGGCAACAAAGCATTCTAAAATAAATGTTGTTTTCCGAGCAGAACAGTTTTCGTTTAGATGAAGGATAAGGAATTCCCTTGCATATAATTTCCGAACAGTCGGACTATCTACTGAGTAACATTTTGTTTCGAAATAAATAAATATTCGTTACTCACAGAAAATCATATTTTGAGCAAGCACCAGAATCTGTAGCTTTGAATTTCTCCAAGAGTGATGAGAGGGCTGCTTCCAAAGTCTCATTCTGAAACAAGCAATACCATTTATAAGAAATTTCACCCTGAGTTTACATTGGGTAATACAGCAACAAGTAAAAATGGGAAATATCAAATAAACTTTCTATTTAGGTAGTATTATTAAATTCTTAAATTTCAGAGTATGCAGTATTTTGACGCGTACACTTTGGAATTGTGTCCATTAAGGGTGGTTAAAAATCCATCGTAGCAAAACATTCATGTCCACCATGGTATACACGATGTGGTTATTAAACTTTGAGTATTTACTTACAGTAATGTTGTTGCCATAATACCCATGCACACTTTGAAAGAAAATATTTATTTAATGTATAGCAGTGGCATAAATTCTGAACACTTTTTTTATAAATTAACTTTTAAAGCATTGCATTAATCTCCCATTCAGGATCATTAATAACGATAATTTTCATTAGATGTTGTGAACAGATGTGACTCACATTACGTTATACTAGTATTGCTAAATTGGGGGCAAGATTATCGTTTTAACAGCGAAGAGCAATTTTGAAGTGGCATTTAAAAACCTAGAATTTTGTTCAAAAATAGAGAGGTGTGAACAGAACGGCTAACGCGAGTAAACATCGCGCGCATCGAGACAAATTGAGACTCATGGTACCGCATATAATCTGGGAGACCTCGCACAATAACAAGTCCCGTGTCCTCGGCTAAGTTTTGTAACCTTTTTAGCACTTGCTACAGAAATCCACATGTAAAAGTGGACGTGAAAATGGTATTAGCAGAAACAGCATCGTCGTATTTTTAAAGCAGTAAACCTGAAAGTTTGTATCCAAAGATTTCTGCATGCATTAAGCTATGATAACCCTGTTCGGAAAATGCGTTACTGGGAGTGGTTTCGATACTTGGCGCAAGAGAGTGAGGCTTTCGATAGGATAATTGTTTGATCTGATGAAGTACAATTTAAATTGAACGTAATTGTTTACCAGCATAATATTTCTACTGGTATGCAAAAAAGCCGCACATTTGTGTTAATTTTTGAAAAGGATGCAATTAATGTTTTATGTCTGCAGTTACCTAGTGGTCTATTTGAACCACTTAATTTTTTTTTTTTTTGAAGAATAGTGACTGGTCAAATATGCCTAAACATGATAACACATCCTCTTACCCACCATTCATGCCTCAATGGAATAGAGGACTTTTACTTTCAACCAGATGGTGCACCAACACATTACCACCGAGATGTACATGCAGTTTTTGACGACAAATTTCCAGGGCACTGGATAGGACGATGAAGCCCGATTGAATTTCGGACGCGTTCGCCAGATTTAAATCTGAGGAACCTATGGGGGACTCATAAGGATGATAACTACCATAGAAAACCAGCTACACTGACAGCACTTTGAGGTAAAAATAGAAACGCTATGTGCTGCAATCACCGAGGACACTTTCGCCAAAGTTCTTGAATCCGTAGTTCAACGTGCTCAGAAGTGTAGTGACGCCGATATCGAGCAAATATGAACACAAACCTTGAAACTGTTTAGTAAACAATTCCACGCGAATTTGTCACTTTATCACGGCATAAGCTTCCCGAACAGAAAAGGCTAGATATTCAGCCCTTTAAATATATCAAATAAAAATTACGCGGGAATGTATTTGAGATGAATTTTGCATTCGGTGCACCGAACAATAACTTCACTTTTTTCCTGAATTTTATGGTGCCTCGCGTGTCAGCAGCACGTGAATTCGATATATGGCCAAGATTACTTAAATGGTTGTCTTCCTCAATTACAACTCGGAATTACTCTACCTGTCAGGGATCCAGTAATAAACGGTAACAAATGTGTCTACACTTGGCAAGATCCTATTTGGAGATCTTTCAACATAGATGCGTTGAGCAGACCCATAATTGAACTGCACTCCTTCGTAAATTAAGATCATGTCCAAATATCTGGATATCGCAGAATCGTGTAATCGTGTTGTTTGTAATTAGGTTTTTCATTTTTTTTTTTTTTTTTTACTGTTGCCTCCTTTAACTGATCTGAACCTAATTATGGTTTTGACGAACAAAAATACCATTAAGTAAAAATCTCCCGAAACTACTCCAAAGAAAGCAAACGCAGCTGATACGATGTTGCCAGTTCTAAAAGAATTAAGGAGGCAATAAATTATGAACTTTTTAAATGTAATTTACAGAAACTCCGTTCATTCTACTGGAGTACGCTAAAGGAAAAGTCGCAGTTTATTCAGTTTCTATGATATAGTTGTGGATTAAGAAAGTTTAATCAGCAGTAATCCAGTAAGTTGAATTTTTGTTATTCACAATTCGCTCTTAAAGTCTACAGGATTATTTCACTTCCATCCTGTAAATGTACTTGGGGTGCGCAGGATTAGAAAAACCATGCTTATGACATGAGGCAAACAAAAGGGTCCTCTTGATCAAAAAAGCTAGATTTTTTTTAAAAACTGGACAACCTAAAAATTCTCTGCCAATATTTAAACGGAGATGTATTTGAGGTCCCCAGTCCAGAAACATTTCCGTGTGTTTGTTGGCAGCATAGTCCAAAAACGAAAATACCGTTAAGCACCAAACTTAGTATTTAAGTTCAGTATCTTTCTGCACAAATATATATATATATATATATATATATATATATATATATATATACACGAGAGGTATCTATATCATCAAGAGACACAGTTTAGTTATATGTATATTTAGTAGAGTTAGCGACCAGCTTTTAAAAGATTTGACAATAGCTTTACCCTAATGTATCTTGTAATTTCCCTTCTATTTACAACGAAGCAAGCATTAAAACTATTTCTGGTAATGTTAATCTTCAATAGTATGAAGTGGATAAAAGAGAAATGTTTTGTAAGAATAATTTATTTGCAGAATAGGTGGATAAGGCATGTGGCTGGAACACACAAGCTTTTTAAATCTGCTTTTATTTAATTTTAATATTTCTTTCAGAGTTTCAGTAAACATTCTTTCAGGTTAGGTGAGATTAATAGACTTTCCTTTATATCAGTTTCAAAGTTTTAATTTGATTTATTACTGAACTTTGCAAAGCAGAAGTGAAAACATTTTTAAGTTAATTACACAAAATATTACCCTTGACTTTTAGTAATTGTATTTTAGAAAGACTAGACAACATTTGGAAATTAAAACTCCTCCATTTTATAATTATTGGAAAATTTCATTGTTTCTTGTTTTATTTTTTCTAAGAGTATCTTCTTTTTAATTATATACATAGGATCATAAATATGAACTTTATACCAAATTGCAATGAAATAGATGCTTCAAACAACAATTTTGAAAATTTTGGATATTCAATGTCTAGATTGCTGAGGTATAGGAAAACATATTTTATTTCATGTGATTCATGTAAATTAGGCAGATATAAGCAGTGTAGTTCGTAAATTGTGGATGTTTAGAGACAAGGTTCAGACGGTTATACATCGGATTTTTCTTGTAAGCGAATATTCCTTTAACCAGGTCGTTCATATCAGACGGTGAATGAAATTGGTCAAATGGTCTCGGATCTTAAAGTTACTCAACATTTGTCTTCTCAGCATAAGGGAAAATCCGAAAATAAACCTTATCCGGGTAACTCACACCGAGTAACCGAGATACGAACTCGCGACCTGTTGAATGAGAGGCAGCCACTATCACCACACTACACTATCCAGGCGGACATATCAGAGTTTGTTTGCTATTACTAACAGTTGCATTCAATTCACGCGAACATGAATGACTGTTTATTCCATGCAACACCAAAAATACAAACCACAAGTACTGGATCATTTGCATTAAACTTCATTTCTCTATCGGGCTTGCTCAATTATTAATATTAATTAAAAGCGGAGAGTATCCCAAACAAACTGACAAACATTTAATTAAACTGAGAATTTGTTGTGATACCATGCAAACACTGAACAGCAAACTCCATTTTGGGTGCAGCATAAGCAAAACCGCGCTTTCCACCAAATCAATGCTACCAACGCTGCCATTCTATCTTGATATTCACCGCTTCCAATAGAAAGAATTCTAACAAAGCTGTCAATTATGTCGACAGAGGTTTACAATAATGGAACATAAAATTGCTTTCCGAACGTTTCCTGGCACTGTTGATTTGTTTATTCCTTTTTTCCTTTCCTGTTCCAGAAAAGTGTGGGAATATTATAGAACCACAGGGCATTTATTTTATGCAGTGAATTTTCTTCTGTTAGGAAAAGAAAAACCCGATGTGTTCCATTCAAAAGTCTTTCTCTATCTGTTTTGAAAATAAACTTCTAACAAAATAATATTCACTTTCTCTGCATAGTACATAGGTAGAGAAGGTATTTTGCTCCATAGAAAAACTCTGTACAACGATTTATCTAAAAATACACGATTTAGAATCCCCTGTATCCGAAAAAGTATTTTTTAGAAAAAGGTCCGTGTGTGTGCTTTTTTTATAGTGTTTAACGCCCCCTTTTACATTACATGGTACCGCAAGACACTGATGAAGCATGGAATGAAGTTGGAGCACCGGTGGAATGCGATAGCGGGAGAAACAGGGAACCCGGAGAAAACCCTCTCCTACGCCGCTTTGTTCCCCACAAATCTCGCATGCTGTTGCTTGGGATAGAACCGGGGCCGTCTGTGTGAGAGGCGCACGTCTAACCATTGGGCCATGGCGCAACCGTGTATGTGTGTGTGTGTGTGTGTGTGTGTGTGTGTGTGTGTGTGTGTGTGACCGCGTGTCTCTAAATACGATGACTTAAAAATAAAAACTCGGTAAAATACCAAATGCAACACGAAGATTTTGAAAAACCCCTCTTTACATGGAAAAATTTCTAAAATATTGATTTTCTCAAAAATGCTGTACGATTTTGATTAAGGTACTGTATATTAAAGATATTTACATAAAAAATAAAAGATATATCTGGAATTTTCCTGGAGTATCCTCTGAAGATATTTTTACTCTGGATGAATTTGCTGAATTTTGTGCAGCTGGTAAACCATAAGAGACTACTATACCAAAATGTAGATGTCGTTATAACATACAACTTATGTCATATACATTTTTTTGGTGGCAATGGCCATTTCTGAGATATTCCTTGTCATTGGTTTCAATTTGAAATACTTAAGAATTTCTCATACACGAATTTGTCAGCCTCTGGCCATGCACAGAAATGGATTTCAACCAAATGGCAACCAGCTTCTGAAAGATTTGACTATCGCTTTAGCCTAGTGTGTTCTCTTATTTCCCTTCTATATACTTATAATATTTTTGTTACAGAGACGCAGAGAAAGTCATGTAGTGAAACACATCAGTTTTTTTTCAATCTACTCATATTAATCAGGATAAACATTAGCAGAAGTTGTATTACTTAGCCCCTTGCTTATGTAAGGAAAACTTTTTTAAGAGATAGGCAAATGTTTTAAAAAGTGTTGCTATACGCTTGATATTGAAATATTGAAATTCGGATCTCTTTGTAAGGGGCCAGGAGTAAAGCAAAAGAAACAAATTAGACTCCTGTTTGAGAAAAGTTTAAGTATTTTAAAATTGAAACGAGTAGCTTGGAACTGGTTAGCTTAACAACAAAAATGTTAAGTGTGTTGTTTAACGGATTTACATTTTTTGTATAGTGAGTCTTGTCAATCCCTTACGGCATACCATTTATACAAAAGTCATCTAGGATAAAAACGCCTTTAGAGGTCATTCCCAGTAAATGTATTTGAACCACGGACCTCCGGTCAGAAGCTGGTTGCTCTACAATAACAACAATACCGACAGGGTATTAAATTCCTCAACCGACTCTCAAGTTTCCCGGTATAATACAAGGTGATCTCAAATAATGATTATATGTATTATTATTATTATTATTATTATTATTATTATTATTAGTAGTAGTAGTAGTAGTAGTAGTATTTTATTTTTTATTTTATTTCATTTTGAGACGACAAGCTCAGGCTGAGAGTTACACCAAAAAATTCAAGGCATTTAATTTTTCAGTCTGACTCTACCTATTATCTATTAAGTTTTAAATATATAGTTATACACTATAATTATATAGGGCTTGTTCAATCTTTAAACCGTATTTTTTTTATAAAACTTTTGGAAGATGTCCTCCATTCGTTCACTTATTGTACGCCATTCCTTTTGTGACTCCATGCTCAGAATTTAATTATGTATTTTCAATAGGTATTAGCACTTAATTGCATTTTTTGTTTGATGTCGAGTTGCTGGATGTGTCAGGAAAACTTGTTTTTTGCGGTAATCCCACAACCAAAGGTCAGTCGGATTGAGATCTGACGATCGCGGCGGTCACTTTTTTGGAAATTGTCTAATGATGACACAATGGCCAAATATCTAGATAATTAATTATTTTGCACGGGAGTGCTAGCTTGAATGATTCCTCAGTCTAGGAATGACGATATTCTGCATGGGAGTGCTAGCTTGAGTAATTCCTCATCTAGGAATGATGATATGTTTCTACCAGGAATTTCTGCACAAGCCTAATATCGGGCAGTTGGGCACCTGGTATAAGACCTTAGCATATAGGTGATTAGGATATGTGTAATAAGAAAAATATGGCGTTTTACTTTAAATAGAAAAATGTCATAATCCTTCCTCATTTGGAATATATATGGTTTATTTGTGATTTAAAATAATGAACCCTTAAAGACAAAATATAAATAAACCATTTGTCGCTTTAAATTGATTCCCATGGCTCTTTAATGAAACTTTTAATACACACGTTATCTACCGAAAGGGCAATTATTTAAGAAGCCGTAGGTCAAAATCATACATTTTTAAATCAGGAGGTAACACAGAGCGTAATTAATGATGACTCTGCTAATGTTATCATATTTTGAAGCTTAAACTTCAACTGGGATCGTCTCAAAACTAAATTTTTTAAAACACGTATTTTTTTATCTCAAATACAAGTGCTTCAACGTTGAAATGCTGCACATGTGCGGGATAACCTACTATGAATACTGGACTAGAGCTATATTTTACGTATAAACATTTTAAAGTGTTTAGGATTTTATTTTGAAATTTATATTAAAATTTATATAACATTTTTCATAAAAACATTTATGAAATAAATAATATTAGGAGCTTAAATTCCATTGTTAAATAAAAGCATATTCCCTTCATATGTAGTAATAATGTCAGTTCTCTGCATGAATTTTTTTAAAGATTATAACATTTTGAGCTATTAAATGAATTGAAATTCATTTTGGGAAAACCCTAGAAATGGTGGTAAACCACCAAGAGATAACATTGAAATGAATAACGTTTTTTTGATGATTTTTTTTTTTTTTTTGTGGTTTAATGAATTAAATCTTTAAAAGTGATTTCTTTTTCAACAAACTAAAACACACAATTGTGAACATTTAAACCAAGACGTAAGTATATATTCTTGCAGTATAGTGAATATTCACATTGATCCATTAATCACAGTTATATACAGATGGATAGTGAATAATGAGGGCAAATATTTGTATTAGCGTTTGACAGTATGTGATACATCAGTGTTTGTATTTTTTCGATATTTTCTAAAGTTATTTCCATGAGAACACATTTTGTTTTCAGGACAGCTATTATTCACTATCTCAACACTCGATGATGGTTTACCTAACAGCTCACACGATTGACCTTCGTCTGCTCTTTGCCCTGTCCGACTAAAGTGGTATGATGTAAGGGAAGAATATCGATTGCACTGAAACTTCAACATACTCACCGTACGTCTTTGTTTTCATACAGTATTATCTGCTTAGGATACACAATGTATCCAGGGTTCAACTTAAATATATTGAACACAATGACAATACTGTGCTTTATTTAAATATGGTTTTATTCAAAGAAGACATTACTCAAACCAACATGTATACATTTTCACGTTCGTTCTTTAAATGACAAAATCACCCTCATTGCTGCCCCCCCTGATGAATTAAAATGAAACCTCAGAAGTTAAAAAAAAATAAAAACTCAAATCAGGGATTAAAACAAACTGTGTCACAGAGCCTTTGATACACTACAGTTAATGTTCGTCTTTTGTGAAGATAACAATTTGAACTATTTCACAAAGGTTTATTCTTCTACTTACTTCATTCTAATCGAAACAAACACTTGCAGAGATTGTTTTATTTCATATTTACTTGTAGATATAATGAAATTAGGGGAATACAGTGGGTTTAAGGGATACTCAAATCTAATATTGTGCATTATGTATTTATTTAGAAATTCCGATTTCTAGGCAAATCTAAGATTGTTTCATCAAGTATTCCCTTAGAAATTCCGACCTCTAGTTAAATATAAGATTGTGTTATTATGTATTCCCTTAGAAATTCTGACCTCTAGTCAAATCTAAGATATGTCATTATGTACTCCCTTAGAAATTCCGACTTCAAGTCAAGATTATGTCATTATGTATTCACTTAGAATAACTGTACCAGCCCAAATCATGTCCTACATATGGCTTGAGTGAAAAAAGCAATTAAATTAACAATTAATAATCTATGAAAATAATATATTATTTTACGATTTGAAGTATATACACACTGTTTTATGAGTATGAACTTCATTGAGAATTTACAAACAAGGCAAGCTCTTGAGTAATATCTAAGGTTTCTTTTCAGCGTTGCTGCTATTATCCTCATCTTATAAACGTCTTCATTTTTACTTTCTCTACGCGTACTATGTAATGTGTCCATGTGTCCGTGAACACGATAACACAAAAACGAAAATTCAGTAAAATACCAAACTTGATATTTAAGTTTAGTATCCTCCAAAGATGCGATACGCAGATTTTGAGAAAAAGCCCTCATTCTAAACTACCCTTTACATGGTAAAATTTCGAAAATTTTGATTTTGTCAAAAATGCTCAAACGATTTTGATTAAAATACCGTATATTACAGATATGTGTATGTCAAAATGTATATATATCATCTTCTGGGAATAGCCTCCGAAGACATGTTTATGCTGGATGAATTTTGCGGAATATTTTCATGATAGCTAAACCGTGAGAGATAGGCAAAAACTTAACACAAAAATGTATCTCGTTAAAACACACAATGTATGCTATATTTATTTCTTTCATGGAGCTAACCGTTTCTAAGATATTCCTTAATATTAGTTTCAGCTAAAATATATATACTTTCTTCATACGAGAATTTGTCAACTCCTGTCCATATGAATAAAGGTGATCGATTGTCGATTTAGCCTATAGTACTGCCTTATTTCCCTTCTGCTTACAAGGGCTCAAATAATAGCACCCTTACTGCTAATTATTTTCTCGATTAGCACTAAGTATATAGACGAATAAGCTTTTTAACAATAATTTATTGTAGAGATGCAGAGAAAGTCATGTGAATGGAACTTCTGATTTTTCTTCTTGTTATACTGTCTCTTGTTTTCATAAATCATAGCCTATTGCAGTAGTGTACTACAGAATTCTACAATGCTTGTTGACTTTCGTAACATTAAGCTCTTGTAGAGAAGAAAACAGGCGAATTAATAATTTTTCCGGAGTTGTCCTGTTAACTTCTTTAACATGGAAAATGCGTAAAGAAGATCAGAAACGCAGTCTCGCCAGTGCAAGACTCGAAACTAGCTTTCTTTAGAACTAAGGAAGTAAAGCGAACAGAAAACTTCTAACCATGAAAATACCCGCTGCTGCTATTTTCGTGCACCCAATTAATTTCGCGTTCTCCTTTCCCGGGATTCGTTGCCAATTAAATGCTTTACTTTGCCTTTATTTGCATTTTGTTCTCGCGGTTCGTTGTTAAAAGTCAGAGGAAATTTAAGAGGAAAACTCACAAGTTTTGACAACGTTAGTAAAATGATGTTCTCCGGAGAAATGAGAATAAATACTACGTTTACTTCCACTTACGCTATAACTCTTTATTAGAAAGTGTAAACTGAGGATGCTGCTGTTTTATTTTCATTTGTTTCTACTCAACGCAATAAAAGTGAAGCATCTCACAAAGCAGGTCTTAACTGTGAAATAGCCCAAGTAATAAATGTTTATTACTGTCGTAAAAACGCACGCATTTGCTGGATCAAGTTCCACAATATTCTCTCTACTGGGCCGTACTTTGAGCTACTGTTTGGAGATATTTCCATTGTTGTTGAAATGGTATCTTAATAAACATTTGTTGTTCCTTGAAATACATTCTGACTAATTTTCCTTTTCCCTTCTGATATAATCACGCATTTTGTTCTCTATATATTAACTCCCAATCCTATTCTTTTTACATTTATCTATAATTTCTCATACGCTTCCATTATTTTATTTCTAGATCTACAGTATTTTTCAGAAGTTTAGATTAAGGATGTATATGGTTGGAAACCAACCCCCGCTGTTGCCAAGAGTTCCACTTACTGGTCCCCTAGCTGAGGCGCGATTCTCAATTTGCAGGCAGTCTCTAGGAAACAGATTTTACTACGTAGCCTGTCGCTCCTAGCACAGGGTAGTCTCTTGTTTGCTAATGGTTATCGCCCAGTGGTAGGAGTGAGCGGTCCCGTTTGAGGTCCATCATGTGTTGGAGAAAACTATAGCTACAATAGCGAGGTCATATGCATAAACACATATCTGACTCATCTTGTTAAAGATGATGCCTCTCTGATCTACCTCTTCTATGACATGATGTAAAGCCAATATTAATAATGCCTGCACAATCCATCTCTTTGTTTTACTCATTATTAAACCGAAGTCTGTCACTTAGTTTGTTACCAATTTTGACATTAGCTTTTCTATTATTCATAGTCATCCTTATTAATATAACTTATTTGGGACACCAATTACCTTCATTGCTCCATACAATTTCCTCCCATTAACACCATCAAATGCCTGTTGAAAATCAACGAACAATATGTGCAGATCTATCCCGTGTTCATAATAAGTTTCCAAGGGTGTATCGGGTCTTTCCCCGGCTTCAAGATGCATATCACCCGGGCCTCCCTCCACTCGCGTGGAAAGTGTCACAAGGTGAGGCACATGTTGAAAACCTTGGTTAGAAAGAGCACCGCCTTAATGGGAAGGCATTGGAGTATTGCGGGGGATAGACCGTCAGGACCCGCTGCCTTTTTGGGGTTGAGACGCCGGAGAGCGCCCTGGAGTTCACTGGGTCGGATTTCAGGAAGTCGGTCCGCCTCGTCGAGGGGACGTCGAAGGTAACGACGCACCTCCCGCCGAGCACGGTCCGAGAAGTCTTCGTCCTGGGGGTCGTCTCGTGGCCTCTTAGACCTTTCGAGGTAGTCAGCGAACACACCGGCTTTGGCTCGGGGTTCATAAGCCAGGCCTTGGTTGCCTTGGATTGGGGAGGTGATTTGACCTCCGCGGTGTCGGAGAGCTTTGGCAATTCTCCACACGTCGCCATCCTCGAGCCTCAAGCGAGTCATTGTCTCCTCCTACGTTCACACCCTGTGCTCGCGTAGTCGGATCTGGACCTCTCGGCGTCAACGCCTCAGGAGTGCTCGGTTATGTGGCGTGCGGTGACGCTGGTAAAGTCTGCGGGCAGCCCAGGAGCGGCGTATTAGCAGATGGAGTTCAAGGGGAAGGACATCCGGGTGTAGAGGTGCTGGGATGTGAACAGTTAAGTTATGAGCAGTTCGCACCACGATGGAGGTAAAGGATTGGACCGCAGCCTCTAGGGATGGGATGTCTGTGATCCTAGGGTTTGGCGGGATGGAGTCATTCAGGCAAACCCTGACGCATTCCCAGTCGACGTCGCGGTTTTGAACCTCAGCTAACACGGGATTATGATCGGAATGAAGTGCGTTATTCGAAGTGAGAGATGTATGAAAAGGTAATTGTTTGATGATCGCGAAATCAATAACGGATGCCCGTCCTTGACCTAGTGGATGGTGTGTGGGTTGCCAGGGGTCCTCTAATCTGAGTTGAGGGTCCGCATCTATCATGCGTATGATGTCATTTCCTCGGGCAGCAATGCCAACGCGGATGTTTGGCATTGAAGTCCCCGGCCAGGATGAAGGGCTAGGATGGAAAGGTAATCGTTTAGTACAAACTGCCTATGGGGTGGGTGGTAAACAGACACCAGTAAAACTTCCGTACCGCCAAGGTCAACACAGACAGCCGTGGCTTCCATGGTTTGAAGAGGCGGGAGCTGGATGGGTTTATGGACTACTCTGTTTCTCACGAAGATCGCTGTGCCTCCTCCTCGGCGGCCACACGATCCACTCTGAGGCAGTTGTAGCCCGGAAGTCGGAATGAGGTGTCTGGACGGAGATGTGTCTCGCTGACCAGCACAAGGTCTAGGGCAAATGAACCGGCAAAATGTTGGAGCTCACTCCCCTGACCGTTCAAGCCACACGCGTTCCAGAACACGAATCGGAAAGAGGTACGAGACCTAGTTCGATTCGCCATTCTGGGCGGTCTGGACGATCACGGTCAGGAGGGCAAGTCCCTCCCTGGCGACAGCCATCTTTGCGGCTGGGTCTGTGGCAGAGAGGAATCTGACCAGCAATTCACAGATACGCTGGCCGTGGTTCAGCAGAAGCTGCTGTAACCACGTCATCACATCCGATAGCTGCAGGACAGGAGTGGTGGGGGTGATGTTTCTGGGAGAGGGTGTGGGAGGAGTACGTCGGGGCGCTGACACGCCGCCAGCCGCCTCCTGCCCCTGCTGACGCTCGGGCACGGGAGTATCGTTCCCTTCCCCAGGGCTCCGCAAGGGGCCGACCTACCAACAGTGCAGCAAGTCAACATATCCCAGTATGCTGATGACGTGCTGTTATACTGTACAAACAAACACCCACGCAGAGCCTTTAACCCCATTCAGAGACACCTTGCCTCATCCAAGAGTGGTGCAAGCGTTGGCGATTGTCCATCAACCCGGAGAAAAGCCACGCTATTCTTTTCACCAAGCGCCGCTTTCCCGCAAACTTCTCCACATTCACGTACCTCAGACAAAGGATACAATGGACCAACACCATCACCTACTTGGGGGTGAAGCTTGATAGGGGCGTCACTTTCAGGGAGCACATCAGGGGGCTGTGGTGCCGGGGCAATGGGGCTGCGGCCTCACTGTACCCGATGCTGAAGTCCTCGATGACGGTTCCCCTTAAGTTGCGCCTCTTGAGGGCTCTCATAGTCCCCTTGTTAATCTACGCCTGTGAGATCTGGGGCATGGCGGCAGACTCCAGTCTGCTGTTGCTTCAGCGGGTACAGAATAGGTGTCTTCGGGCTATCTATTCTGTGCCTCGAGGCTTTCCAACGAGACTCCTGCACGAAGCCTCTGGTCTGCCATACCTGGAGGACGAGATTAGGCGTCGGGCAACAAAATTCAATGAAGGGTTACCATTCCATCGGAGCGCCCTCGTTAGGTCTCTTGGGGATTACGATCCCACAAACCGCCGCTTCAGACGATACCGGCTTCCCCGCATGGCTTGCGGGCATCCCCGGTAACGAAGGAGCACATCCAACAGCTGCTACGGCTAAAGCTCCTTATAATCCTTCAAGAGTTGCTTGGATTCAAAATTAAAACCTCAAAACAAACATTTTGATAAACACACACCAGCGGTGCACAAGAGCCGTTGCACCATCATAAGCAACCGTCGAGGGGCAACACTTGCCTCCTCCCGTCACTCCACAACCCCAACACTCACCCGCCATCCTGCAAAACCCCACAATCCCGTCAGAACGTGGTTAAGTTCTCTCCGAGAGCAGGGACACGTCTATCACACCTCGGGCTGCCCTCAGTCTGTCAATTGCTCTGGTCTGGCTGATCACCGAAGCAACAGCAGACTGACCAACAGCTGCTACGGCTAAGCTCCTTATAATCCTTCAAGAGTTGCTTTGATTCAAAATTAAAACATCAAAACAAACATTTTGATTAACACACACCAGCGGTGCACAAGGGCCGTTGCACCATCAAGGCAACCGTCGAGGAGCAATATTTGCCTCCTCCTGTCACTCAACAACCCCAAAACACATCCGCCATCCTGCAAAACCCACAATCCCGTCAGAACGTGGTTAAGTTCTCTCCGAGAACAGGGACACGTCTAGCACAACTCGGGCTGCCCTCAGCCTGCCAATTGCACTGGACTGGCTGATCACCCGTGAAGCCATAATGAATATTAAATTTCAATTTATTCCCTATATTAAAATGTCTTCAGGGACTATTCAGAAGAAGCTCAAGATGTATACTTTATTTTCCATCTAAACATCTTTAATGTAGAGCATTCTGATAAAAATACTAGAGCCATTTCTTGGAAAATCGAAACATTTTAAAAATGTGCATGTAAAGAGTGTATAAGGTTGGGAGCAAATTCTCTCAAAATATTCGTATCGCATCCTTGGAAGATATCAAACTTAATCGCCAAGTTTCATTTATAAGTTATGCTGTACACAAAAACACACACATACACACACTCACAAAGTGTTTTTTATATTCAGAGATCTTCAAAATGTATTTCCAGTAATATCCCAGTGTTGAATTTTTGGGTAAATACAATACCTTCACTTCCTACTATGCACATTGTACATGCCAGAGTAAGTAAAACGAATGGGAAATATTATAGAATACTGTTGTACACCACTGATATAAGGTATGATTTATGTGTAACAAGAAAACGAAGACGTTCATAAAGATATGGATATTGATTGTGAAGCAGAGAAAATACCTCAGAGATTAATCAGGACGCCTGTAATAATCAAAATCTCTCATTGAAGATCAAACTTTTGAAAAAATGCTAATATTTTTCAAATTGTAAAATAGTATACTATTACTTCCTCTACAGTACCATGCACATAGTGTATAGAGAAAGTATTGTATTGCACCAAAAAACTCGATTCCGAGATTTCACCGGAAATACATGTTTTGGAACCTCCTTAATCCATAAAAAATTACTTTAGAAAAAAAGCCGTATATGTGCGTGTGTGTATATCTGTGGACAGCATAGCTCTAAAACGAAAAGTCCGAAAAATATCAAACTTGTTATTTAAATTCAGTATCTGCCAAGGATACAACATGAAGATTTTAAAGGAAATACCCCACCCACAAGTACTCTTTGATGGAAAAAAAATCGAAAATTTTTGTTATTATGAAAAAAGGCTAATTATTTGGATTAAAATCTCTTACATTTAAGATATATACTTGGCATATAAAATATATATCTTGAATTTTCTGGGAATTGTCTCTGAAGACCTTTTTAGTGTGAATGCATTTTTCTGAACTTTGCATAACTGGTAAGCATGGACAAAAGTTCACAGTACACAAATGTAGAGCTCGTTAAAACACATAGTTCATGTTATATACATTTTTTCGTGGGATTGACCATTTCAGAAATATGCCTTGTTATTATTTCAGTTTTAAAATACTTATGCTTTTCTCATACGGGAGCCGGTCAACTCCTGATCATGCAAAGAAATTGATTTCAATCCTATAGCGACCAGGTACAAAATGATTTTATCATCATTTTAGCTTACTGTATTCCCTTATTTGGCTTCTACTTATAAAAAAGCAAATAATAGGACCATTTCTGATAATGTATATCGCGATTAAAATGAAGTAAATTTAATAAGATTTTTAACTATAATTTGTTACCGAGATGTGGAGAAAGTCATGCGAATGGAACACACTGGATTATTTAGAAAGTATTAATTACTACATTTTAAATGTGTAGTTACATATTTTAAATTTATAATTAAATGTTTAATAAAGAGTGTCATCTAATTTTTACTTTCTCTACACGTACTCTATGCATAGGGTATAGAGAATCATTGCATCCGAACCAAAAATTTGATACAGAGACTTCATCGGAAATATATGTATTGGGCCCATCTGAATAAAACAAAAATTTTTAGAAAAAGGTGCGTGTGTCTGTGTGTGTATGTGTGTCTGTGGACAGCATTGCTCAAAAACTAAAAGAGTCCGTTATATACCAAACTTCGTATTTAAGTTCAGTATCTTCCAAGAATACGACACGAAGATTTTCAAGTAAATTACCCCACCCCCTACTACCCTTTATATGGAAAAAGTTTCGAAAATGCTGACTTTCTCAAAAATTCATATCATATCAATCATATCATTGATTAAAAGATCGCATATTAAAGATATTTACATCACAAATAAAATGTATATCTTGAATTTTCTGGGAATAGCCTCTGAAGCCTAGTTTATTCAGGATGAATTTTACTGAATTTTGCACAACTGGCAAACCGTAAGAGATAGAAAAAAGCTTATTACACAAAAAATGTAGATCAGGATAAAATACACAATTATGTCATATACATTTTTTTCGTGGAGTTGATCGCTTTTGAGATATTCGTTGTTTTTGGTTTCAGCTTTGAAAAACTGTCAACTCCTTTTGTCAACTCCTGACCATACAAATAAAAGAACTTCAGTCGCATAACAACCACCTTTTGACTATCACTTTAACCAATGGTACTCCCTTATTTCGCTACTTCTTACAAGGAAACAAGTAATAATACTATTTCTGCTATTTTTTCTCAATTAGATTGAAGTAAATAGAAGCTTAAGCTTTTTAACAATATTTTTTGCGGCGATCTAGAGAAAGGCATGCGAATGGAATACATCAGATTTTTATACTATACGACATGGAAGTCGCATGTAATTGTAGAAAATGTGCTTTGATGTGTCTATAACGAAAGAGCAATTTAGAAATGTGGGATGCTCGAGAGACCGTCATGGTAAACCGATTATGATTAAAATACGTGTATCATAGATGTCTATATGGCAAATAAAATATATATCTTGAATTTTATGGGAATAGTCTCTGAAGACCTCTTAAGTCTGAATGAATTTTGCTGAATTTTGCATAACTGGTAAACCGTAAGAGATAGGCAAAACCTTACTACACAAAACATATAGAACACGTTAAAACACACAATTTATGTCATATAGGATTTTTTCGTGAAATTAACCATTTTCGAGACATTCCTTGATATTTTTTTCAGATCCAAAATACTTTTCTCACGCAGAAAGTTGAAAACTACTGCATAGAAACGGATTTTAACCAAATGGCAACCAACTTTTAAGTATTTGACTATCGTTTTAGACTGGTATATTCCTTTATTTTACTTCTACTTACGAGGAAGCAAGTAATTAAAACCACTCGATTATCATAAAGTAGACTGAAAAATATGCTTTTTAAAAATAATTTGTTACAGCGTTGTAGATAAGTCATGTGAATGGAACACATCAGATATAGTGTGTATCTAGGTGCGCATCAATTGGTAAATCATTAACTGAATTTATTAACCTCTCTGTACAACTTTATTTATTGTTATATCGCTTTATGTTTTTGTGCTGTATGCCTTTGTCATTACTGTTTATAACTGCAGTTTCTATTACTGTTCATTTCAACTCTATTTATTTTAACTTTTGAATCATTTACACAATACATTTACATACATTAAAACAAATAGAACAGTGATGTATATCTAATTATCTATTAGATGATACCACAATTGCTGTTGTTACTCACTTCATATACTTTTATATACTTTTACCATAGAATTTAAATTTCTATATTTGTTTATGCTTGAATTTTACTTTCTCTATAGTACTATGTACATTGTGTATAGAGAATGTATTTTATCGTACCCAAAAATTCGATATCGAGATTTCACCAGAAATACACGTTTTGTGGTCCCCTGAACAAAAAGAGAGCATTTTTATAAAAATGAACGTGTGTATGTGTGTGTCTGTTAGCATAAGTCAAAAACGAAAAGACCGTTAAATACCAAACTTGATATTTAAGTTCCGTATCTTCCAAGGATGCGTCACAAAAATTTTCAAGAAAATATCTCCATCCCTAATTGCCCTTTAAAACTCCATGGCACGATAGTCCTGAAGGAGCCTTGGCCAACCACTGCGTCCCCCATCTCGGTCCAGGACAGATGTCATGGATGGGGTGCAGTATTGAAGGGTGAGAAGTGGAATGCGGTCCTCTTGATCTGGAGTCGCTACTTCTCCATCAAGTAGCTCCTCAAATGGCCCCTCAGGGACCTCACGAGGCTGAGTGCGCCCCGGACCAAGTCTCCCTGAGAGGGAAAAATCTCCATGCCGGTATCCTGAATGGAACCCAGGTCTCCCGCTTGGCAAGCAGGTAAGAAGGCGAACATAATTAACCTTTACATGGAAAAATATGGAAAATTTTGGTTAACACAAAAATGACTAACGATTTTGATTAAAATCTGTTATGTTTAAGATACTTACATGACAAATAGAATGTATATCTTTATTTTTATGGGAATGACCTTTGAAGACCTCTTTAATCTGGATTAATTTTTCTGAATTTTGCATAAGTGGTAAACCACAAGAGATAGACAAAGACTTACTCCACAAAAACAAAAAAAAACAAAAACAAAGAAAACAAAAAAAATATATATCTCCTTAAAGCAAACAATTTGTCATATAATTTATTTTCGTTGAAGTGACCGTTTTCGAGATATTCCTTGTAGTCAGTTTTTGCTTTCAAATACTTTACTCATACTTGTCAACTCTTGATCGCCAAAGAAACATTTCAATCCCATAGCAACCACATTTTAAAACATTTGATTTAGTCTAGTATATTCTCTTATCTCCTTCTACTTACAAGAGAATAAGTAATAAGACCATTATGCTAATATTTATCTCGATTAGCATGAAGTAAATAGAAAAATAAACTTATTAACTAATTTGCTACAGAGGTGCAGAGAAAATCATGTGAATGGAGCACATCAGATTTTTGTGTTATGCAAAAAAAAAAAGTTGTTTTATTTATAGTACATTGTATACGCTGCAATAATTGCAGCGATGCTCGGTAGCAGACACCGAGTTCAAATAAATAAATATTTAGACACATGAAGAGCAATCGAGTACAGTACAGTAGATTCAACATAACATCGTTGGCAACCGGTGTCGAAGTCTGTCTGTCATATTGACAAACGCAATTTATAAAGGACAATACTTTTTGTATCCCAGTGTACACAGCTGTATTCATAGCAACTGAAACTATGGGGTTGGAGTCCTAAGAAACTATTCTTTTTACTCTCTTTACCAAGTAGTGTTGTACATTATAAGTATGGTATCTAAGGCATCCCACCCAAAAATTCGATGTCGAATGTTTGAGGTATCCTGGTTCTTAATATATTTTATAAAAGGTTCTATATCTATGAACAGTATATCTCAAAAACCAAAACTCTACTGATATTTATGTTTAACATTTTTCAATGAAACATGAACATTTTCAAGAAAATCCCCGCACCCCAATAATTCCTTTGACACGGAAAACGTTTACGAAAATCTTGATTTTCTCAAAATGGCTGACGATTTTGGTTAAAAGCCATATGTTAAAGGTTATTTTATCATAAGCAAAATGTATATAGTGAATTTTCTGGGAATAGCTTCTGAAATCCTCTTCAATCAGGATGAGCTTTGCTTTACTGATAAACCTATAAAACTCGTATACATAAGAGTAATTTAGTACACAAAAAGTATAGATCTCATTAAAACACCACTTTATGTCAAATTGCTTTCTGCAGTGTTAACCGTTTCCGAGATTATAATAATTATTTGTTTCAATTTTATAATACTTGCACATTTCTCAAATGGAAAATGGACTTACATTTTTACTTTCTCTACACGTACTAAGTACATAGTGTATAGAGAAGGTATTTCACTCTACCCAAAAATTCGATACCGATATTTCACCGGGAAAACACGTTTTAGTGGCCCCTTTATCCAAAAAATAATTTCAAAAAACACGATAACTCAAAATCAAATAGTCAGTAAAATACCAAACTTGGTATTTAAGTGTAGTATCAACCAGGAATACGAAGATTTTGAGAAAAATTCCCCCTCCCCACACTCTAAATTACTCCTTACGTGGAAATAGCTTCCGAAGACCTTTTTATTCTGAACACAATTTGCTGAACTTTGCGTAACTGGTAAACCGTAGGAGATAGACAAAAACTTAGTACACAAAAAATGTAGAGCACGTTTAAGCACACATCTTATGTCATATAGGTACGTTATTTTCGTGGAGTTAATCATTTTTGACACATCCCTTGTTGCTGGTTTCAACTTTAAAAAACATATTTTTCTCATACAGGAATGTGTCAGCGCCTGTCCATACAAATAAAGGAACTTCAGTCACATCAACCAGATTTTGACTATCACTTTAACTTATTGTACTTCCTTATTTCCCTTCTATTTATAAGGAACAAAGTAATAGAAATATTTCTGCTAATTTTTTCTCGATTAGCATGAAGTAAATAGAAGCACAAGCCTTTTAACAATAATTTGTTGCAAAGATGTAGAGATACTCATGTGAATGGAGCACATCAGATTTTTTATTCTCCTGGTCAGCCAAAGAGAACGGAATATCAATGCATCACATAGCGACCAGCTCTGGTAATATTTGACTATCGCTTCAGTCAACCTCCGTGGTGTAATGCTTGCCCTACTACTGGCTTCTAGTACCCAAGGTTGCGCTTCAAACCCAGAGGAGTGTGATGGATATTTTCATCATAAAGCTCCTAAGCTTGGCTTCCTTCGGAAGGGAAGTAAATTCGTTTGCACTCGTCAACAAGCGCTTATAGTGCTAGAGAATATCATACGAACCCAATACACCAGATTTTTCCGTTCTGGTCATACAATGAAAAGGGAAATTCAGTTGCAGGACTGTAGTGACCTGTTTTTAAAAGATTTTCAGTCGCTTTAGACCTGTGTATTCCGCTATTTCTCTAGTATTTAAAAGGAAGTAAGTAAAAACGTCACTTTTGCTAATTTTATCTCAATTAGAAGAAGTAGAGAGAAGAACGAGCATTTGTAAAAATAGTTTTTTGTATAACAGGTAGAGAAAATCGTGTAAATGGAAAGCAGATGTTTATCTCCTCTGCACTGTGTATAGACAAGGTTTTGTATTCCATTCAAAAATTTGATACCGAGATTTCACCAGAAATATATATTTGAGACCCCCATAATCCAAAAAATGTCTGCTCGGTGTGGACAGCTTAGCTCAAAACAAAGACCGTTAAATAACTCGTATTTAGTATTTCCCAAGAATGCGACAGGAAAATGTTAAAAATAAATACCCCCCAACCCATAGTACTCCTTACATGTAAATTTTTTTCGAAAAATTTTATTTCCTGAAAAGTAGCTGTAACGAATTTGATTAAAATATCATATATTACAGATAATGATAAATAAATGATAAAAAAAACATATATCTTTGAATAATCTCTGCAGACTTCTTTATTCTGGAATTTTGCATAACCTTAAACCGTATTCTGAGTTTTGCAGAATTTTGCGTAGAGCCTAAACTGTAAGAGATAGACAAAAATGTTATATACAAGAACCTTAGATATCATAAAAACGTATACTTTATGTTATATGCGTCTTTCTTGTAGAGCTGAGTGTTTTTAAGATATTCGTTGATGGTTACAGTTTTAAACTACTTACTTTTTCTCATTCGGGACCATACAAAGCGAGCAGAACTCAATTGTTTCAACCAGCGACCAGCTTTTAAATTATTTGACTATCGCTTTAGCATAATGTATTCTCTTATTTCCCTTCCGTTTACAATAAAGTAAGTAATAGAACCAATTCTGCTAATGTTTATCTCGATTAATATGATGTAGAGAAAGAATACTCATTTGTAAGAATAGTTTGTGTTTGAAACAGTAAAGAAAGTTATGTGAATAGAACACATCAGATTTTTATACACTTATTATGTTCTGTAGTAGAGCAGAATGCATTCTGTCTATACGTTTAATTACTTTCTGGTATCTTAAGAACATAAAGCACAAAGGTTCTTACCTATTACCTAAATGCTAAGCCCAATCCAAATCAATACACCGCTCCGTGCATTAAGTTATTCTTCGTAGCAGTAATAACGGTAGACTGGCTTCATAATGGTCTTCGAGGTCTTCCGCTTGCCCAATGCCATTCTTCTCCATTCATCCATGCTTTCTTCTCCAATTCTCTTGCTTCTATTATCCATTGTATTTTACTCAAGCTGCTGACTTTAGGACCACCAATTCTTTTTGGATTAGTTCATTCAAACGTTTACAATAAAACTCTTTCCTCTTTGCAGTTTTCACATTCTCTACTACGTCCACTTCGTAGGGGAAATATGTTGCATTCTAATAATGAATATCATATGTCATCGGTATTAAATGCTTTTAGATACCTGATTCTAAAGAGAACATTTTTGGAAAAATCTTCTGTGTGTGTAAACATCATAGTGTCAAAAGGGAATGTGAAATAAATCCCAAACCAAAAGTTTAAGTTTACTATTATTCAAAGAAACGTCATGAAGATTTTCAAGTAAAAAGGCCCAACCTCCACTAGCTTTTACATTAAACACTTTTTTAAATCTTCGATTTTATAAAATGACCCCAACGATATTGATTAAATTACATGTACTTAACATACTTATATGAAGAACAAAATTTATATTTTGAATTTTCTGGGAATAGCTTTTAAAGTCCTCTTCAGCTAGATTAGAATTTATAAAATCTTGCACAAATAGTATATATTAAGCGGAATTGAAAACAGAATACAAAAAATGTAGATATCTTTAAAACACACAGTTTGTTTAAATAGCTTCTTTTGTGTCATTAACTGTTTTTATTGCACTGCTGACTTTCAGATTCTCTCGTGATTGCATGGAAGGAGTATAGAGTTGTAATGCCAGCATATAGTATCTAGTTGTTACAAATTGTATTATCTCTATTACTTTTTATGTACAGCAAAACATGTTATTTCGGAATGTTTGTCTCAATTACAATGAATCAGAAAGGAAAATAGATTTTCGCAAGAATTATTTGTAAGTCATAGTAGTTTAAGAAAGTCATGTAAGTATAATACATACGATTTTTTAAACATTTGTATTATCTGTAGATGGAGTTTCTTTTAAATAATAATTTGAAGTATATCACGTTTATCAGACCATAGCGACATGGTAACGTTAATAAACTTTTAAAACACTTTTAAACGACACTCAATTTTAAAATATGATTTAGTGGAGGTTTGTAAGCATTATTACAGCTGTTGAAATGCACAGTTAAGTACAATTCACCTTTGTGAAATATAGGAAAATCATAAAAACGTGTTTCACATATAAAACCACTCTTGACACACAATATTTTGAATACTTATTTTACAACGTTCAAAATTTTCTCCAGATTTACCGTGTCCAGAAAGTAACATAGTGAAAATATAGCTGGCTACAAACTCTTCAGTCTATTTTTGGCATTTTTAAAGAAGGGGCAGCTAGTCAGTACCCTTCCTATTTTTTCACCATAGTCTTTTTATGTGGTAGATGGAGTACTTTTCACTGCAGCCTCCTTTGCAAGTAGATCAACTCGTTAATTTCCAATTGTGACATCAGGTTCTCCTACTTATCTTGTAATCATTTAACTCACTTTCCACAGTTAATTTTCTAACATACACAGATAGTCATTAAGAAAATACTTATAAGTGCATTAAATTAAAAGATAGTTATGAATATTCATTATTTTTATAAACAGTGGATCCCAAAAGAATGTCTTAAATAATACATACAAGTTACTGCTAATTTAATGTATTTTCTCTCGGTAATGCACAACGTTCTAATGACCTATATATATCATTTTAGACAAGTTTTTTCAGTCTGCAACTTGTATTCCTTTAAATGTCCAAGAAATTTCTGTTTTAAAATGCTGTTTTGAATACATTATTATTTTTAAGCGTGAATGACATGGGTTGAGTTAGATGGGGTTTTATTTTTGGATGGCAACGTCTAACAAAATTCTCTTCTCCGTAGATATCTCCGAAGAATATGATTGGAATGAATTAGGATAAGTTAATGCAGAATAGGATTTAAATTTAACGGTCCTAGGTGGTGGAAGAAAACAAGAGTTCCCGTGAACAGGATTTATAATTTAAGACCTTCATACAATGCTAAAGGAGCATCTTACCTTTCCTACTTATCCTTTGATACAAAAACAGTACACAAAGTAAATGAATAAACAGAACCCAGATTTAAAAACTATATTTTCCTGATGTTCCGTGGTGATGGATTAAAATCGAAAAAAGACGTTTCACTGACTTCAACGTTCGTCATCTTCAGTAGTAGTCACTGTAGGAGATAAATGTAGCGGAAATCAGGCTATTTGTTCTCTACATTTCTGAAGGGAGTCTTTAGATTTTAACACGTGACCACGGAATAACGGCCCGATAAATACAGCTTTTAACCCTTAATTACATGATGTATATTTGCAACAACGATGATTGATCAAAGTTTTCAGTATTTTTAATGGACTTTTTTCAGATTTCAAATTACACTAACTTTCAGCACTAAACTTAGGCTAGTTATAGTTGTTTTATATAGTAAAAGTATTAATATTTTGCAACAAAACTGTATTTTAATAGTAAACAACATCTGCAGTAAAACTTAACTCCGTCAACATCGAAGCGCGCCATCACACCGGTTATTTTACTTGGGTCCTCCCAATCCTTTACCACTGCAGTCGTTCGGCTTTGAATGGATGGTCAGTTCATTACGTATCACACTAACGATCACGGCTATTCAAGTCGCTTAAGTTGTGGTGCTGTTGAAGGAGATATAAATACCAATTTAGAAATTAGAGGAAGAGCGGCATATGTAGCAAAATAATTCATGCAAATTATTAAGGGTTAAATTTTATTTCACACTTATTTTTTATTCCTCCTGGGTTACGCAGAGTTACAATTTAAACGAGAGAGAGAAAGAGAGAAAAGAAAGAAGAAAGAAAAACAATCCAGGGAACTCAAATTGTATTGAGCCCTTCGCGTTGGTGAATCAATCCTTCATATACTTAATCTTCTTATTCTGTGTAGATTAGTGGATTAAATCTGTTGGTCTTCACACAGAGTCTGATTGCGATGAAGAACATCCACTTTAAAGTGGTCATTCAACTGCTCTACTTGCTACTTGCTTTTGTTCTCTTATTATTTTAATCAATCTTATTTCCTCTGCTTTGTCAACATATCCATTCCAATATTTATTTCTTTTATTACATCCGTTATATTACATTATTTGTTATCCTGCCTTCTTTATTTCATACAGACTTGTTTTCCTCACTTCTGTTCTGAGTAACTATTTAGTTTTACTGCTTTCTGCTATTCTTTCTATTCCTTATACTAATATTCTAAATGGTAAATTCATAGTTTTAACTTCTTCAAACTACGGTATACCTGTTAGCATCAGGCCACGCCTCTTGTTATGTACTTCAGAGAGCTGGTCATAGTTCAAAGCAACGCACCTGTGACAGTGACCGAATCAAGTCACAGAGCACAGCAAAAATCTGATGTTACACTCACATGACTTTCTCTAACTGTTCTACAAACAGAACTTTTACAAAGATTATTCCTGTTACTACACCGTGCTAATCGAAATAAGCATTAGAATCATGTGCTTATTACCTAGTTCCTTATAAGTAGAAGTAAAATAAGGAAATACACTAGGCTAAACCGACTGTCAAATATTTTAAAATGTAGTTGCTATGGGATTGAAATCAGATTCTTTGCGTGGCCAGGAGATGACAAGTTCCTGCATGATAAATGTTTAAGTATTTTAAAACTGAAACAAATAAGGAATGCCTCGAAAACGGTAAACTCCACGAAAAAATGTATATGATATAGATTGTGTATTTTAACGAGACCTATATTTATTGTGTAGTAAGCTTTTGTGTACCTCTTACGGTTTATCAGTCATGGAAAATTCAGTAAAATTCCTTCTGAATGAACAACGCTTTAGAAGCTATTCCCAGAAAATTTAAGATATACACTTTTTTGTGATGGAGATAGTTTTAATATGTAGTATTTTAATCAAAATTTCTAGATCCATTTTTGAGAAAAACAAAATTGAACATTTTTCCATGCAAAGGTTAGTTTGGGGTGTGAGAATTTTCTTGAATATCTTCGTCTCACATCCTTGGAAGATACCAAGTTTGGTATTCAAAGGTCTTTTATATTTTTAGCCATGGTGTCCTCAGACACGCACGCACACACACAAATTCGCGTATCTTTGTCTAAAAATGCTTTTATGGTTTCAGGAGGATCCAAAACATGTATTTCCGATGAAATCTTGGTATCGAATTTTTGGGTGCAATACAATACCTTCTCTATACACTATGTGCATAGTACGTGTAGAGAAAGTAAAAAGAATGCACAATTATGATATTCTCAAGGAAGATGAGGACAGGTTCTTTAAAGTTCTTACCGAAAAGCATCCTAACTTCCATAGTTTTGTTGGTCGGTTATTAGAACATTCGGATCTACGTATATGTGAGCTCATATTTTCATAAATGGAGTATTACGAATAACAAACATGTCAGTTACCATGTTTGCCAGGATTGAGCTCCACAAACTTGACTCCTACTGTGTTATTGTATGTGATTTACTGTATGTATGAAATACTGCATGCTTGTAGGTATGTATGCATGCATGTGTGAAATGCTACATTTATGTAAGTATTTATGTATATATAATATATATGCAATAAACAGTAAATAAGTATACGAGTTTCTAAAGCTTACAAACAAGTATTAGAATGTATAACAGCTAACAGTTTCCAAACAGATTAGCTTACAGTTTATGGCTTTGTACAACTGGATATAGTTAAGTCAATTATGACGAAATTAACTAATTTGCCATTTCCATTCATTAATTATCTGATCAGTATCACCAAAAAGTTTACCATTACAATTTACAACAATATAACATCGCAAATCTGTAAAGTACATATCATTTACAAAATATATTATGCAATCTTTTTTTGTATTGAGAGCTTTCCTTAATTCCATCAAGGACAGAGCACAGCCCTGAAGGTTGCTAAAGGCAACTCATTCTCTTCTGTGATGGTTTTATTAGCAAAAGAGGAGTTTCCAATGTCGGTTATATATCTTTTATTCTTAATTTTAACAGATGATCGTTTCATGCGTAACATTGCAGGGCACCCGATATCGTCATTTTGAGTAAATAATATTTCATTTAGCAACAGGTGATGCCGCACCAGTTTCAGCAGTCGATATTAGTGACAAGATGTCGAATTGCTGACACAGCTGTTCTCCCCTAAAGCAATGTTGGCATAAGCAGGACTTTATTACAAAAGCTTAGTAACTATATCAGATTTGTTTATCTGAGCTAAGGCGTAGTGAGACGTACGTCCGACATACTAACCGACGGCAAGGTTTCATTTTAAAGTGTAAACTGTAAAATCTACGATGTACCAGGCGAGTTGAATGGAATTTAGGTAACCCTTGGGTTCTCTCACCCCTAACCACACCTTACTTCCTGACGCTAAAGGCTCTGTGTCCCTCGTACCCTTGGATATTTATTTATGACTCCTTATAATTCTAACCAAAGCTACACGCTCCCTATGCATGCACGAACAACTCTACCTCTGAACCTATTACCCCTATTACGCGCAGTGTAGGGGTGAAATCTCTCCACACTGAGTATGCTACAATATTTGGGATTCTCTAATCTGCTCGTAATGTCTGCTCATGAATTAAAACCAGCATAAACTTTAAATAATACCGTTGTTATTTAATCTCCTCACATTTTGTAGCCCCAAAATATTTTCCGCTTTAGTGAATTTTATATCCCTTCTCTGAATATTTTCTAACAAATCAATTTGATGAACTCTATACGGGTCCCATCATGCTACTCCATATTCCAAGACTGGCCGCACTAAGGACTCTGCAAACCCCAGTTTTGAATCCTCATTAAGAAATAAAATGTTTCCCAAGCTTGCCTAGATGCACCTGATCATCCCATCCAGCATTACACTCACCAAGTAAGCTCCTAAATATTTGCAACTATCCACTTGCAGAATTTGCCTCCGTCCATGTGATAGCTGTGCAGAGTTTTCCCCTTAGATCTATTAAATGTGGAACAAAACTCGTACTTGCATATAAAACATTCTACAACACTGGTTATTCTAGTGTGTTTATGCTTCTTTTGCGAATATGTTTTCAATTTATTTGATGATAGAAAAGTATTCACTTTTTTATTATTCAATGGTTTTAATAGCTAAAAGAAAATTATTAGCATCTTGTTTATATTATTTACTGCAGATATAGTTTAGTTTTAAAGAGTAAGCACAAAATCAATAAACTATGTTTCTATTCGGTTCTGCCACTGTATGCTTTGAGGCCAACCTTGCAAACACGTTTACGTATACTGTTATATATACATATATGCACACCATCTCTCCTTTAGGATTTGGTTTGATTAAAATACAATATACTTAATATATTTGTATAACAAACGAAATTTAACTACATCTTCAGGTTTCCTGCAATAAAATATTTTTCGAAAATTGGTATTTTTTTTCAAAAATAGCCCTAAAGATTTTGATTAGAATACCATACGCTTAATATATTTTTATGACAAACAAGATGTAGGTATAACTTGATTTTTCTTGGATTAGCCTCTGAAGACCTCTTCATATTACATAATTGTTGTATAACGCGAACCGTAACAATTACTATAAAATGTATGTATTTCTTTTCGTCTCTCTTTTGTTGGCTCCTAGCAGGCAAAGAGAATCTAATTTCAATTGTTTGATATAGGGTCCGGTTTTTAATATATTTGACTATTGCTTTAGCCTCATGCATGCCCTTATTTCCCTTCTACTTAAAAAGAAGCAAAAAATAAGAACAACTCTGTTAATGCTTATCTTAATTAGCATGATGCAGATAAAAGAACAATCTTTTGTAAGAAATTTTTTGCATAAAAAGTTGTATTTATATTTATTTATTTCCTATTACATGAGCTTTGATTGTTGATATTATGTATTATCTTCATTAATAAAGTTAAATTGAATCGGGTGATTCACCTTATTTTATACCCTTCAGCATTCCATATTATAAATTAATTTTCCATTTATGCTTATTTTAGTGTTTCTGTCCTTATGTATTCCTCTTATTCATATGCTTGGATTTATTCATAACGTTATTTAGCGTACATCCTATCATATTCAATCACGTTTTCGACTACTTGACAAATTATCGTAATGAGACAGAGATGAGTATTTAGAGCCTCTGTAATATCTGCTGATGCTTTTTAATTCCTTCTATTCCTATTTGTAATATGAGTCCTGTATTTTCTTATTTTATCCTTAATCCTTCAATTATTAAAATTTGGTCTATCCTACTAGTAATAAACTTTATAGATCACACAACTAATTACAATATTGTTGCATATCCAGCGTGGAAGTCACCCCTACATTGAACATCCTAGGGGTAGTAGTTTCAGAGTCATCCAATTTTCGCGCCTACGAGAAGGAAGCAGGTGGCATCTGGATTTAAGGTGAAGGAAGGTGTACACTTAATAGAGCAGAAGCTATGAATAAATACACCAAAGTGCAAGGGGAAACAGGACTTTTGTTATCACAATTGGAATGGAGTTTTATTTATGGACTTATTTAACTGTTCTCAGCGTCTCGTTCTATATTGGGCGTTAAGGACTGCTTAATTTTGCTCACAGGTCTCTTTATCGGGCTTGAGGATCTTTTACGTGGCGACTTTTATTATCAAGGGATAACATGATTAGAAATCAGAAAACCCATGTTACCCAAACTCCATTCAGCACTCACCTGAACATTACTTATCTTGCAGTTTACAGTTTTTAAATAAAATCTAGGCCCAATGGATGGACGTCGGTTGGTATGTTTCAATGTCAGCAGCTCAGATGAACAAGGCTCCTGTGATCCAGTTATTGGAGCTTTTTCTATAAAACCCATGTCTGTGCCAGCATTGCTTTAGGAGGGCACAGCTGTATCAGCATTTCAACATCTAGCCACTAATACCGATTGCTGAAACTGGTGCTACATTACCTCTTAATAAATGAATTATAATTTATTAAAAATCTGATGTGTTCCATTCACATGACTTTCTCTATATCTCAAACAATTTATTGTTAAAATCTTTTGTTTCTAATTACTTCATACTAATTGAGAACAAATAAACAGACATAGTTTTATTACTTGCTACCTTGTAAACAGAAGCGAAATAAGGGAGTACCATTGGTTAAAGTATTAGTCAAAAGGTAGTTGCTTTGTGACTGAAGCTCCTTTGTATGTCCAGGAGTTGACAAATTCCTATATGAGAAAAGTACAAGTTTTTTCAAAGCTGAAACTAAAAACAAGAAATATTTTAAAAACGATCAACTACACGAAAAAAGCTATATACCATTTATAACATAAATTGTGTGTTTTAATGTGCTCTACATTTTCTGCGTAGTAAATCTTTGTCCATCTCTTACGGTTTAACAATTTTGCAAAACTCCGCAAAATTAATCCAGAATAAAGTAGGCATCAGATGCTATTCTCAGAAAATTCAAGATATACATTTTATTTGTCAGATAAATATATTTAATTTAGGATGTTTTAATCAAAATCGTTTTGAGAAAATTTTTGAGAAAATAAAATTCTCGAAATTTTTTCCGTGTAAAGGATGGAGGGATTTTCTTGAAAATCTTCAAGTCGCATCCTTATAAGATACCAAGTTTGTTATTTAACAGTTTTTTAGCTATGCTGTCCATAGACACACGGACCTTTTTCCAAAAATGTTTTATTTTTGGATTCAGGGAATCCAAAACATGTATTTCCGGTGAAATCTCGGTATCAAATTTTGGGTGCATTACAATACCTTCTCTATACACTATGTACATAGTACGCGTAGAGAAAATAAAATCAATATTAAACTTTAAAATAGTTTTACTAATAATACTCTGGTGACCTACATTCAACTGAAACACTCATGCACGAGCGCTTTTATCCTTCCCAAACACACCCTTCCTTAATTCTAGAGAAAACCGAGACCAAGGTTTATAGATTGTCTATAACCTACGAGATTACACCAAACCAAATTATAAGGGGTGGACTACCTGAAATACAGCATCAGCACCTTCAGTTGCTCGTGTTTCGTATTTTGGGAACATGTAGCAAACGAAGCTAATATCGACTACCACACTACTACACCTCGGTTTGTGGAGCTGGTTACAGTACACGGCTAATTAGCTTCCCTTCACAGACCAGCCGGGTGCGTGGATATTTTTAATGTCCTCTGGGAGCACCAAGCTTTCCTCTTGATGCAGAGAGCCCTTCACGCTAGCTTCATTTCCAATAAGAAGAATCCACATGCTGCATGGACAACGGCTTGTAAAAGCGCAGGATTTGTAAATTATTGATGAATAATAATCATTCCAAATTTACACGTTCTTACTTTCTCTACACTTATCTATCAGGTAAAGCAACTAATGCACCACCCAAAAATCTTATTCCAATATTTCAAGTTTTTCGGTCCCCTGGATGCATTAAAAGCAGTTTACACTCTCTACACGTAGCATGTACTTCGTGTACAGAGGAATACCCTAAATCAAAAAAAAAAAAAAATTAGAAAAATGCTCATATGTGTATCAATCTGTGTGTGTCTGTGGGCAGCATAGCTCAAAAACGAAAGTCCTTGGTATTTAAGTTCAGTATCTTCCAAGGATACGACACAAAGATTTTCAAGAAAATTCCCTCACAGCCAACTACTACCCTTTACATGAAAAAGTTTTCGAAAATTTTATTTTCTAAAAAATAACTAATGATTTTAATTAAACTATCGTATATTAATGATGTTGACATCACAAATAAAATTTATATCTTCAATTTTCTGGGAATAGTCTCTGAAGACATATTTGGATGCATTTTGTGGCATTTTGCAAATAGACAAAAACTTACTATAAAAAAATGTAGAACTCGTTAAAACACACATTATGTTATATACATTTTTTCCGTGGAGTTGGCAGTTTTTGAGATATTCAGGTTTAAAATACTAATATTTTTTCATACGGGAAATTGTCAACTCCTTTCCATAAAAACAAAGGAACAAACTCAGTATTACATAGCAACCAGATTTTAAATGATTTGCCTATCACTTTAGCCTATCGTATTCCTTTGTTTTCCGTATACTTACAAGGAAACAAGTAATGAGACCCTTTCTGCTAATTTTTTCTAGATTAGCATTAAGTAAATAGAAGAATAAATTTTTAACGATAATTTATTGCGGAGATGAAGAAAAAGTCTTATGAATGGAACACATCAGGTTTTTAGGAAAAGGTTCGTGTGTGTGTGTCCGTCCGTCCGTAAACAGCGTATCTTAAACACGAAAAGTCCATTAAATACCAAACCTGTATATTGTTTACATTCAATATCTACCCAGGATGTGACACCAATATCATCAAGAAAATACCCAACTAAAAATATTCTTTTTGTAATATTTTGGGTTTCCCAAAATGACTAACGGTTTTGATCAGTATATCGTATATAGCGGTTTTATGGCAAATTGAATGTAAACATACAATATATATATAATTCTCTGGAAATAGACTCTGAGGTCCCCGTCTTTCTGGATGACGTTTTCATAACTTGTAAACGCAACAGATATGCTAAGGGCCACAAAACAAAAATCCAGATCTAGTTAAAGCACATAACTTATGTCACACAATTCTGGTGAAGCTGAACATTTACGTGATGTTACCTGTTATTTGTTAAAATCTTAAAATACTTTCCCTTTTTTTTCAGATAGGAAGTTGTTATTTGTATTTTGCTTCAGGTTAAGTAAAGACAGCGCAGAATTTCAAAGGCATTGTTAGCGACTAGCTTTAAAATGTCCGACAATCGCGTAAGAATAGTGTATTCCAAATTCGTTGTGTGTACAAAGAAATGTGTAATAAAATTATTTCTGCAAATATTTATCTGGATTGATATGAAGCGAATAAGTTCAACATTTTTAAGAACAGTTTGCTGAAGAAGCAGTAGAGAAAGTCATGAGAATGTAACCGTTTTTGCATATACTCCTTCAGGTTACCAGTGCTATTTTTTTTCACAAAAGAGCCATGTTTATCTCTATGTGCATCAGTGGAGGGGGGGCAAGTAGTGATGTATTTGGTTCCCTATAGTGGTTTTCTTTATTCTTGTTAGTTTTGTTACACACCTATTCGGTTGAGAAGTGAAGCATTTTACATAAGAGGAAAACGCTTGCTAGACGCTGCATTCAAAACCCTAAACAATGAACAGAGGTTGGTTCCTGATTTAGCAGCGCAGGAAAAGAGGGCATAAGACACCATTATGTGTACTGGTTGCATTAAATTGCCTTGTAAGCTTTGCTGTCTTTATTAAATTTGCCATTCGAAACTAACAAATTATATGGACAAGAAATTGGAAATTATGGCACATATTGAGCAAAAGTATATAGCTGCGGAGTTATATGGAGTATTTTCAAGAACATGTCAAAGTGCAACAAACAATGTTCTTAAAAAGTTTATTATTACATACAGGAGTATAAAGTTATGGCAAGGAACCGCGTTATATATAAATGAACACGTAAAATGAAAAAAAAAAAAAACATTTTAAGAAAATTTCAAATTCGCATTACGTAAAAAGTCTAGCAGCCCTATTTATAGATGTTTTTTTGCAAAATTCCAATAATAAAATTTATTAAAACTCTGAGGTAATTTTCGAATGTTCAATTGGAATAAAAAATACAGTACCATCATCAGGAAACAAACCATCAATATTCAACTTCCCACTTCGCTACTCTTCCATCTGAGCTACGAAACCGATCTAGCAAATGAGTCCAGACTTTCACTGCAAAAACACAAGGCGTTCTCAACTTTTCGAGGTAACACACGTCATTGTGACTTAGTTGACATTCCCATTCTGCTTTTCCAGCTTACGGAAGAAGAATCAATAAAACTAAAATGTTTGCGTTTTAACAGTAAATCATGGACCTTAGCTTCTAGTGCATCTCCGCTATCACAAAGAAAAAGCAACAATTAACAGAAGAAAAAAAAAACGAAGTGGAAACAATCTGTCTAACTAGAAACCATGAACGTGGGAAGAAATGTTACACCAAAGCGTTGCCATGGAAACTTTTTCTCTCTTGCATATAGCCATATAATTTTTTTTTTTAATTTAACGTCCTTTCACCTGGTTGGTCATATCGGAGGATAAATGATACTGGTGAAATGATGCTCAAATGATTCCGCGGTCCATGTAGCTTAAATTTACTCTACATTCGTCTTCTTAGGATAAGGGAAAACCCAGAAGAAAACCTTATCCGGGTAACTCAGCCTAAGCGAGATTCGAACTCACGACTTTTTGAATGTGAGGCAGACACGCTACCACCACACTACCCAGGCGGGCTAAATTCTTACTATAACAACCACAATCAATTATATAGTTATACCTTATTTTAATATGTGAACTTTTTTTTTTCATTTTAAGCTCACCTTGATTTCACAATTTGTAGCTTGAAAAGAAATATCTTCTTGTTGTTTGAAGAATTAGGTGTTATAATAATCTGTTACAGTTTCTATCATTCACCCACTTCTTACCAGGTATACTCAGATCTCTTTTTCCAATTGACATATAGTCTTTTTATCTATTTTCCATCATTCTGTCAATCTAATCATTTCATTTAATTCGTTTTTCTTCTACTGTATTATCAAATAAAATATTTTTAAATTTGATCCTATTCTTTCATTGCTTACTACATTCATTGTAGAGTATCTCGTAACATATTACATGAATTTCATCTCTACTGTCTATTAGCGTGATCTTTCTTTTATATTGTTGTCCGGAATTTGAACCTACATTCAAGAGTTGGCACAGCCATAACTTTATAGAATTTCATTTAGTTTTATTTTCTCATTGTTCTTCCATTAGCTTGAATTCTAACATTCTTCTCAATGTCTTTGGCACACTTAAAATTAGTACAGTATCTTAGATAACTGAAGTGGTAAAATTGAGATAAAAAATATAATACGTCAATATACTCCTGTCTTTCAGGTGAAGACACATGAAATGGTCTTGAAGTCATCGCCTATATTATATCAAGTCTTCCAATGTTTAGCCCTGGTCCTGATGGCGACGTCATTGGAAAGGAATACTAATGAGCGTTTATGAGAATGAAGTCCTCCGAAGCTTTAGAGAGAATATGAGTTTTAAAGGTATGACCCGGAAACTTTGGAGTCCTGATGAACTCGTGAACCACGCTCTCCATATTGACTGCTGCTCGTGAAGAGCACCTCGAAAGATGATATTTCTGCTAAAATAAGATGCTGAAGATTTGCACTTGACTGGCATACTGTACGATTCGACGAAGTATCTTTTTCAAGGATAAAACTACAAGCATATATCCCTGGATTATTGTAACTACTTATTGAATTCGAAAAGTCAGTGTATGAACCTAAGGGTATTGGGCTCAGGGATTTAGAGCCTTACTCCGAGGGAGCCTACATAAGTTGGTTTATTTCAAAATTTGCGTATAGGGCTGTCGCCTATGTCCTCTGTTATTACAGAACATCAGTATAGAATTTCGGTCTCATGGATTTGAAAATTGGGTTTAGTTGGACAAGGATGTGTAGTGTAGTACAGTGCAATTTATATAGTCCTAGTCAACCCATTTATGTGATGCCGTGATGTGCCGGAACATATGTACATAAGATAAATAACTGGTATTCATTTAACAAGAAAATATACACTTTTCGGTTGAACTGAGAATACCTAACCAAATATGCCCATTTAGTCCCTTAAGAATTACCTGCGGCTCATACTGTTTATCATATGTACTGTTTAAAGCCATTATATATGAGATTCTTTAAGTCGGACTTTCTCTGTTTTGTCCGTTTCTTATTCCATATGAACGTATAAATAATTCAACCGCTCAGAGCAAAGCCAGGATGTTTATAACAATTCCAGTCTCTTTGCTTGCTAGGAGTAAACAAACGAGGAAAAAGATGTCTTCCCGTTTGAGAAAAGTTTAAGTGGCTTAAATTGAAACCAATAATCTAGGCTATTTCGAAAACAATTAACTGTACAAAAAAAATGTATATGACCTAAATTGTGCTTTAATGAGAACTACGTTTTCTTTGTACATCTCTTACGGTTTACAAGTTATATAAAAGTTATACAGAATGAAGAGGCCTTCAGAGGCTATTCCCAGAAAACTCAAAATATAAATTTCGTTTGTAATAACACTCTATTATACATAAGGTATTTTAATCAAAATCGTCAAGACATTTTTGAGCAAATCAAAATTTTCGAAAAAATGTCCATGTAAAGATTAGTTTAAAGTGGGGGATTGAAAATCTTCGTGTCGCATCCTTGGAAGATACCACACCACAATACCAAGTGGGTTTTTAACGGTCTTTTCGTTTTTGAGCCATGCTGTCTACAAACACATACGGACCTTTTTCTAAAAAACGTTATTCGATTCAGGGCGACCCAAAACATGTATTTCGGTGAAATTTCGGTATCGAATTTTTTGGGTGCATTACAGTACCTTCTCTATACATTATGTACACAGTAGGTGTAGAAAGTAAAAACGCTTCTGCAATAATTAGGGTTGACATAAAATTTATGATATTACAAGTGTATTTGTAAATTAATTTACGGTACAAAAAAACTTATTATATGAATATTATTTAACATACATCACGTTTTCATTTTTATTAGAACAATAAATTTAGACAGTAAAAGATTAAATAATTAAATAGCCATGCAAGATAGAATTTGAATACAGTGTAAGAATATCACCATAATTGTGTAAAATACCTTATTTAATTTTCAGTACATATATGTACATAATGTGTATTTTCTAGATGTCATAGATGCATCACTTTTAGTAGACTAGGAGGGACAGTTTGACCACAACAAACGTTAGTTTTCCGAAAGAAGGAATTACAATAAAGCACGAATGTACATTTTGCACTTGTTCACAAGTTGAAATGTTTGGCGCTTTTGTGACGATGTCATTCGCCTGGGAAACCATTCAATACCTTGCGGATTACTCGACTGCTGCCTTTACAGAGGCAAAAGCCTTAAATCGAAATCTCAATAAGGTGCAAATGTGTGCGACTGGAAAAATCCCCGTCCGTATACAGGGCGTTTCAAACGTCACGGTATAAAGGTGTGGAGCCTGTTGCTCAGTCACTAAATGATAAAAAAAAAACTTATATCTACAACTCTAATAAATAACAAAACACTTCGTCAGCGTCGATTAGACGTTAACCAGTAACAAAACCGCTTACCTGACCCACGCTATCAGGTAGACCGGGAAGCATTTTGTCGCGTATCTTAGAAGTGTTCGCAAATCTGCCAACTCTATTTATAGTTAACATGACACCAATATCAACTTATGGAATCAGTATACTCTGGGAAAAACTAAAAATTAACGTCTTAATAACATTAGAGAGAGTCAAAACCCGATACATGAAACAAATTCTGGGAATCGGGAAGAAGCGTTATGAAGACTACTTACGTCTTGGCAAGAGGAATTTCTTCGTAGAAGACGCAGATTGCAGATACTCCTGCCAAACACCGAAGCCTACGAGAGAACAAGACAAATACTCATAAGAAAAAACAATACCATTTGCAATGATTTCTACTCTACAGACGCCATGATCACGGAATAATGGAAGCAGGCGAACTACGACTTTCGGCGCATAGTTACAGATACGCAGTACATGGATTGCATAAGCTCTGCCACAAAAACAAATTAGTCCGCCTGGGTAGTGTGGTGGTAGCGTGTCTGCCTCTCATTCAAAAGTCGTGAGTTCGAATCTCGCTTACGGTGAGTTACCCGGATAAGGTTTCTTCGTGGTTTTCCCTTATCCTGAGAAGACGAATGTCAAGTAACTTTAAGCTCCATGGACCCCGACATCATTTGAGCATCATGTCCCCAATTTCATTTTTCGTCCGATAAGGCCAACCAGGTTAAAGGACGTTACACTACAAAAAAAAAAAAAAAAATAAAAAAAATAAATAGATAAAAATAAAAAAAAAGTCCACCAGACAAACGAAGAGTGCGTCTGCGAACAGTGTAATAAACCGGTGAAAGGTACCACAGACAAAACTGCAAGAATAGATAATAACAACAGTAGCCCTTGAATAATACTAATGAATGTCATTCCTTTTCATTGTGCGCACACCCATTAATAAATATGCCGACGTGCTGCACAGTCGTTAGCTAACACCTTAAACTTGTGTTATGAAACCATGCTGAAGAGATCTAATCTTTAGTTATTTGTTTGTTCTTCCAACATACAATTTTTTTATAACAGATAATCAATGCAAGGAAATAGTGGGCAATAAGTTGGGATACTTACATGGCTAATGTTATCATTTAGAAGTTATTTAAGCTAAAGATATTTAAAAAGGAGACAAGGAATTGATAAGCAGAACCAAGACAAGATTACCATCCGAATAGTACCAAAGTATTGTAGATGGAGTTAAACAAAGATAAATCCCTTTTGCAGGGAGACAAGAATTTTATTTTAATGCATTTTAACCCGTAATAAAATAAAACATGTGTACATTTTCCAGCAATTTCTTGTTGATATGTACAGTAAGCTTCTGAGAATTTACCAATCGGATAATTACAAAATGATTTGGATAATAAGTAGAAAATGTTCATGTTTGGACTAGGTAGTTCCACAAAAGTCTTTTTATTACGTCATACTGATTAGAATTGTTTCAATTCCGATGCAACTGCTGCAAGCTGTGAAGTCACTCGAATCGGACTCGTATGATTTTTAGCTCTTTCTTTTATAACTGTCAATGACGCCATGAAATTTGAAAAAGCAAATATTCTCGCACGGTTCCATTCCGCCCAGAGGTCGGGTTCCAAAGCTTTGAAGTGGTCTCACCGCTCCTCATGTATTAATTTCTTGAACACCTGCGACAATTGCAGAGGAACCACGAAAAGGAGCTGAGCACGCAAGTGTGACAATTGCTATTCGTTTGAAAGCAAGCTGCTGATACACATGCGGCAATTACGGGCCGGCATGGTACAGTCACAAATCGTATGTTTCGCATTCAAGGGCAGCCTCAATACTGGTGGAGAAGCAAGTAATCTTTGAGTAGTCAACTACTCTTTATTCCTTTACCTGAAAACTAGAGCAGCTTTGCTGATAACGGACAAGGAGAAACACGTTTTTTTTTTTTTTTCATGACATGCTTGGCAACAGCACCCTCTAGCGTGTATGTAGGCATCAAACACTAGACTCGCATTGCTGCCTACTCTCAAAATGAAGTAATATTTAACGTCACTTTAAAAAAAGATTTCCTGGACAAAAATATCACATAATGTACGTCCAGATATCATAATTGCTAAATAAACAAAACGAGTCTTTATTTCTACGAGGTGTAATTAAAGAGTATTTCGTTTTACAGTATATCACGCAAGTCAATGCAATGACTTCACAAATTGTCCTAATTTTTTTTTGTATAACGTCGTTATTATTATTAATTAAAATAATATATCAGAATCTAACGTCTATATTCACTATCTACGTGAACTTTTAGTTTTTTATTGGAATATTTCAGCGGCTGGGTGTACAGTCAATTGTACGTAAAAGCTTTGGTTTTGTTATCGTGTTTTTCTTTAATTAATGTTAGCATTAACATCTAGTTCTAGGTGAGCCAAACTCTTATTGGTTTGAACTCTATATTAATCCAGGGGAAAAGTTCAGAACTAGGTGAACGGCGAAAGGGAAAGAGCTCGGAAATGTTTCACCTTAGTCCTGGGAAGGCATTTTTCGTAACGGCAGTTCTCAGTAGACCCTGCATTAGTCTGATTCATGTTGCTTTTAATTTAAAAAGTTTGGCACTCAAAAGTTAATCTATAAAAAAGTAGTTCGAAAAGGGTTGGGTCAGGGTACGGTAGAGTATATCCTTAACATGAACCACTGGGCTACCTGCTTGTTTCCACGAGTTCGATTGTACTCGTTCCTCTATGAAAGTGCTTCTTCTTTAGTTTAAGCTAATCTATTTTTCTTCTTGCAAAGGCTGATACCAATGATAAAGATCCCTTTAACCATAATTTTAGTTGACTTCCAATACTTCTAAGAGTGACTCAAGCTGTTCCTTGATATTGTGTCATTTTAATCAATTTTTTTTCCTCTGCTTTGCTAACATTTTAATTCCAATGTTTATTTCTTTCTGTTACAAATTTTACTAAATCCGTTATAACATATTCTTTTCTTGTATGTTCATTCTTTATGTAGGTCTCATTGTTCTTTTTTATTGTTCTATATATACCCTGCCTTTAAATGCAGTGTCATATCTGTGGCTTTTTTTTATTTGGAACATGTTACCTACCAGCAATAATATTAACTAGTGTGAAGTTGTTATTGATGTCTTAATTCTCTCTGTTTCTATACATTATTCCACTTATACAGTCATATTTCCAAACTTGGTAAGAATACTTGTGTAGAGATAAATGCCTACCCCTAGCCGGAAATTGAATCCAGGACCCTTTATACAAAGACTAGTACTTTAACATCTCTGCTTTGGGTCAGCCTCTGTACATAACTGTTATTCTACTATTGTCGTTAAAATATACACGTCTTATGTATTAGGTTACTGGTACGTCTGGGTTGTCTTGAAACAACCTACTTCTCGCTACCTCGCTCTGCAAGAAGTGCGAAGAAGGGGTGAAGTGGCAAAGATATATGCAGCTGTCAGCCTCGGTTATGTAGCAAAACACGATGTTAGTTGTGATTCTGCTAATTTCAGTGAGTTATTTTTATTGATAGGGAAGTGTTTATTTTATTGACTTTCAGATTGTTCAAAACTGGCGTTGAAAGACGAGAGAAACTTCTGCAATATGATGCAAGAGAAATGGTATGCGCTGATGAATGGAAGCTTTGAAATTTGGAAAATCAACAGTATCTGTTATACAAGTAATGGAAACATCTGCCGCAGTCATCCGCTGCATCTCGTACTAAAAAGGCAGTCAAGGTTTATCCATATCGCTAGGAGCTATAGAGCACGTTCATTCCAATTCCCAGCTTTTAAAATAAGCCAGATGAACTGTATTTACTACTGCTTTTGCTCTCGTTTCTGTTCCATGCGCTAATTCAGGTCGTATTGCATTTTTATAAATGTCTACTTTCTCTAGCACGCATGCTTAATATATGCTGTCTAAAGAGAAGATGTTGTATTCCACCCAAAAATTCGATACCAGGATTTCACGGGGAATATATTGTGACCGTGCTATCTTCTGCAGTGGTTCTCACGTTCAGCTAGGTATACGAGTCATCACAGTTGGAGACTTTGGACAAAAATAGAGGAAGAGCGGCGCGACGGTAATAGGAACTTTCGGAACGCGAAACGTTTGTATTATTCTTAAGCTTCTAGATACTCTGGAAGCTTCAGCTTTCAAAAGATTCCACAAACTTCGGCGACGTCATTTTCTAGATATAAAAGGAGTTACGCCTCGAAACGTTGAGTGAATCATTTGCGACAATGAATTAAATACTTTATTTGAAACGAGCTATTAAAAACAATAAGAAAGATACAATCTTTTTGGAACCCTCTGAATTCAAAAGGATTTTTTGAAAAAGGTCAGTGTGTGTGTGTGTGTGTGTGTGTGTGAGTTTACGCGCGCTCCTATTTATAACGTAGTTAAAAAAGTTAAAGTCGGGTAAACACTAAGCTTGGTAATTAGGTTCATTATATTTCAAAGATGCGACTCAAAGAGTTACAGGAAAATTCCCCCACTACCAACTACACTTTTCATGGAACATCTTTGGAAAATTTTGATTTTCGAAAAAATAGCTCCAACGATTTTGATTAAGATGCCATTTATTTAAGATAATTTTATGATAAACGAAATGAATAATATCATCTTGAATTATATGGGAATAGCTTCTGAAGACCTCTTCATTCAGGGTCACCTTTTTATAACTCGTAGGCCGTAAAAGAGAAAAAATATAGATATAATTAAAACACTATAGCTTCTTAAGATTTTCTCAAAAGGAAAGTTTCGTCTTCCTTTTGTTTTACTCCCGGGATGCAAAATAGAACCGAAATCCAACTGTTTCCCGTAGCGACAAGCTTTAAAAAATGTTGACTATCGTTTTAGCCTGGTGCCTTCCCGTATTTCCCTTTTACTTCAAATAATAGGACTATTTCTGCTAGTGTTTATCTCGGTTATAATAACATAGAAGAATAAGCTCTTTTAAGATTAGTTTCTTACAAAATAAGTAGAGAAAGTCATGCAAATGCGACCCATCAGTTCATAGTTTAACAGTTACATAAACTGCATTTAATACTACGAGTATAGAACGATTAGCACAGATTTCCATCTAGTTCTCGGAAGGCAACAACAGACGGTGACACTTTTTCGAAGTAACAGTTAGATGTCAGTAATGGAAATATAATTCGTCCTAGGAAAACTCAGCGAGATGGCAGGTGCGCACCTGTTACAACCCAGTTGGCGCAAAATGTTTTGTAAGTGGTTTCAAAACCCCAGTATCCCAAGAACCAATCTTACATCACTTACGATTCCACACCCCAGTAAACCCAATGGCACACACACACACACACACAGCCTGTTGCCAAGGTTCACTTCGGAAAATCTGTTGACTAAAGGACCTAATGTCTTCGACGAGTAAACTTTTGTCTCTCTCTCTCTCTTTCTCTACCATCTCTTACAGCTGCACGTGGGTAGGTAACGCCGTCTCTTTCAGGCTCTACCGTAAAGCTAATAGCAAACTGTTATCAGCACGTGGCGATGTACAACCTGGTGGGAGCAAAGCCAACTGCCTTGTGGTCGATATTTCACAAACGTAGACACAGTATCCGTGCTAAAACCATTCGATACTCATCAGGCGAAGTAACTATGCAGCAGTTTGTGAGGCGAGTGGATATAATTTGGAGGCCCGAACTACCCATTCAATCTTTTTACTTTATTCTATATCCCTTTGATGAATTAACGGAAAATAAAGATTTGTAGACACAGAAAAGGCATTCGATAATGTGAAATTTGAAAAAAACAATGTTAAAAATACTTAAAAGTAGACCGGGACAGATATGTTCACTATACGTTGGTTAAAAAATCAACAATAGCTTCTTTTTATTTTCTCTACACGTACTATGTACATAGCGTATAGAGAAGGTATTATAATGCACCCAAAAATTCGATAACGAGATTTCACCTGGAAATATCTCCTGAACCCAAAGAAAGCATTTTTAGAAAAATGTCCATTTGTGTGTTTGTCTGTGTGTGTGGACAGCTTAGCTCAAAAACTAAAAGAGCGTTAAATACCAAACTTTGTATTTAAGTTTGGTATTTTCCAAGGATGCGACACGAAGGTTTCCAATAAAATCCCCCCTCACGAAACTACCCTTTACATGAAAAAATGTTCGAAAATTTTGATTTTCTCAAAAATGGCTCTAACGATTTTGATTAAAATCTCTCACATTTAAGACATTTACATGACAAATAAAATGTTTATTTGAATTTTCTGGGAATATCCACTCAAGATCCCTTAATTCTGCATGATTTTTATTGAATTTTGCGTAGTTGTTAAACCGTAAGACGTGGACAAAAACTTGCCACACAAAAAATGTAGATTAGGATAAAACAAACAATTTGTGACAATACATTTTTTTCGCGGAGTTGATCGGTTTTGACACATTCCTTGTTATTGGTTTCAGCTTTTGAAACACTTTTACTTTTCTCATACAGGAATTTGTCAACTGCTGTCCATACAAACAAAGGAACTTCAGTGACATAGCAACCAGCTTTTGACTATCACTTTACCTATTTCGCTTCTACTTGCAAGGAAGCAAGTAATAAGACTATTTCTGTTATTTTTTTCGATTAGCATAAAGTAAATAGAAACATGAGCTTTTTAATAATAATTATTTGCAGAGATGTAGAGAAAGTCATGCAAATTGAACACATAAGATTTTTTTATTTTATTCCATACCTTCGGTATGAATTAACGGAAAATACCAGTTTGTAGACATATAAAAAGCATTCGGTAATGTGGAATTTGAAAAAAAAAGAGTATTAAAAATCAGTACACTGGAAGTGAAATGTAACTTTCAGTCGGTCAAAAAAATCAACAATTGCTTCTTTATAGTATATAGTTGGAAACTAACATTAAAGGGTATAAAATAAACTTTTTCTTAGCATATATATTCCCAATTATTCGCGTGCAGATTATTTGGTTTGTGATGTCAACACACGTTATTTTTGTTTCTCTGCCATTTCTTTTACAAATTTCTTTCAGCTTGCTTCGTTGACACTTACACGCTGATTAACAACAGAAAAACTGAATATGAATTTAATTTACACGGAACAGGTAGGCCAAAACAATGAAAGCTTTGTAAATAGCACTTATTGTCATCCGGCGGGCCATTTATTGCTGTTTTCTAAACAAAAACAATACTTATGTACTGAAGTAGAAGAAACTTTTGAATAAAAAAATGTTAATCATAATTTCCTATTTACATATGTATGTAGTACATTAAAAGCATTAAATTACGGGTTTTTCGATTGATCGCGCTTCATCTCCCCCGCATTACCCCGCATAATCGAGAATGTACTGTATTTCATAATACCTCTTTTTTCTCAAAACTACATTTTCACGAATTCAAAATGTTATGGGCACTTCTGTTTTCGATTAATGCAGAAGTATCTATTATATTATAAAACACAAAACTATCCTAACACTAATAGAAACTTTACATATATAATAAAACGTACCTAATTTTAGGAAAAATATTAATTTTAGAAGTTAAAATTAAAGGTTAAAATATCCCAGAATGTGTAGAAGTCTCTATTATAACATAAAATACAAAAGTATCCTAATAGTAATAAAAACTTTAAATATATATAGTATATCAATTTTATAAAAAGGTATATTTTAGAGATTAAAATTTGTAACCCTTTTACAACTTATAATAATTTAGTAAATAAAAGTATTAAAACATCACCGTTTAAAGTTTTTGTGTGGGATTCAAGGCATAATTCAGCAAATGAGAAACCATTTTTCTCAAATTTTGAGGTACGTGGAACATTTCATTATGCAATATATTTTCAGAATAACATTTATAAAATAATTTAGATATACCTTACGAAGTATTTGTGTAATTTCAATGAAATTTGGTATTCCTGTTAGTATGCAATCACAGTAAAAGTTCAGATAAATCTAAGAGGAATACTGAAATTTAAAATTGCAATGTCAGCTTCCCTTAAGGAATAAGGGGAAAACATAGAGATAAGGAAATCAATTGCAATTTATTCTAGACTAAAAATAAACTGTAAACTGTTAAAACACTCAGTAAATAGCTCATATTATAAGGAAGGTATTAAGACAAGAATGTGTACTATTATCAGTAGTCCTAAATGCATACACAAAGAGCACTATGAAAGAAAGTAATTACTTTCTCTAGCCCTTTATGTACAATGTACATAGGGATAGAGAAGTATTGTATTCCACCCAAAAATGCGATGTGAGATTTCACCGGAAATATATGTTTTAGGAGCCCCTAAATCCAAAAAAAGCATTTTCAGAAACAGGTCCGTGTGTGTGGTGTGTGTGGGGGGGGGTGTTTGTGACTGTGTGTGTATTTGTGTGTGCATAGCTCAAAAGCAAAAGGACAGTTACATACCAAACTTGGTATTTAAGTTCAGTATCTTCCGAGGATACGACACAAAGGAAATTTCCCCATCCCTAGCTACAATTTACTTGAAAAAATTATCGACAATTTTGTTTTTCTTAAAAATGCCTGTAACCATTTTGGCTAAAATACCACATATTAATGTAATTTTTATCACAAATAAAATGTATATCTTGAATCTTCTGGGAATAGCTTCTGAAGACCTGTTTATTCTCGATGACTTTTGCCTAATTTGGCATAACTAGTGAACCGTAAGAGATAGACAAAAACTTATTACACATAAAATTAAGTCTTGTTAAAATACGCAACTTACGTCGTACATTTTATCGTGGAGTTTACCGTTTTCGAGGTATTCTTGTTATTAGTTTCAATTTAAAGTACTTTTACTTTTCTTAGACAGGAAGTGTCCGTTTTTCTTTTGTTCTACTCCTGGCCAAGCAAACAAGCGATTTGCATTGACAATCGCATAACGATAACTTTTAAAAAATTTGACTATCACTTTAGCATATCGCATTGTTTTAGTTCCCTTCTACTTATAAGGAACTAAGTATTAAGAACATTCTGCTAATATTTATCTCGTTAGCATTGTAGAGAAAGAAGAATAATCTTTTATAACAAGTTTGTTTGTAGAGCAGCTGGAGAAAGTCATCTGAGTTTAATATATCAGATTTTTTTATATATGGGTATAAAGCTACAGGGGTTTAAAACTGACACTCTTCGATTTGCAGAAGGTCGCATTCAGACCTGGAGATCACGGCGGCCACTTTGTTGCAAATTTACGAATAGAACATGGGCCAGCTCTTAAATTATTAAAATGTTCTCAGACCTCTTACATAGCACGGAATCAATTGTATTCTACTATTTAGTAACAGTCATGATTTTGTAATTTATAAATTCTTCTAGCACTTAGAATAAAATTGCCACTAATTTTTATTCAAAAAACTGTACTCGTGGTAACAGCGAACTCAAACTCCAAACCATGTTCAATATGTGATGCTCTGTTTTTTTATTTTTTTTTTTTTTTTTTTTTTTTTGCTTTAGGGAGAAAAAATTGCGTGTTATATTTGAACGCTCTTTAATTACTGTGGTTCTCAGCGTCCCATTCTAAATTAGGCATGAAAGACCACTAATTTTGCTCAGAGGCCTCTCTATCAAGTTTGAGGTTCTTTTACGTGCCGTAAATCTATGAAACGGAACCAACAGCTCTACTTCCATTCCGAAGGAAGCAGTGCTGAGGATTTTACATCCGAAAAAATCCATCGTCATCCGCCGGGTTTGAACCTGCGACCTTGGGTATATGAAGTTAGCATGGAAACCATTACACCACGGAGGGCGACTGTTTTAGGGAGAGATGGAATACTGTATCAATACATTCCCACTAGTATTATAGGCTAGGATCATAAAATATACATGATCTCACATTAAAATTCATTGGTATAATCGACTTCTTGTGCTACCGACCACAATTTCAATTAATATCGTCAGTACCTCGACTACATAATGGATTTGCAGTTGCCACCTGCGAACAATTTCCTTCATGAGCCACGTGGCCCGATTAGAGACAATAGTGTGGTATGTATGAAATCGAGTTAAATGTTTCATTTATTAAAAAATAAGCTAGTGATGAAGAGCTTAACAAATTCATGACAATCCATATCATTGTTATAGGGAGCTTTTAATTTCAATGGAATTGTGACATAAAAACTATTATATATAAGATAACGAAACGTACTACGCTTCTTCAGTTAAGGTTATGCTAAAACGTATTTATTAATGCTAATATTGTTATTGCAATAGTTTGTACTTGTATGTTTTATGGCGCAATTAAGCATTAAGAACTTAAAAGCATTTCATTAACAAAACACTTTCTCCTCCAAATTAAACTCATTTCTTTTCCTTCGCTTGCCTATCCTCTTTTTCCAAGATCAATTTCCACATTAATTGCAATATTTATAATTATCCTGTATTGTACCACGTGGTTAAATTTTCCCGTATTTCACGTTTGCAGGTATCCCTTACCACGTTAAAATAGTTGCATAATTCAACGGGGCTATTTCAAGTTACCAGTGAGTACCGACGAGAGCACTTTTCTTTTTCCCATCCAGTGAGCGCGACCCTCTCAAATCTCTACTGATAAGCAAGACGGGAAGGTCGCCCACGCCAGCTTTCCACCAAAGGGTTTTAACTTGAAATAGCCTCTTTGAGTTCTGCAGCTCTTTTAACCACGAAGTGATATCTGCACACGTCAAATACGAGTCACTTGGTCCACCTGAAATATAATATGGATACTACATGAGAATATTCATTTGTTCGTAAAAGCAAACCAAAGAAACTCCTGAATATACAGGTTGTTAACATGGACAAGGTGAATAACAAATGAAGATACAATATTTGTAAAAATATATAAACATAAAATACTGATGTGTCCATTCACATGACCTTCTCTACATCTCTACAGCAAATTATTGTTAAACTTATTACTTGATTATTAAAAAGGAAGAAGATAATCAGACTTACTAAAGCAAAAAGGCTACAATGGCACATAGAAAAATCAGCCCGCTTCAAAGAATGATGGACGCAAGAATATATTCAATAAGGGAGAATAGGAAAGCTCAAATAAGGTGGTCATATTCCCTTATGGTACTTAAAAGTTAGAATGTGACAAGATGGAGGGAGAAAACAAGATATAGAATAGAATGAGATCTGATTGTGAAAGATGCCAAGGTTCACGTAGGATTGTAGCGCCGATGATGATGATAACGATGATTACGATGAGAACACCCTTCATAAGAAACAACATTTAATATTCGTGTGTTCTGGAAGTGCTGAACCGTTAAGCACTATTTTTATTCACTCCTAAAATTTCTTTTCAAATGCTGGCGATACATTTTATATATTTCGTGTTTAAATATGTTTGCAAAACGATGACTGCATTCTGTTTCTTAAATATCATAAAACTGCAATTTATGGTTGCAGTTACTTTTGTATGCTATATTTAATTCAAAATTCTGTAATAATAAATTAAGTATTACATATCCCTGCAGACTCTTTAGAATACTTCTATATTCTCAATCTATTGTAGATACATCCTATCAATCTATACAGCCTATTGTAGGCAGAAGACAATGGATATTATATTTAAAAACAAATAAGACTTCTCGGGCTGCATTTTAGCTCACTTTATAAAACTAACACTCCACCACCTCCTTTCGCCTAACACTGAATGGTCAAAAAAATAAACCAACATTTGAAAATCATAGGGATGTGCTTCATTTGAATGATGGGTCAGGAAAATAGACGGAGTGTAATGAGGAAGATTAAGAACCACCTCTCAGATATTGACAGGCAGCAAATGGTAGCGCAATGCACGGATATTATTTGTTGGAAGCACTGTCTGGACTAAAATCAGATAGGCTCATGTGATGTAGGTATGGCGGATGATGAAAATTGATGAAATTAGCAGAAGAATCTCTCCCATTTGAGAGTAACAAGAGAGGCTGCATATATTAGCAATGTGGTTACGGAGGAATGGAGGGAATGGTATTATCCGGAATTCTTAACCACCTCAAATGGAGAGTTTGAGGGCATGATGGATGCTATTGAAAGGCAGCAAAAAACTTGAAATGGATAGGTAAATTTCTACTTTAGACGATAGACCAATCTTCTGAGAAGAGTATTAGAAGGGATTAGGGGATATACGAAGAACTAAAAATATGTGTTATAATATAATACTAATACAAGAAATGTCTACACACGCCAAATACAGGGTAGTTGTGCCACCTGGTATAATATATGTTTGCTTTTTTTCTCACTTTTTAATTTTGTTTATTATTCTATGTAATATAACAGCATGTTTTTGAGTAGAATACCTGAACTTCTCAACACAGCAGGTCCAGACAAAGTAAAAATGCAAGCTTCAAACGCTTCAATATGTTTTGCTAGTTATAAAGACTTAAGCAGCTCTCCTTTGCAGATTGAGTACAGAAGCTTTCCTATAGACGTACACCTTATACGAAAGGCATTTCACAGGAGACCATATTTTCATATCCCTTATATCGGTGCATTATGGTTTTATTGGCGTAAAGGGACGCATTTTACTTCACGAAAAAGGTAAATTTTTAAGCGAGGGAATTCCCTAGATCCCTTAGGTAATTTAAGCCCCGAATCACCTCCACTGGTAGAAATGATGGTTTAGATGTAAAATACGTGTTCATGTTGGGTAAAGAGAAACGCGTACAAAGGTCTGAAGAGGAAACCGCAAGTGGTGGAGCTAAAGAAAAAGCGATACAAACAGGGAAGGAACACATGGGCAGGTCAGGTACGTGGTTTGTGAATAAATTTAGGAGCCCTGTGTGCGTTAAAGGGAAAAGTGAAATATGTGAGGGAAAATATGAGACACAACATGAAAAAGCATGTAGGAGACTACACATAAGCTAACTAATGTTCGGGTTCTTCAGAGGTTATAATAATGTATAACAAAGTTTGAAACGAATAATGCTAGGTTTTTGAAATGTAAATCATAGATGTAACATAATGCAGTTAAGTAATAATGCAAATTGTACCCACTTTGCTCTATTGGTTTTGAAGTTATGGTCAAATTAGTTGCTGTTTTTATCACGTCATTAAAAATTCCCTATCGATCAAAAAAATTAAAATTTTGCTTAATATTGTCACACTAGGTTCACAATACAGGGCTGTTCACCTGTTCCTTATTTTTTTTTGGAGGAAGGCAACAATTCATACTCTGAAATAAGGTCGAAATTACCGTGCGTGTCTGCCATTTGGTAACCATGCAAATCTAGCCTACTCTTCATCGAAAAATAGACCTTAGCAGCAATAGTTACGTCCATTCCAAAAACATCTGCTTAATAACTTCTGTTACAGTACATGCTATATTATGTCGTATGTTCTACAACGTGAATTTTAATGAATGAAGGATAAATGAACGGCTTAAGCTACAAAAAATGGTTCACAACAGTTATAAACAGATCAAAAGCGGAGAGGGAGACATGTGTGATACTATACCTACCAGTTTTAATGCAATAAGCGGCTGCAACGATTATAGGTCAACTGGTTAATTTCATACTCCCTCTTTACCTCTAGCGTGTCAGCGGTTCGAGTCCCACAGACAGCGTGCACTTTTTTTCTTCATGTTTTATCCATCGAGGTGCAAAGCTAGTTCAGTGTTTGTCACTCCAATAATGTTAGGTGTAAACAAAAAGGTATAAAAATGAAGAACAAACGAAAGCTCATTTTAGGTGTTCATCAGTGTTCGATACTTAATTTTATTTCTAATCATTTTAAGAAAAAAAAACTTCACTAAGGCTTTAAATAATAAAGGAATTTTCAAAACGTATAAAGTTAATGAAAACAATTTCAAAATAGTAGAACACCTAACATGTTATCGATTGTTAGAGAATGTTCTCTACAAAATGTACCCGAGGTGGGAGAGCAAATACTACCGGAAGACACTTTAGGTCTAGACATGCCCCATAAGATACAAATGCACGAAGTAAATCTGTAGGCATGTACTATACGTACAGCTAAGGTTATCTCCTATGAACCTCACAGCCCATTAGTTAGGCAGACTTAGTTGGTCGTGAACTCGTCATCATTTCGAACAGCTGCTGCGCTACATGAAAAAGTTTCATCACTAAATTTCATGTCGGAAACACCTTATCTAGTGGATATTGATAAGCTTGTTAAGTTATCGGGATTAGACCTAATTTTATTTTCAACTGAAAGTATTGGTGAATATCTATGTATTTGGCACAGTTTGTGATTGTCAGCCTAGGTATGTTGTGTATTTTTCGTTTTAGAGATACCCTGAAATCGGGTCTGGTTCTGTAGCATTATCTGAAATACCCATGTTAGTTTAAAACATTGTAATAATACCTACACATTAAGAAGAAACTAAATTAATATGAGTCAGAATGTTCATTTTCGTTCGTATTTCCTGTAACTGGACTGGTTAAGTTAAAATGAACACAAAAAATAGAACAACAATAAAAGAAACAAATAAGCATGTTAAAACATATTCCGATACCCCATCTAGCTTTGTGCCAAATCAGGAAGAAAGAAATGGAAAATTTCAACGTTTTGGAAAGATTCGAACCTGAATCGAGCATCTTAGAAATCATGTTAACACCGCGTGTTAATTAAATACGCTACTTTCCAGCTATAACTTGTAGCGCCGAAGTCCGTAATGTTATTATGCAGAAGACGTATCTCGGAAACGATGTTTTCAGGTTAGACCGTAATCTGCGAGTTGCATAAAACCATAGAATAAGCGACAGGTGAGCTACCTAGCATATCTAACAACTTTTTAACCCTAAAACAAAGGAGAAGCAATTCAAAAATTAAAGTTTTTTATCATAAAAATTTAATTTTTAAGTTTGCAAATTGAAAACACATGCTTAAATACACCTAACCGTAAAATCTATAACAATTCTTATTGATCTACCTCTGTGAATAGCACAGAAAATTTTATTTGTGTAACAGAAAAATTATTCCGCAAGGAGCATTTTACAGGAAGAAAAATGCTGAAAATAATAATAGCAAGAAACCAATTAAATTCCACCAGGTTGGCGGACTGAAACCTAAGCTTTCCCTTTCCTCTACTCTGATGCTACACTTTGTCCTTTTCTTATTATATTGCTGCTTCTATACTGCACAATTTCATTTCTTACTTTACATGATGCGAATAAGATCTCATCGAACTGAAGTTTTTCTTGCCGAGTCCAGTTTCACCCCTAAGGCTTTGTCATAGCATTTAAAGATGGCGCCTAGTGACCTACTTTGCCTTTCTTATATTCAGAAATGTTTAAATTATTTTATGGGATTAAAATCAAAAACAGTCATACACACCCTTAATTTAACAACATAGCAAAATTTAGAATTGTGTACTTCAAACAAAAACTGTGTAAAGCTGCTTACACTTCATAACTGCAACGCTACTTTAAAACTGTATTAGGTTTCACGAAAAATACTATTTTAGACACAAAAACAATAATGTGCTTCATTCACGTGATTTTCCTAACTTTTTCTGCAAAAAAAAAAAAAAATAAATAAAAAAAACATTTGTACGTAAACTACTACTTGTGTTTACTTCAAGATGAATAAAAGCAAAAATGATTTTATCATTTCGCTTAAGTAAAAGGGATATGAGGAAGTATACTATGCTAAAACGATAGTCATTTCTTTTAAGAGCCGGTCCCTATGTCATGTAATTGAAACCGCCATCCCTTAGAATGACAAAGAAAAAAGTAAATAACAGATTTCCCGTTTAAGAAAAGTTTAAATAATAGGCATTTTAAAATTAATAAACAATATCTTGGAAATTATAGCTCCACAAAAACTGTTTAAGGTGTAAATTGAGTGTTTTAATGAGATCTACATTTATGTGAAATAGGTTTATTTCTCTTACGGTTTACCAGCTATACAAAGGTCAGTCAGAATAAAGGGTATTTCGAAGAATATTTCCAAGAAATGCATAATATACATCAAGTTCCATTTAAATATCTTTAATATAAGATGTTTTAAACAAAATCGTTATAGCCAATTTTGATAAATTCAAAAACCTTGAAAAATATTATGTAAAGGGTACTTTGGTTAGTGTGAATTTTACTGAAAATCTTCGTGTCACATCCTTGAAAATTACTGAACTCAAATACAAAGTTTGATATAAAACCAACTTTTTGTTTTTCAGTTAAGCTGTCCACATACACACTAACCTTTTTCTACAAATGCTCTTTCTTCATGTTTCCCAACAAAACTCGGTATCGAATTTTTTGATAGAATGTAATACCATCTATACCTACTATGTGCATCGATTACAACGTGCTAGGGAAAATTAAAGTGACTCTCTTAAAAAAATCCGTTTAAATCTGTCTTATATTCAGATAAAAAAGCATGTTCTTCTATCTTGTTGATACTAACATTATCAGAAATAATTTTATTAGATATTTTCTTGTAGCTACAAGAGGAATAAGGAAATGTACTAAAGACGGAGTCAAATATTTTAAGAGCTAGTAAAATTCCTTCTCTTTGCTTGACGAGAAGAAAACAAACAAAGGCTTCACATTTGATAAAAATTTAAGTATTGGAAGATCTAAATCGATATCAAGAAATATACTCTGAATTTTAACTCAATAACAAACTATCCAAAGCTTATTTATTAAATAAAAAGTAGACAGAAGAATAGGATTTTATAAAAACCTTACGTAAAAGAGAGAACAGAAAATCATGTTAACAAAATGTATTTAGCTCTATTTTTTAAATTATAAGTATAAGATTTTTAAGAACAGCTTTTAAAAGATACATAATAGTATATTTTATTCTAACCTTTTACAAATGTAATACATGCTTTACTTTACTTATTAAAATTAAACTGAAAATAGTATAACATATTTTATTTTTTATTTGTTTAAGACCTTTATTCTTCTATCCACTAGTGTCACTTGCCATGAACATTTTCAGAAATGCCTTTATTACATATTTCCTTGTAGGTGCAAAGGAATAGTGAAATGCGAGTAAACCTAAGCCAAAGTGCCTGACCAGAAGAAAGAAGATAATGGTCTCATGTGAGAAAAGCATAAATATATTAAAAATTTAAACCTAGTATAAGAAATATTTCAGAAGTAGTTCACAGCATAAACAACCGTATTTGATATAAATTGTGTGTATTCATGATATCTGGATTTTTGCGCGCTTAGGTTCTACGTATTTAGCTTGCGGTTCTGCAAAATTCATTCAGAATGAAAAGGGCTCCAGAAATATTCCCAGAAAATTGAGATAAGCATTTTATTTGGCATGAAAATTTCAAACTTATAGTATTTTATATTTTTGAGATCAAACTGTTTAAAACATTTCCTACCTAAAATTTAGTTTGGTCTGCGGAATTTTATTTATGTCGCATTCTTGGAGGAAACGGAAATTAAATGTCAAGTTTGGCATTTATGCGCCTTTTCATATTTTAGTTATTGTGTTTTGGGAGACACAGACATGCAGATTCACGAAATTTATTCTAAAAGTATTGTCTATTTTTCACAGCGTCTGAAAACGTGAATTTCCGGTAATATTTCAGCATTGGAATTTTAATGGATTGCTCTATGTAGTAGAGAAAGTAGAAGGCACAGACGTATTATATGAACACAAAGTAACAGAGCTATCATTGTTGTAATGAAGATTAATATTAGCTAAAAAAGTTACTCAAAGGAAATTTGAATGAATGAATGAATGAATAAGTGTATTTATTAATATAGCAATATTATACATAGAATTTCAACAGTCGCACGGGTCCACAGACCATACGTGCTTTTGTAATACACATTACAAGCAATATTAAAACAACAACCACAACAAAGAATTAAAAGAGTAAACACGAAAATAAAAAGACAAAGGAAATACACAGTCAAAAGCAATATTAAACAACAATAAAATTAAGAGTGAATCCGAAAATAAAGATACAAAGATATTCAAATATACCAATTTAAATTTACAGCACAGGGTACACCATCATAAATGCACCCTCTTATCATAGATAATTACACTTAAAAGACATATACACATAATATATACAACCCTAGCACAACAGTGACCTAAGTCTGATATAATATACATGTATGTAGAACATTGTAGTCACTTTTGTTTAGTTGATCTTATTCCCCCCCCCCCTTCTCTATTGGCAGCCTCCTCAGATCTCAGCTGTGTTGCCTTAAGTATAAATTTACCTAGCCCGTCCATGTTTTCCGTGCCTGCCAGTAGCGTCCAACATGCTTCTATCCCTACATTCGCAGTGGTAAAAAAATACCAAAGGAAATTTACATGAATGATGGCTATACTAAACCTCCTTTACCGAAGTTAGAATAACATTCGCACCTAATACACGCGTAGTTCCACTTAGCAACAGCGCCTTCCCAGAATTTGCAAGCAGCCCGCTTTACAGCAGTGTAGGAGAAGTTTCCGCTCATGCACGGGGCGCTGCATTACAAAGCATATCCTCAATAATGGCCCTAATGGGTCGCACACCATTTGCATACGTACGTTTAAGATATGCTCAGGTTTTCGCACATGCATTAACCTGTAGCGTATTTTCTTGCAATGCCATTGTGTTTCTCGCTGGAGAAGATGCCCTCTGAAGTACCGAAATACAGAGTTTGCTTTAATTACGTATGAAATCCTACTGCTGTGTTATATATTCTCTACCGCGTACACAGTAGATAGACGAAGTTCCTACTGCATTCTACTTTATTTTTATAGCCATATTTTGCCGGAAATGATTATTGTGAATAAAAAAAGTAATTTTAGAAACAGGGTAATTTGAGTGTGTAGCTGTGTGTATGTGCGTGGGTTTGTAAAAGCGTAACAACAATAGTAAAATATCAGAATGTGGTATTTAGGTTCAGTATTTTTCAAAGGAAACCCCCTCTCTAAACTATTCTTTATAAGGAAGATTTTTCAAAATATTTTTATAAAAAAATTATTAAAGAGCATTTGGCACGAAAAGCACTGAACGTTTTGAATTTTCTAAGTAACTTTTAAAGTCCACTTTATTTGGAATGAATTATCGTGTGATATTGTACCACTACGTTATTTGCAATAAACTGAGGTCTCAAACTGAGTCAAATTTATGCAAAATTAATTAAGCAACAGTAAATAATCTAGCTAATTAAATTATGAACTATTAGCTCTAGGACTTATAGTTAAGATCATTTACTTGAAATCTTTTTAATTTCTCTGCTAACTACATAGGTAGAGAATGTATTGCACCCCACCCCAAAATGTGATACCAAAATTTCACGGAAATACACATTTAGGGTCCCCTGTATCCAAAACGCATTTTTAGAAAAAGTTCATATGTGTGTCCATGAACACGGTAATTCAAAAACGAAAAAACGTTAAAATATTAGGCTTGGTATTTAAGTATACTGTTTATCAAGAATACTACACAAGATTTTGAGGAAAATGCCCTAACCCTGAACTATCCTTTTCATGAAAAAAAATTCAACATTTAATTTTCTTCAAAATTGGCGCTAACGATTTTGATTAAAATACCGCATATTACACGTAAAATATTTATCTTTAATTTTCTGGGATTAGTCTCTGAAGACCTCTTCATTCTGGATGACTTTTGTATACTAATAAACTATAAGAGATAAGCAAAGACTTACTGCACAAAAATATAAATCCGTTTATCTCACACAATGTCACATACTTTTTTTCGTGGAATATGCTGTTTCCGAGATATTACTTGCTATTGGTTTAGCGGAAAGTTCCTTTTAATCCAAAAGACCAGTTTTAATCTGTATGTGTGTATCTGTGAACAGTTAACTTCAAAACGAAAAGTCATTTGAATATCAAACTTGGGATTCAAGTTCAGTATCTTCCAAGCATGCGAGAACATGTGCTATAAAATTCCCTCACCCCAAATAGCTGTACATGACATATTTTTTGAACATTTTGGTTTTCTCACAAATAGCTCCAACTATTATGATTGAAATACCGAATGATACTATATTTTTAAGACAAACGAAATCTACACCTTGAATTTTCTGGGAATAGCCTCCCATTTTGGATGAATTTGTGTATAACCTTTTTATAACTGGTAAACCGTAAGCGATAGACAAACATTTACCACACAGAAAATATAGATGTCGTTAAAACACAAAATGTACGTGATTTTTATACTGTTAACCGTTTCCAAGATATTCCGTGGTATTAGTTCCAAGCTACTTAAACCTTTCTCAAACAGAAAGTCATATTTATTTTCGTCTCTCTTTTATTTAATTCTGGTAAGCAAAGAGAACCGAATTTATATTGTTTCACATAGAGACTGCTTTTAAAATGCTCGACTATCATTTAGTCTAGTGAATTCCTTTATTTTATTTTGATCTTATGTATAAGAAACCAAGTAGTAAACGATTTCTGATAATGTTTATCTCAATTATCATGAAGTACATAAAATAATGTTTTGTAAGAATAGATTGTAATACAATAGGCAGAATCAATCATGTGAAAGGACAAGTAAGAAGTTTAATAATACCTGGAGTATTGTAGTATGAAGAGAACTTAAATGTGAACGCAAAAAGTCAAATGCTTTAGTTTCACAGTTACAGCATTAGTAATGAATTATGAGTTTGAAATGCTTCAGATAATTCTGAGACTGTATTTCTAAGTTAACTTTGATTCATGCACTGATAGAATAAAGCTCATATGTTCCTTTCACATAATTTTTCTAACTGTTCCACATACAAAATGTCCTTACAAATGATCATTCTTCCTGCTTTCTCTATACGCACTATGTACATAGTATATAGAGAAGGTATTGCACTCCACTCAGAAATTCTATACTGAGATTTCACCGGAAATATATGTATTAGGGCCCCCTTTATCCAAAAAAAGCATTTTCAGAAAAAGGTCCGAGCGTGTACGTGTGTGTGTCCGTGTGTCTGTGAACACGATAGCTCAAAAACGAAAAGTCGTTAAAATACCAAACTTGGTATTGAAGTTTAGTATCTTCCAGGGTTGCGACCAGAAGATCTTGAGAAAAATCCCCCCACTCCAAACTACCTTTGACATGCAACTTTTTTTCCAAAACTTTGATTTTCTTAAAAATAGCTTTAATGATTTTGACAAAAATATTGTATATTAAAGATATTTACCTGACAAAATGTATATCTTGAATTTTCTGGGAACAGCCTCTGAAGACTACTTTATTCAGGATGAATTTTACGAAATTTTGCGTAACTGCTAAACCGTAAGAGATGGACAAAAACTTACCACACAAAACATGTAAACCTCATTAAAACACACAATTTATATTAAATACATTTTTTTTTCGTGGTGTTGATAATTGTTTAGATATTCCTTATTTCTTGTTTCAACTTTAAAAACTTACGCTTTTCTCATACAGGAATTTTTGAACTCCTGTCGACACAAACAAAGCAACTTCAGCCACATATCAACCAGCTTTTTGCTATCACTTTAACCAATGGCACTCCCTTGTTTCGCTTCTACTTCCAAAGAAATAAGTAATAAGACTATTTCTGCTAATTTTTATTGATTAGCATGAAGTAAATAGAAGAATAAAGTATTTAACAATACTTTGTTGTACAGAAAGTCGTGTGAATAGATCTAATAAGTTTTTTTCTATGTCTTGCTAATTAAGATAAACATGAGCAGAATTGATACTATTACTTGCTTCCTTGCAAGTAAAGCGATAGTCAAATCTTTTAACAGCTGGTCCCTATGTGAAATAGTCAAAATTCGCTTCGTTCTGCATGCCTCCACTTGAGAAATGTTGTTTAGTTTAAAATAATTGAAACCAATAACAATAAATATCTCGAAAACCTTCAATTGTACAAGAAAAACATACATGACATAAATTGTGTTTTAACGAGATCTTCATTTTTGTGTAGTAAGTTTTTGTCTATTTCTTACTGTTTAATATTTATGCAAAATTCTATAATTTCATCCAGATAAAAGAGATTTTCAGAGGTTATCCTCATAAAATTCAAAATATATATCTTATTTTTGATGTGAGTATCTTTGGTGTTCAGTATTTTAATCAAAATCGTTGGAGCTATTTTTGAGAGAATCAAAATATTCTAAAAATATTCAATGTAAAGGGTAGAGAGGGGTGGGGTGATCCTTTAAAAATTTGCGTGTCTTACCCTTGAAAGGGAAAGACTTTTCGATTTTGAGCTATGTTTTCCACAGACATACACAGACTTTTTTCTAAAAAACGCTTTTTTTTTTGGACTCCTCAAAAAATATATTTCCGGTAAATGTCGGTTTCGAATTTTTGGACGGAATACAATACTTTCTATATCCTCTATGTACATTGTACATGCAGGCTACAGAAAGTACAAATCTTTCACCATGCTATCGTCTTAATTACACAGATCATCAAGTTGTCCATGTTCGTTATAAGATTTCTTTTGACCTCAGCATCTACCGCTGAAGCGATGCAGTTCATCTAGTGAACGACCACACGTTCTAGTAGGTGGTTTCGTTTGGCAACCACAGAACTATGATCTACTAATCCCATTTAAGGCATTAAAATTTCAGGTATAAGTGTCAGGAAACTTGGATGGAAATGTTCCAAGCAGATGGTAGTAGAGAATCTGTGACGGAACTCTGTTCGTTTGCGTGGCATACTTAATCTGCGAGGTTTGAAAGGTTTACAGCAGTGGCATTTATTCTGGACACTTTTGGTAAATTAACTTTCAAATTTGAATATTGTATTCATCACCCAGGTTCATTATCTGATTATAGACAGGAGACGTTGCTATAATATAGTATTGAACTGGAGCTAATTTGGCTCTCAATGAGTTACCCTGACATAATTTCTGAAAATATATTATAATATTTTATAAATATACCCATATATATTGTGACTATGCTTTAATTTAGTTTCTCACCTTTGAAAGAGCTATGAGAGAGATTTGGTAGTTTAAAAACTGGAATATACAAGTGCTTACATGTTGTTTTGAGCAATGCATTTGTTCAAGAAAGCCAAATTTAATCATACATTAAGTTCAACCCTCAATGATCCTAATCAGATAATGTTGTAAGAAACAGGAAAACTCCTATGATTACATAGGTTGATGTTTCATTTCAATCGATATTCTTCCCATCCATAGTCGGGCAGGGCAAAGGGGATTGTCAACAATGTGACCTGTTACGTAAACAATCACCAAACATCTTAAAATATCGTGAAAGTTTCTTCATCAACAAACCTTAGAAAAAAGTGAGAAAGCTGCTAATATCGGATCTCAAATAATCCTCAAATACTGACACAAATATTTGCATTTATTCACTTCCTACAATGGTTCACAATACTAAGAATGGTGTCAATAGTTTGTCTGGTGATTTCCATTCTATATACTATCTTAGTGACTCGAGCTAGAATGTTGATTTCTGACCTGCGGCATCAAGCATCTTATTTGTTTAGTAATCTAGTTAAAATGTTGCCAAAGTACCAACCTGGGATAGCAACAACAGAAGGTCGATCTATTCATCGCTTAGCACCTACAGGCATAATATCAGCTTTATTTATTAAATAATGTTACGTTTCTCCTCGGAAAATCCAGCATTCACAACACCTTCGCTATTTATTTTCAATTAATTGCTATTTAAAATCCTATTCGTCCATATAATTCACTTATTCAAGATAATCGGAAAGTTATAGCCACTTTCATCTCAAATAAAATGTGTATCTTAAATTCTATTTATTAGTGTAACTCGTAAAAGAATTTGTCTAGTGACATAGAATAAAATATATATATATATATATTTAATGATTTTAAACTAAAAAGTAGCAAGTGGTATTAGAAGAAATATTTTACCATACGCAATGCCATTTTAATCAAAATCGTAAGCCAGTTTTGGTAACATAAAACTTTTTGAAAATTTCCATTTAAAGGAATGGGAGATGATTTTTTTAAATCTTCGTAATGCATGCCAGAAATATACTGAACTTAAATAAAACGTTTGGTATTTAAACGACTTTTGGCTTTTTAATTTTGTTTTCGATTCAGGGGTCCCAAAACAAGCATTTGCGGTAAATCTTTCAAATTTTTGGAATAGAATAAAATACCTTCTCTATCTACTATGTTTAATTGTTTAACGCGCTAGAGAAATCAAAATTCTTGAGTACCCTTGTGAACGCGACAAGTTGCGAATATTTGGCAACGTTGTAAGCGAAGCTTGTATGCATAAAAATTGTAAATCCACGCTTACTGCTTCCAATCCTGTAACTACCCCATACAAATGCCTCTGACAACTCTGGTATGGCTTCAGCGATCGACCGTCTACTCGCATAGCCCACTTGTTCAGCACTTCTCCACCAGAGTCAAAAATCCGATACTGGAATATAGAGCACGGAACTCCAGGCATTTGTTCGCACCAAATGTGCGGCAAAAAATACAAGGAAAAATAACCACTGTAAATAAAGTATTTTATGCATGATCGTTCGATAATTCACGGACTTTTGTCCGCAAAAACAGGTGCAAACAGCTGTTTGTAGCAACAGAAAGGTAAAGCTTTATACCAATATAGAAATAACGTAAAAAAATCTGACGAGTTCCATTCACATGACTTTCTCTACATCTCAGTAAGAAATTGTTAAAAAGCTTATTCTTCTATCTACTTCATGGTAATCTAAACAAACTTAGCAGAAATTGCCTTTCTTACTTACTTCTTTGTGAATAGAAAGGAATAACTCTAATGTGTTCCACTCACATGATATTCTCTAGCTGTTCGCTAAACAAACATTAATCTGTTATCTACATCATGCTAATCGAGATAAATATAAGCAGAATTAGCCTTATTATCTTGTAAGTATCTGTAAATAGAAGGGAACTAAGAAAATTTAAAGTACGAGACTATCGCCTTAGCCTTTGCATTCCTATCTCTTTGCTTGCTAAATGTAGAGAAACGAGAAAAAAGATGTCTTCCCGTTTGAGAAAAGTTTAAGTGGCTTAAAATTTAAACCAATAATCCGGAATATCTCAAAAACAGTTAACTCCAGGAAAAAGAATGTATAAATCATAGATTGTGTGTTTTAACGAGATCTACATTTTTGGTTAAGTAAGTTTTTGCCTATCTCTTGGTATATCAGTCAAAATTCCACAAAGGATATCTTCAGGGGCTATTCCCAGAAAACTGGCCGTTAACTGAACAACTGAAGTCGGTTCTCTTTCCATGGCCAGGAGTAAATCAAAAGGGATGACATGAAAGATAACTTCCCGTTAGTGGTATAAAATGAAGCAAATAACAAGGAATTTCTCGGAAAAGGTTAACTCTAGAAAAAAATACATATGGTGTATATAAACCAGATCCACGAGCCTTTTTTTTTAATACAGGGAACCCTAAAAGGTGTATTTCGGTGAAATATTGGTATTGAGTTTTGGGTAGAATCAATACCTTCTCTATCTACTACACATGTACATTTTATGTATGTGCTACAGAAAATAAAAGCTAATGTCAATTGTTTATACTTTATTATATGTGAATGACGTATTTATTCTATGTAAACTGGAGAATGAGCTATAGAGATCTGACCTCATCATTTCTTTTTAAAATTTCTAAAATTAGGGTTAAAATTGTATGGGTGGAAAACTAGAAAACACGTGTACTAAATTGGGTTATGCTAGTATTAGCCTATTTTGTAGGCTAATAGTTTTAGTTATTTAGACTAGTACGTCTTCAGGTTAGTAAACAATCAAATGAAATGTGTTGCAATACTGTGCCATCGACGACTATTTTCAACTAGTTATTTTCCCAGTTTTCTATGATTTCCTTTTCTCTTTTGACAGTACTATATAATTCTCTTCATATATGAATTATTATGTATAATTTTCCTCTTAATATTACTATATAAAATATGAAATCCAAACAATATTTTCCAACTTAATAAAGTTTTATCCCATAGTATTTAAATAAATTAAAATAATGTATTCGACATTCAAATAAAACTTTCCCTAATTATAATTCTAACAGTCTTAAGTTTTGCTAGTTACTCTGTTGTTTATAAATTATTTTTATTTATAATTTAATCCTGGGGGGGGGAAGCGCGGCCCAGTGGATAGACCGCTCGCCTCCCACCTAGGCGTCCCGAGCTAGCTCCCAGGCGCCCGCACGTGGGATTTGTCTGGGGGGATTTTCTCCGGGTCCTCCGGTTTCCATGCTTTCATTCCACCAATTGCTCCATCATTCCCTTTCCTATCATCCATTTCTCCTGCATTTCATATCATTTACTGGCCACCGGCTGACCACACGTACCAGGCTCACCATTCTATGGTTTCGTGCCGTTGGCTTCCCAACAGGCTTCTGACCCCTAGGCGTTTGCTTGTAAGGGTAAGCCGACTATCAAAAATAAAACGAAAACAAGTAATGTTACTAATATTACATATATTGTACAATATACTACATTATATACAATAACTAAAACACTAAATTAAATAGTTTACGTTTCAGAAAAAGTGTAATTTAGTAATAAAAGTTTGTCTTGATTAACAAGAAATACTTAATAGAAACGTTGAAGTAGTAGCTTGTAGAAGAATAAGTAGAGAAAAGCATCCGAATGCATCACATTCTGTTTTCAAAAACGTATATTGAAAATCTTGAGAATGAATGAAACATCACTGTTATTCTTCATTCCCTGGTACAGTTTTATATTTGGAAGATGAGACTGTATTTTTTCACTTCCGTGTATATTTTCCTTTCCCGTTGGAATATTTGCAAAGCAAATCTTCACCACACTGACACTTTATTAGCACTTGTAATGCGTTTAATTTAAAGCAACACTGAATGACAAGACAGCTGTGTGTTAACCATGGTAACTTAGGAAACTTAAAGTGGGCCATCTTGAGAGTTTACAGAGCAAAATGGGTAGAAGTGCTTTAAAGAGAGAGAACCTTTTACTAATTCATCTCGGCTGTGGTACCATCTGGGGACTTAAGACTTCTAAGATGGTGTGGAGTTACATTTAATTTGAAACATTTTTCGTTTTATAAGAACTTACAAAGTGAAATTCGTCAGGACTAATTAACTTATTACTTACATCCTCACTCTTGATGCTCTAAAATACTCCCCTTCTTTTGTTTTCCACTCTAAAGCATTGTAAAGAGGAAAGGCATTCTTATCATCAGAATGAAGACTGGTGCTTGTGATTAATGACCACGGAAAGTACCTCTAATGAAGGCTCTAGACCAAAGTTCTGACAATGTTCCAAGAATCGAATTTCAATCACTAGAGAGAAAGGAAGGAACATTAATAAAAAGAAAGAAAATTGGCTTCTTCACCATCCATATCGGGATGGACAGAAAATAACGGCGCGGTTACTGAAGTAACGGCGACAAACTAACTAGTTACACAGTAATGGTTACAAGATAACTAATTACCCAACAACACTTACCAAAGTAACGAAGATAATAAATAGTTACCTCCATAACGGTCCCGAGTCTAGGTAACATTATTCGAGTATGCGTACTGGTATTGCTTATTTTGAACTACATAGTTACTCTGTTACACAGTATTAATATCATTCACAAAAAACCCTAGCCCACCTGAGTAGTGTGTCTGTCTCACATTCAACAGATCACGAGTTCGAATTTGGATAAAGATGTTTTTGGGGTTTTCCCTTATTCTGTAAACATAAATCATTTGAGTATTATTTCACCAATTCATGTATCGCTCGATATGACTAACCAGGTTAAAGGACCTTAAGCTACAAACAAACAAAAAGAGATCAAAATGGACAAATATCCTTATTCACTCAACAATTTGTTACAAATAAAGTATTTTAAGTCACTGCTGCAAATAGTTCACTCGACGCGTAGACAGATTACAGTTTCTCGCAGTCCGCGACTCGCGCACGCTCCAGTCACTCACAACTCAGTACAAATCATAACAATTACACCGCAATGAACATCTTTCTCCTTTTATAGCGACAACATTTCATTACAAACTTTCTGGCAACTTTTCGAAAGTAGTAGAAGTCGAAGCTGGCAGAATATCGGGAAGAATCATGATGACGTGAGAAGTCTTTGAGTTCTGAAGGACCCGGTTGCGTCGCGCCGTTGTTTACCAACTAACTGCAATTTCTAACATTCCATCTTCACTGCCGCATACCAAAGGGAACCTAAGAGCGGTCTCGTATAAGGACGGCATTGAGAACTACAGCAATTAAATAAAACTCCATATTCATTTTTTTGAAGCAGGGATTAGAGGTATGACACGGTTATTTTATGTAACGGCTAAAGTAAGACCGTTACATAGCAGTAACGGCTACGTGTTAGCAGTTACCAAGTACACTTGATTTCTAATAAAAATGTCTAATAATGTAGAATAAATAATTCAAGCTCTAGCTTTTATATCAGTTGTATCAATAATCTCATTGAAGTCTTTAAAAGTCTACTAGCTATCAACTTTGTTGAACACCTATTTAAACTGAGATAATTTGCAAATTTTCTGATATAATGATTTAAATAACGATGTCCATTTGGGCGTTAACGTTTCTCTTTTCTAGCATCATCGCCTTTCAAAATGTCGTTATCACGTTTTATCCAACATCCTACGAAGATATTTAAGTTAGATATTATACTTCTAATTTCAGTAATGTCCATGCTTGTGAATGTGGTGTGATTTGCTGTGCTATTCCTACGTCACGTGAGATGATGCTTATTATGTTGTAGCTCATTTCCATTATGCTCTTTCTATAGGAGCCGTATTTGCACACTGATATCCACTATTTACAGGGTTATCTCTTAGTCCTAATGATTTGTGTTTAGGTTCTCATGTATACACAGCGATTCATCAGTGAACGTGGTAATCGTTAAAGCAAAAACTTAATCGTTAGAAACTTCCAAATGCATAAATTTACATACCGATCAATGCATTAAAACAATTCAAAGGATAACAGAGACCATTAATATAATGTATACAAAAACTATAGATTTAATTATTTATTTTACATTATTAGATTCTTTGATAAGAAATCAAGTGTACTTGGTAACTATTACATGTAACCGTTATTGCTATCTTACCGTGAGATTTTAACCATTACCTATTTCTGCATCACGTGAGATTTCTATTTAGGTTCTCAAGTATATCCCTCGGATCACCTGCAGACCAAGATGCCGTTAATGTAAAAACTTAATCTTTGGTCATAACCGTTATACATAATGTAAATACCAACGTGATAACCATAAAAATAACTTTAAAAATCATAAATTTACATATACAAGTAGATCAATGTTTTAATAAACAATCCAAAGATAAAATATTAATACAACTGATATAAAAGATAGAACCTGATTTTTTTATTCTAAATTATTAGACTTTTTAATTAAAAATCAAATGTATTTGGTAACCGTTACATACCACTTTAACCGTTATGCCAACAATTCACACCTCGAATTCCTACTTACATGTGTTCTATCAAGAAAATGAAGATGGAGTTTTATTTAACTGCTGTAATTCTCAGCGTTTCATTCTATTCTGAGAGTGAAAGAGCTTAATTTTGCTCAGAGGCCTCTTTTATCAGGCTTGAGGTTCTTTTAAGGCCGTAAATGTACAACACGGGACCAACGGCTTTACTCCCCTTGGAAGCCATGCTAAGGATTTTTACGCTCGAAAAAAATCCATCATCCTCCGCCGGTTCTATCAAGATTGCAGTATATACAGAGAGAAAACTCCAAGAATGACAACTGTCCATAATCAAGGATTACCATAAAGTTACAGCTTATTATCAATCCATAATGACCGTAACCTATACGAGTTGGTGAATTGCGGACAACACTTCCATCTTCTTGATGTACGGGCAAAGGTCCAAAGACATACCTATTTGATGCAATACGAGGTCTGTTTAAAAAGTTCCGGAACTTTGACCACAAAATGTTTCTACGCTTACTTATTGTGCATGGTACCCTTCGAAATACTCTCCTCCACAATTAATACACCGCTCCCAACGCTGTTTCCAATTCCGGAAGCAGTCTTGGTAGACCTTTTTCTGGGTCGCGCGAAGCGCCATTTGCGAATTTTCGTTCACCCCGTCTATCTTCTTCCTTTCAACTTAGGAAATAAAAAAAGTCCGAAGGAGCCAGGTCTGGAGGACGAGATAGCACAGTGATATAGGTTTTTGTGCAATAGTCACGCACCAACACGGATGAATGTACGGGTGCGCTATCGTGATGCAAGAGCTATGAATTGTGTCGCCACATTTCAGGCCGTTTTCTCGCATGCGTCGCAACACGTCCCGATAATACCATCGATTAACGGTTTGTCACTCTGGCACGAATTCATGATGGACTAATCCTTAAAAGTCAAAGAAAACTATCAGCATGCCTTTGACATTTGATTTCACCTGACGAGATTTTTTTTTTTTTTTTTTTTTTGCCTTGGAGAATCTTTGCCAACCCATTGTGAAGACTGAACCTTGGTCTCAACATCATACCCGTAGAACCACGTAGTCATTTGCGCGATCCAAAAGCTCTTCAGATTGCGAGGCGATGATCTTTCTGGTCTTGACTCAAGAGCTGGGGGACGAACTTGGCAGCAACACGATGCATTCCAAGATGCTGTGTCAGGATTTCATGATATGATCCAACTAAAATGTTATATTGTTCTGCAATCTCTCGGACAGCCAGGCTTCGATTGGCATGCACAATTTCGTTGAAGTTACTGACTTGAGCGTCGTCTGTAGACGTTGAAGGGCACCCTGAGCGAGGCTCACCTTTTACTTCCGCCCGACCATTGTTGAACCGCGTGAACCATTCATAACACCGAGTACGGCTTAAGCACTCGTCACCATAGATTTGCTGCATCATTTGGCGAGTCTCAGTTAAGGGTTCCTCGAATTTCACGCAACATTTAATGCAGACGCGTTGCTCTTCTGATTCTGCCATCTAGAAATTCGCAAACTGCGCGACACAACGTTCTACTCAATGCAGCACTGAACGATAACTAACAAACATACAACAATGAAACTTTCGACAGTTACACAACAAACACATGGTGCGCAGGGATGCGAACGGCATTTTGCTCCAATACTCCATTGGCGCGAAATTACAAATGTCCCGGGACTTTTTAAATAGATCTCGTATTTATGATACCATTCACAAAGTTTAGTCACAGTGGCAATGGTCTTGTGACTTCAAGCTTGGACATTTCAAAGATCTCGAAATATCAATTCACCAATTATGGGAAATAAACTATTTCTGTCCAAGTAAACGACTACATAAAAATCTTAATTTGTGCAAAATATTTCAAATTGAAGTCAGATATAATATCAAACGATATTTGAAACTATTTGAAATACGGAATGCTTCTGCAATTAAATATTCTACAAAGAAGTGTCGGATGAAGTTCTACAATTACATGTGTTTGCAATAAATGTAATGGGAATCTTATTATCTATAGAATGTCTTTCAAAAGTCACCTCAAACTTGTATATATTATGATATTTTAGATTGGAAAAAGCCACATACTGGGCATTATGAGAATTATAATATTTTAGAAAGATATCCTCTGTTTTCTTATTCAATGTAGACTCTTCTTTCTGCCCACATTTTGCATATGTCTTGAACTATTGTCAATTTCTTAAAAGACAGCATGTTTCAATTGCTAACAGTTTGTTGGAAGAGTCAGAAAAACTGTTCTTTAAGGTAACCGCACAACCAAAGTTGGTCGGATTGAAATCCGGGTATCGCAGCGGCCACTTTATTGGAATTTTGTGAATGGAATATGTGCCTGCTCTTAAATTGTTAAAAATGTTAAATTTTCTCAGACCTTGAGGACAACTACTCTTGATTTCATAATTACACTGAATCAATTGCATTCTATCATTTAGTTATGGTTATAGGTTAAGTTATTCATTAAAACATCTAATAGCAGTATGAATAAAACTATTAATGTCTAACTCATAAAAATTGTGCCCTGGTATTAGGTATACATTGGTATTGCTTTCCCAGTATGTGACTTCTTTTGTATTTGTTTTATCTCAAGTGCTATAGTATTTACAGTGCTTTGGAGTGGCTTTTGAAAGACACTATATATTTGCGAGCAAACTGTCTCCAAAATCACTTACACTAAAAAAAATAGCGTAATAAGATAATTGCCATGAATTGGTAAGTCTTCTCAAGTTTGCATAGTACGTAGAGAGGGTATTATATTCCACATAATTAAATACCTAGATTTCACCGGAAATGAAATTGGTGTTTTATTTATGGACGTTTTTATCTGCAGTGACTCTCAGCGTCTCATTCTATACTGAGCTCAGAGGCCTTGTATCAGGCCGCAAATCTTCTACACGGGACCACCGGCTTTACTTACCTTTCGAAGAAACCCATGTTAAGGATTTTCACGCCTGAAAAAAATCCTTCGTCCTCCGCCGGGTTTGGGTATATGATAACCGTTACACCAAGGAGGGCGAAGAGATTTCACCGAAAATATGCATTTGAGGTCCCCTGTATTAAAAAAAAGTCACTTTTACAAAAAGGTTTCTGTGCGTTTCTGTTTGTCTTTGAGTGTATGCGTGTTTGTGGACAACATATTTAAAATACGAATAGTCCGTTAAATACCTATTTGCTATTTCTGTTTAGATTATCCAAGATGCCACGCGAAGATTTTCAAAGAAAATTCCTGACTTCCAATTCTCCCTTCATAGGAAAACACTTGAACATTTTGATTTTATGAAAAATGATAAGGATTTTGATTAAAATAATGTGTATTTACACGACAAAAATAAAATGTATATATTGTATTTCCTGGGAATAGCCTCTTCATACTGAATGACTTTTGCATAACTCATAAGACATAGATAAAATCTTACAACACACACAATGTATATCCTTTATATTTTTTCAGAGGAACTGTTTCCGGGGTATTCATTGTTATTGCCTTCAATATTAAAATACGTATTATACTTTTCTCAAACAGAAAGTGGACCGTTTTTCTTTTGGTTTTCTCCTAAGCATACTAAGAGACGAATTTCAATGACAATCGCATAGCGATAGCTTTATAAATATTTGACTATCGCTTTAACATAGTGTGTTACCTAATATCCCTTCTACTAATCAGGAAGACTATTTTACAAAAGCTGGTGCCAATTAACTTTGAATAGAGAGAAGTATAATCTTTTGTGGAACAGATAGAGAAAGGTATGTGAATGGAACACTTCAGAAGCTTTTTGGTTACATTTCTCTGATTATCTCCTTGAGCCATATTGTTATGGACTGGGTTAACCAACCAAATAATGAGATTATCCCATGCTGCTCAGATTTATGAACGAGATCATTTTTTTCTATGATGCCACAAGCCAATGGAAGTTACAAACCTGTGTTACAGTTTATTGCGAGTTATGCATGATTCATGTGATACCCAGGTACCTTTCAAAAGAACAAAATTTGCATTCCACGCCTTGTGCCAATTCCTGCTCATTGCGGATTCCGTACAGATTTCCTCTTCGCTCATTTTTTCCCCAGTGGAAGTAATTCAAACATTCCCCTCAGGAAGTTTTACTGCCTTTGCACTTAAAACTCCACTGGTGAACGGAATATAAATGAGGTGCCTTATGAAAGATGGGTAGGTTACCAACTAAACCAAACTGCAATCAAGAGCTGCATCAGCTGATTGAGAGGCTTTCATCACTAGAGGTACATAGCTACTTTTGTGGCGAACCGCGTTCGAATATTCTTGCGGAAAAAAACACTGCACATAACGCAAATATGTACTAGGTGCTTATTTTCTCTGTTAGTCATTAACAACATTGTCCAGGACAGCTAAGAAGCTCTAAATAATTGTTAATTTACGTTATAAAATCTATGTATGCTGCCTAGGTTCATCTACTATACAAAACTGGTAACATTTTATATGTTTATTTTCTCTAGCGTGTATGAACAATGTACATAATATCATATGCCACTCAAAAATTAGATAACGAGATTTCACCGGAAAGTATATTTTGAGACCCTCTAAATCAAAAAAAGTCTGTTTTGTTCCACTCATATGATTTTCTCTAATCACTGTAACACATTATTGCTACAAATCTCGTTCTTCTATCTACTTTATGATAATCTAGATAAGCATTAGCAGAAAATGTCTTAATGACTTGTTTCCTAGTAAGTAGAAGGGAAATAAAGGAATACACTAGGTTAAAATGACAGTCGAATGTTTTAAAAACTGGTTGCCATGTGGTTGAAATCCGTTTCTATAGAGGGCCAGGAGTTTACAACTTTCCGTATTTTTAATCTGAAGCAAATAACAAGAAATATCTCAGAAATGTTTAATTCTACAAAAGAAAATATGACATAAATCGTGTGTTTTAACTACGACATTTTAATTAAAACTGTTAGAGCCATTTTTGAGAAAATAAAAATATTCGAAAAATTTTCCACATAAAGAATAGTTTAGTGTGGGGGGATTTTTCTCAAAATCTTCTTGCCGCATCCCTGGAAGATACTAAACTTAAATTCCAAGTATGGTATTTTACTGACTTTTCGTTTTTGAATTATTGTGTTCACACACACAGACCATTATCTAAATTTTTTGATACAAGGGGACCCCAAAACGTGTATTTCCAGCGAAATCTCGTATAGAATTTTTTATGGAATTCAATACCTTCTCTATACACAATGTACATAGTACGCGTAGAGAAAGTAAAAACCAGATGTTGCTGAAAAATTGAAAGTGGTACAAGTACAAATACAAAGAGTATTCTAAAATAGTGAAATGAACCGCATTATATCAGCATTTGCCCTTTTCAGACTAACAAGTTTAGTTATTAAGATTACTTGTTGGATTCAAGGGAGCTCAATATTTTAGGTGAAATCTCAGAATAGAACTTTTGTACTAGTAACTTGTCATGTTCAAAATGGGAGGGGGATCAAAGTATGAGGTTGGAAATCTCTGCTTTAAAGAGATATGAGTTTTCATTTTTACTCCAGTGTGAGTGCAATGATATCGGTTGTCACGTAATTCTGTAATAAAGTGATTGCGTCTGTTCGTTACGCACATCCTGTCTTAGGACTTCTCAGTTTCCAGACTTAGGCAGCAGGTTTCCGGCGAGATTCTCGTTCAATTCCCTAATCGAATGTGTGTGGTAGCGCCAACAGTTGAGCGCTAGGGCAGGTGCAGTTTCCTGAAGAACGATAATCCAGTTTGCGGTTGATAATGGATTAGGGGAGGAGGCGATTTCACAACCAGGTTCTCACATCCCTCTTAATAGGTTCGTGAAAAACAAAGAGTACTTCCTGAATTTAAAGCTTGAAACAGAGGGCATTATCAGGTATAATTTAAAACTTTAATTCTTTTACAAAATCCTCAATCTAAACATAATTGTATATTAGGGTGTTTCAAAGAGGCACCAAACGTGGAAGTTGTTGCTCATCTGTGAAATAAAAATATAACTTAATTGTATTAAAAGTACATCAATAAAACGTTTCATGTCAACGTGTATTAGACAGTTACCCAGGAAGAAAGCCGCGTGCCTGACCTACGATGTCGGAGTTACAATGTCGTGTCGCAAGTTTTAACAGTATTTTGATAAACACACCGACATACTGCATAGAGGTTAACTAATATTAAGAAGGTTTCTTGTCTTACGAAACGCCGCTAAAGAACCTATAGTCATTTTTACTTTTTCTACACGTAAAATGCATGTAGTAGGTAGAGAACATACTGCACTTCATCTTAAACTTCCACACCGAGATTTCAACAGAAATACATTTTTAGGGTCCTCTGAAAGTCATTTAATGCCAAACTTCTTATTTAGCTTCAGTATCTTCCAAGGATGCGACACGAAGATTTTCAGGAAAATCCACCCCCACTCCCAACTACCTTTTACAGGGAACATTTTTAGAAAATGTTGGTTTTCTCAAAAATTGTTGACGCGATTTTGATTAGAATACTATATGTTTAAGATATTTTTATGATAAATGAAATGTACATCTTGAATTTTCTAGAAATAACCTCTGAAGATCCATTCATAGTGGATGACTTTTGTGTAACTTTTGTGTAGCTGGTAAGCCCTAAGAGATAGACAAAAACTTACTACAAAAAAGAAAAATATCATTAAAATACACAGCTTATGCCATATATATTAATTTTTATATTATTATCATTATTATTATCTACTTAGAAGGAACAAGTAAAACTATTTTTCTAATGTTTTAATGCAATAATCCTTTGTAAAAATGGTTTGTAGAGATGTCGATATGAATGGAACATAAATGTTGTATTCTTTCAACTTAGTTTCATTAATTAATGAAAGAACAGACTGGGGATAAAAGTTGGGATACATACGCAATTAGAGACAATTCATTGTTAGTGATCTCGAAGATGGAGGCAAGGAACTTAAGAGTCAACAGAGTCAAGAATACTACCAAAGGATTGTAGATACGTTTACACAAAAATAAATACTTTTACTGTGAGACAAGTAGCTTTTCTAATTGGCAATACTAAATGGAACATCTGTACACTTAAATAATTGAACCAACACATAAATATTTGCACTTTTACTGTTTAAACTACAAAAGCCCCATTATTGCTCTTACAGAGGTAAAAAATTGATATTTAGCCTCAACGATTAAAAATACTTCTGATCCGGAATTGAGGGAACTTTTGTCATAGATCCTTTCATACACTGCAGTGAACGTTCGTCATTTGGGAAGATGATAAAGTCCTTCGCAGCATTGGCAAATTCCTCAGTTGCGGCGTAAATTAAAGTAATGTCTGCTAATTCACCATATGTAAATCCATTCATTGTGTAAAGTAAAGTTTGAGAGTGAATCGGTCCCTCGTTCTCTCCTGTGAACCACTTGAATGCAAGCCAGGTCGATGGTATGCGAGATATACCAAACACAGAAACTGGCTATTACGTTAACACAAGTGAGAAATAACGCAGGGCCTTGTAATTTGTGCTTGTTTGCGACACTACTATTAGTAAGCGGACAAAATGAGATACATTTTTGTGTTATACGTATTACTTTTTACCAAATGTCAAATTACTTGCACCTATTCACCTTCCACTCAGTCAACATTCAAGAGAAACCTCGAAACTGTCCAAGCCATAAATGGTCTTTCAAGTAGGCGACTCAATTTTTTTAAAAAAATATTCCAAGTTGAGTCCTTGGAAAATGCTCAACTTAAATACTGTGACAGTACCCTGTGTTTTCGTTCTTAGGTTCACCTTAGTATGCGAGTCGGCGCAGTTGGAGATCTTGGAAAGCGCAAAAATACAGGAATTGCGGCGCTACGGTAATCAAAGACTTTGGAACACGAACGTTGGATTCTTCCAGAAACTTCGGTTTCCACAATCTTCCAGAAAGTCCTATCAGGTTATTTTCTAGCTGTAAAAGGAGGGAGAATTGCAAGCCAATGTGTGTAGTGAGTTGCATTTTCGTGAGTTAGCAGTGTTAGCGCGCAGTGGTGTGCAAGCAGTAACGCGAGAATACCATTAACTGTCTACGCTTCGAGCATCGAGTGAACTGTTTGTAACACTGAATTAAAGAATTTATTTGTAACCTATTGAAGTAGTTAGGTTTTGAAATATGCTGTTCACACACACACACACACATAAACGGACCTTGTTATATGAATGTTTTTTTTTTATATGCGGGGGACCCAAAACGGATGATATTTCGATATTGAATTTCTGGATGGAATGAAATGTTTTCTCTTGCCTACTATGTACATGCTAGAGTAGATCAAATTAAATGAATAAGACAAAAAAGTGTCTAAAAATGATTTCGTTTTACTTTATTGGTCTACCATCAAAAACGCAGTTAAATAAGCTTCCGGAGTCATTTGATGGGTTCTGAAAACCATTGCTGAGTGACATGCGTTAGGGAGACTCCTCCACTGGATACCTACATGCTCTACAGCTATGGTGAATATATAAAATTAATCTTCAGCGCGTTGTTAAATTGCTATGGTACAAAACAAGAGATAGATATCGCACATTAATTCTGTCTTAAAATGGGAAACCAAATGGAGCTGAATCGATTTTCATTCGACGAGCAGAAGCATCCTTTGAAGTGTTGCTGGAAATTTTAAATATATTCCAGGAACAAAGGTACACCGGGATGAATTTTTAATTGCGCTTGCAGCATCCACTGTAATATGAAATGCTGAGGTGCCTGGAAGGTCCTGATTTCAGATTGGCTCATTTTAAATTCTACTATCATGTTTGTAAGCAGATACACAAACATCATGACAGCTTTTGTTGTATTTTATTGTTAAGAACTTAGTTTATAAACGTATAGTATTATTTTTACTTTCTCTAGCACGCATGAACAATGCACATAGTGGACAGAGAAGGAATTGTATTTGACACTTATGTGACATAAATTTGATACCAAGATTTCACGAGGAATATATGTTTTGAGATCCTCTGTATAACAATAACAATAATAATAACAATAACAATAATAATAATAATAATAATAAACATTTCTAGAAAGATGTTCCCGCGCGAGCGCGGGTGTGAGCAGTATGGCTTAAAAAGGAAAAGTGCGTCGCATACCAAACTTGATATTTAAGATCTGTATCTTCCAAGGAAGTGACTGGAAATTTTTCATGAAAATCCCTCCACCACTAGCTACCCTTTATATGTAATATTTTTTAAAAAAAAGTGTATTTCTCAAAAAAGGCTCTAACTTTAATGTTTAAGATATTTGCATAACAAACTAAATGTAACTATATATTGAGTTTTCTAGAAATAACCTATAAAGAGCTCTTCATTGTCAACATTTATGTAACTCGTAAACTGTAAAATATACACAAAAATACTCCACAAAAAAAACGATTAGTAGCCAATGTTTCCTGCTAAGCAACATAAGCTCGACACTCGTCTATATTGTAAAACGTCCTTATATTTTTGTAACATTATTGAACTCTGTAAACAAACTAAATAAAATTGTAAAATATAAATGCAATTACATTATAAAGTTGTCGCTATATGGCATACAAGTTAAAAGTGACGATAAATTCTTAAATTAAAAGAAAAAAATCTGATGTGTTCCATTCACATGACTTTTTCTATATCTCTGCAAAAAAATATTGTTAAAAACTTATGCTTCTGTTTACTTCATACCAATCGAGAAAAAAATGTTAGAAATATTCTTATTACTTGCTTCCTTTTAAGTAGAAGCGAAATAAGGGAGTACCATACAAGGCTGGTTGCTATGTGACGGAAGTTCCTTTGTTTGCATGGACAGGAGTTGACAAATTACTGTATGAGAAAATATAAGTTTTTGCAAGGTGAAATCAAAAACAATGAATAACTAAAAAAACGATCAACTCCACAAAAAAAAATTGTATAACATAAATGCTGTGTTTTAACGTGCTCTACATCTTCTGTGTAGTAAGTTTTTGTCTATCTCTTACCGTTTAGCAGTTAGGCAAAATTCATCCAGAATAAAGAGGTCTTCAGAGGCTATTCCCAGAAAGTTCAAGATATACATTTTATTTGGTATGTAAATGTCAGTAAATACGGGATTTTAATCAATATCGTTAAAACCATTTTTTAGAAAATCAAAATTGTCGAAAAAAGTTCCATGTAAAGGGTAGTTTGAGACGGGGGGATTTTCTTGAAAATCTTCGTGTCGCATCCTTGGAAGATACCTAACTGAAATACCAAGTTTGGTTTTTAACGGTCTTTTCGTTTTTGAGTTATGCTGCCCAGACACAGACAGACAGACACGCACACTGACATGTTTCTAAAAATGCTTTTTTTGGATTCAGGGGGTCTAAAAACATATGAATTCCGGTAAAATCTCGGTATCGAGTTTTTGGGTACAATGCAATACCTTCTCTATACACTATGTACATAGTACGTATAGAGAAAGTAAAAATACTCCATGGCAGCTAAATTGGTATCCTCCTGCTACTCGATACCGTGCTCCATTTTATCCCCACTGAGGGCCGTACATGCTACCAATTGTCGAAGATGGTGCATTGTCTCTGCCGGACATAATGAAATGTAGCGAATTCTTGTGCTTGCTAAATATGCACTTTTTAAATTTAATCTTCTAGTATTTGGATTGAAATATATCACCTTGCACATTCTGCCTAAATGTTGGCTATTGTTTATTTTGGCATCAGATAGTGAAGAGGAATTTATTTTAGGTAGTTTCAAACCAGGCCAAGAGTTCGAGTGCTGAATAACAGAAAATTAAATGCAATAGCTTGTGTATATAATTTCTGGTTATCTAAAAAGTCAAAAATTGTCTCAGGATGAAAGAGCATAGTAAATCAAGAGGTAAATTCTGACTCAAGCCAAAATCAGCATAAAATTAAATATAAAAGTTTGAGTACTGAGATCATTTCTGAAAAAACATCAATGACAAAATGCAAATGTTTTTTCAGAATGAAAGGTTATTATTTGTGGTATGGAGTAACGTTGTAACATCCTGCTCTGTACCATATTAATGTCGTGTATCTCTGTTAATATATAAAACAGAAAAAGCTAAGTTAGGAAACTATTTATGCATTTCTCGCGCAAAGACATACTTCTAGAATTTATTGGCGTATCCATAGTTTCATTTTAAGTTGTATAAAATAAATTTTTAGGTCATCGACCTCCTGAGATGATCATCTATCCTTTGAGGTTCTAATCAAAAATCAGTCAATAATAGAGCGTTAATAACACGGACTAAGTTCACAGTTGTCTTCCTCTTGGAAAGATACGGTTAGATGTCAAATTTGATTCGTAATAATTCCATAAATTGAACTAAATTTTGACAATATTCGATTACTTGAAGTTGATAATCTATGGTACAGTACAATTGTTAAGATTAATAAAAATAGTTGGTTCATTTAAAAGGGTCATCGTGATAGAATTAATAATGGAATTTTATTACTTTAAAATAATTTTAGCCACATATTTTAATTCCTGCTGGAGCAGCAATAATTATGGTACATCTTCCTTGCACTCAAACATACAAAAGAGGAATAAAAATCAACTTTAAATAAAATATACATGAATTAAATCAGAACCAAGGAAAATAACAAATATTAACATTCTTGATCAGCTGGGCTACCGTAGTCCTATTATTATTATTATTATTATTATTATTATTATTTATTATTATTTATTATGATAATCATCATCTCTTCCAAATTCAGCAGGCGCTAAAAAATTAATTCTATCGATTTATTCAACAATTGCAAACGTTACACAATAGCAAACAACACGTAGCAGCTGGTTAACGGTTTAGCAAATTGTTAAACTATAACCAATAGTTATAGAATAGGTGTGAATATTAGCCTAACGACTGGAAATTTAGAGGGCACGCTTTGAACTATCAAAAGTATGTTAAAGTTCTCTTGGTAAAGAATATTCAAAACAAAGTTCGAGTTAAATGACATTGACAAGTCTTCATTGGTTGCAATACTACATGCAGTATGTGGCTTGAATCGTAACTAACGCTACAGTTTATAAATTAAGATTCAGCACTGAAGTAAAACTAAAATATAGTTTCATCTTTGACGAAATGTTTATATCAAATGAACCAATTAGTACAAAATGGCAGTCTTCATTCTTATGAATGTTTACCTTAAAAGTCCCTCCAAATACGAACTTCGGCAGGTTAGGATTTATCTTACGTGACTAGTTAACGAAGATTTGTATTAGCCAGGTTTTATAAAAACAGAATAAATGCTATGTTTATTGCAGAGAATTGGATACTCGTCTAAAACTAGCGTAGAAAGCTAGAAAGAAAGGAGGTCAGATTGTGAAGTGCTATAATCCAATTAAGCTCTGGAATGGAAGAGTTTTGCTGCAGTAGGTAGTTCTCTAGGGAGGTAAAAGCCATTAAAAATGATGGCAGCTGCAGCTGTACTAAAGACAGAAGTTACTGAATAGAGATTTGTTTTCAGAACTTTACTTATTGCCAAAGTCATATTATATCGTATTTTAACGAACATTTCCAGATGTTGATAAACTCTGTGTACACTACTGAAGAGTCTTCAAGAAGTTCAATACTTTATTGAATATAATTTTTCAGAAATGTATTATTTGAGGAAGGTAACAATTTTATTGGTTGTCTCCTTACCGCGGTAGTAGGGAAGCTGCTTACCAAGCGGGAGACCTGGGTTTGATTCCCGGCGTGGTGAATTTTTCCCCTGCTGGGAGACCTGGTCTAGGGTGCACTCAGCCTCGTGAGGTCCCTGGGGAGGGGGCCAATTGAGGAGCTACTTTATGGAGAAGTAGCGGTTCCAGGTCATGGCCGCATTAATCGGTTCGAGGCGCACGTCTCACCCTCCAGTACTGCAGCCCACCCATGACGTCTGTCATGGACCGAGATGGGTGACGCACCGGCCAGGTGGTAGGTCAAGGTTCCTTGCGAGCTGTCGTGCCATGGAATTAACTATTTTATATTCTAACAAAGAGGATAACATGTTTTGAAAGACGAGTCTTTTTCTTTATCACTTCAACAAACAGATTACAATATCTGACCACAAATAAATGTCTTTATTCGATGTTTCCGCAACAATTTTGCAACATTGTTTCTTTTCGACGTTCATTGCGGCGATACGACTGCACCCTCGAATTTTCCGTCGAAACTGACTCAGCTACGGCACTCTCTGTATTCCCGGTTGACACTTAACTCTCTGCGGAGCTTGTTCTCTCTTTTTATATCTGTCAGTTGCGTGACAAAAAGTTCCATAAGCTGTTACAGGTGTAACAATGCACGACAACAAATCAGCTATGACTTCTGCAGCAAGTCGCTCACCTACGTGCAGCGATTACAATACAAACAAATCAATAGTTAAAACAGGTTGCCCATTCAGAGCAGATTTACATATTAAACCAGTTAGTAACAAGGGTACCTAATAACTATATAGAGAATTAGAATAGCACGGTTTGAAACAGGGCTATAATGATAGATTTAATAAGAACAACGTGTTTCATTCATATCTCTGACAAAATTATTCTTAAAAAGCGTGTACCGCTAATTCATTCTAATCGAGGTAACCATTATCAGAAAAATTTCTTTACTTTCTTCCTTGTCAGCAGAAGGAAAATAAAGGAATACACTAGACTAAAGCGATATTCAACTCTTTTAAAAGCTGGTCGATACGAGATTGAAATTTGTTACTTTGCAATGACGGAGGTTAACAAATTCCCATATGAGAAAAGTTACAGTATTTTAAAACTGAAAGCATTAACAAGAAATATCTCGGAAACAGTCACCTCTCGAAAAAATATGCATTGTGTACATTTTTGTGTAGTAAGTTTTTGTTTGTATCTTACGAGCATCAGTTATGAAAATTGTCATCCGGAATGAAGAGATGTTCAGAGCCTATTCCCAGAAAATTTAAGATATACGTTTGGTTTTATTTCTCATGTGAATATTTCATTATCCGTTCCTCAACGTATTAATATTATGAAAGCTTGTTCATCTATTAACATCAGATTAAAGGAGATAAACGTTGGCAGAAGTTGCCTTAATGCGTATTTCCATCCATACTATGGTAATTCAGGACCACATTAGGTTTTTTCTGGAATGATTTTCCTTGAGAAAGATGCGAGTATTTGAATAACATCTCAAAAATGGTTAGCCCCATAACACAATTTGACATACGGAATGTACTTTAACGTAGTCTACAGTTTTTGTGTAATATGATTTTGTCTCGTTCTTAGGTTTAACAGGCACACAAAAGCCATACACATTTCCAAAAAATTCAATATATTATTTTATTCGTTATGAAAATATCAAACATACTATATTTTAATCAAACTCGTTAGATCAATTTTTCAGAAGAATTTCAAAATATATTTCACATAAAAGCTAGTTTGCGGTAGGAGGATTTTGTTTAAATTATTTATATTGCACATTTAAATTGAAGCTACATCCAATGTTATTAAAAATAATAAATCAATGTTTGGTTAATGATTTATCTAAATAGCAAGTTTAGTATTTAAATCGACTCTTCGCTAAACACACCGCATGTACATTCTCTTATTATGTTTTATTTATTATTTATTTCATTTATTATTATTATTATTAGTTTTTTACTTGCGATGCCTCAAAGTCATTTTTGGTGAAATACCGGTTTCAAATTTTTGGACAGAATACACCAATTTTCTACTACACTATTAGAGAAATTAAAAGAAAAAGAGTTGCACTGGATTTACTATATGTCAGTATTCTTTTAGTAATTAATAACATAATAGAAGGGGGTAGAAGTAAAAAGCTTAAGTCGTTTATTCGGGGAAATTCTATATATTGTATGGTATTGTGCTAGAACTGTAAAATAAAATATATTGATAAGAAAAAAAAAAACTAAAACGAACAAATTGTGCAAATCCTATCCTGGGACTGGTATACGGAAGGGAAGTAGAGGTCTCCTCATTTCACCTGGAATTATTAAGAGTGTTGTTCGGCATGTAGGCGAAGCTAACCAATTTTAAAGGTACGTGGCCGGGTACAAAAAATACGTTGCGGTCCTTCTTCCTCAAATAAGGCTTTACAAATCTTTGTTCATGCATATATTGGAATTCAGAGACCTTCTCTCGAAAAAATTTGCAGTATTAAAATATCGTCTGATGTTATCCTTTTTCACCAACCACAAATGATTAGAACACAATAAGTATTCAGTATTTTACGATTCTGAATGCAGTAATAATCCATTTTCAATTATACCACACTATTTATTTATTTATTTATTTATTTATTCTTGTGTGTCATCCTCAATGAAACGCTCCTGTCTGTTGTTACTCGTCATGTATACTGCTAAGTACGTTCAGCGGAGCGGGTAAGGGTGGCAATATTTGCGCACAAATGCGATCAGGCTCCCCAGATCTGGAAAAATGATAGCCAACGTTTAATTGAGTGCTTTGCTCACATTTTGTTTAGTATTTCTGACATTTTAATCGCAAAGTTACACGATTACAATAATTAGAAAGGTTCAAAATATAAGCTATTTTTTGTCAAACAAAACAAAATCGAAATATAAAATCATAGATGTAATGAAGGGACAACTGCAAGAAAATACATATTTTAAGGAAAAGTCGGTTAAAATATATTAAAACGTCAATCATTAAACAAAATTGAGGATGCAGATTTTCTGTTAATGTTTAAATATTAGTGTAGATGGTAATAGGCAATGTGGACACTTAAACCTATTTTATAAACTATTACTATTATAATTAGTATTATTTTTATTATTATTATAATCATTATCATCATCATTATCACAATCATTATCATTATTATTAACATTATCATTGTTATAGTCAGCACTATTATTATTATTATTATTATTATTATTATATTATTAAACTTATATGAATAAGAATTTAAATTTAAAATTATCATCACCTTCCAAAATAGACTGTTAGAGGACTGCTAGACTCTAAATTAGAAAAAAATCATTAACAAGGTGAAAAGACAAACCTTGAAAGTTCAAAATTAAAATTTTAGATTTTATAAGATATAAACGGCTAGAATTGTACGGGCAAGTCCGCAGAATACCTGATATCAGATTATCAGAACAAGTCACGTGGTCAACCAAGACTTAAATGGATGAAGAATACTGAAAAACGAATGACGGAATTAGTTCTAGAGGAATTTGATTAGGAGGATAGAGAAGTGTGGAGGAAAAGGATAAAGGCTTGAACTTTGGATACAGGAAGATAATTATTAAATTGTAAATATCTTTATAAATAGATTATTATTATTATTGCCATTATTATTATTATTACTAACGGAAGTTTATTTTTTCTCAGATATTGCAATATATCAAACTACAAAATCCATCATTTTTACTTTTTCTACACGTACTATGTACAGTGTGTATAGTGAAGGTATTGTAATGCACCCAAAAATTCGATACCGAGATTTCACTGGACATACATGTTCTGGGTCCCCCGGAATTAAAAAAAAAACCGCATTTTTAGAAAGATATCCATGTGTCCGTGTGCATGCGTGTCTGTAGACAGAATAGCTCAAAAACGAAAACACGATACTAAACTTGGTATTACAAGGATATGACACGAAGATTTTCAAGAAAATCCCTCAACCCCAAACTACCCTTTACATGATACTTTTTTCGAAAACTTTGATTTTATCAAAAACGACTAATGATTTTGATTAAAAATCGTATATAAAATATATTTACCTGACAAATAAAATGATTATCCTGAATTTTCAGGGAATAGTCTCTGGAAACTACCCTATTCTGGATGAATTTTACGGGATTTTGCATAACTGTTAAACTGTAAGAGATAGAAAATGTAGAGCTCGTTAAAACACATAATTTATGTAATATTCATATTTTTCAAGGAGTTGATATTCCTTGCTAACGGTTTCAGCTTTAAAATAAGTATACGTTTCTCATACGGGAATTTGTCACCTCCTGTGCATACAAACAAAGAACTTCAGTCACACAGCAACCAGCTTTAGACTATCACTTCAAATTATGTACTCCCTTATTTCCCTTCTACTTACAAGAAAGCTAGTTTTTTCTGAATCAGCAAGAAGTAAATATAATTAATTTGTTGCAGAGATGTGGAGAAAGTCATGTGAATGGAACACATCAGATTTTATTAATGCATTTATATTATTTATATTTCTTAAATCAGCAACATTTTTGGCATTCAGTATTTGTCCTTTCTTTAACGGATGCCAAACCATCCCTTGGAAAGTTTCTGACATTCAGACCATCAGAAAAACTAAGTCCCCAGCCTCAAAGTTTACTCTCCTCCTACATTTCCTTCGAAATGAACTTCTGTGCTTCAGAACTCGTTTTCTCGTACAAGGTTTTGTTCTCTTTTTGTGACCCGCTTGTATCGCGGGCTATGATGAAGTGGGAGGGAGGTAGATCACGTGGTCAACAACAAACAAAAGAGTCGCTACTGCAGCAGCAATGTATACTTTGGGTCAACCAAAATCTGCCAAAGTTTTTGTTTAGGCATTACAACTTATCATGAGCCTGAGAAGTTTTTGCAACTAGAGCGGAAAGTCTTTTCATTAACCTTTGACCTCGTTAATTATTAATCTGATGGCTTTTTTATTAAGGTTTTTTTATGTAAGTCATAGCGTGTTTGTGATCTCAATTGATTTCCTTAGTAGGGACAGGAAAATTAAAAGGAAAGTCCGGAATGAAATAAAAAAATCTGACCTCTTACATCCACATGACTATTCATTCTTCAACAACAAGATGTTCACACAAAAGCATATTTGTTATCCTAATTCATATACTTAACATTTGTAGAAGTTGCTTTACAGGACGTATCTTTGTAGTGCCAAGGAAAAGGCCCTAGGCTTACGGGTATGACTAAAATTTCATGAAAAATCACAACAAATCAACACTTATTTTGTTCTATAAAATAATTTAAGCATTCCTGAACATATAATTGACCACCAGGTGATTTAAATGTCTTAATTGGAGCTACCGCAAAGCACTAGATGTGAAACTGAATTGGACTTGGTAAGAAAAAATTCAGTTCGACGTGATATTTGCATTATGCAAAGTAAAAACATCTACTGTGTTCCATTCACATAGCGATGAAATCTCGGTATCGAACTTTTGAGTGTAATACAATACTTTTTATACACTATGTATATAGTGCGCGTAGAGAAAGTAAATAAACAAAGTAATAGAGAAGAAGTGCATCAATTCAAGAAGAAAAGGAAAGCTGAGGGTCCATCTGGTGGATTTTAATGTGACCCATTCTTTCAAATCTTTCCTTTTTTTGTCGCTATTGAAATTTTCCAGCATTTTTCTTACTGTAAAAAGCTCCTTAAGGAGAAGTTTTTCTGTTACACAAATAAAATGTTTCTGTACATGTTCACAGATGTAGAGTGAATATGAATTGCCCTAGGTTTTACTGTCAAATGTATTTAAGCATGTGTTTTCAATTTTCAAACATAAAAGTTATATTTTTTATGATAAAAAGGGCACATTAAACTTTGAAAAAATTGCAGCCTAAACCGAAGGAAACACAGAGAAGCCTAGGGCAATTACAAAAAGTGGATAAATTAGGAAACTAAGGTTGAAACATTAGACAAAAACTGTTAATATTTTGTCGCAAAGGAACTTTTAAGTGATGACAAGAACAAACAAATTTGACCATAACTTCCAAACCATTAGAGGAAAATAGATGAAATTTGCTTTGTAGTTTATTTGTATTACATTACATCTATTGTATAAATTTAAAAAAAAATAGCATTATTGCCTTAACAGTTTTTTCACACAAGCCGTGTGTAGGACAGGAGTTTGATAGGTGGAGTCAGATTAACAAATTTGATGCCATAGCCGGGATTTGAACCACAGATCTCCCGGTCTGTAGCCGGTTGCTCTGCCACTGATCTACTATAGCAAAATGCCGGCTTAACATTGAATTTTTCAAACTGTCTCGCATGTTTCCCAGTAAACCACAAGGTGTTCTCAAATAATTCTGAGATGGCTACCGCAATGGCGACTTACAATGCTGTAAGTACTTTAAGTCCCAGGATTCATAGTATAGCCAACTATTACAGTTAATGGGTATTGGTTTAATTGCTTTTCCACACAAGCCGTGTGTGTGAGTTGGATAGGAAGAGTCAAGACTGCTCAGTTGAAGAACAACCGGCTAGAGACCGAGAGATGCGTGGTTCAAATCCCGGCTATGGCATTTAATTTTTCAGTTTGACTTTTCTTAGCATTATTAGTTTGTAATTTCAAACTTTCAGTCATAAATGTCCTTAAGCGATTTTAACATTTAATTTTAGGGCTAGAAATATTTTCCCTCCGTGCGAGGGATCCCGAGTTCAATTCCCGGCTGGGACTTGGTCTTTTTCCACTAGCGAAGATTATTCCCTATCCTACTCAGAGATTGGAAGTATGGATATGTGTGTGCGCGCGTGTATGGGGGTGGGTTAAACATCTAACTCAATAATTAATTTCAGCATCTTCTTACGCGATACGAATATTTTCAAGAAAATCTCTCCACTCCAAACTACTGTTTACATGAAAAATGTTTAGAAAATTTTTGTTTTTCTAAAAATTGACTAAGGATTTAAATTAAAATGCCGTATATTAAAGCATGCTTACTTATCAGACAAAATGTATATCTTGAATGTTCTGGAAATATAGAATTTTTACTTTCTCTAGCCCCATATGTACAATGAACATAGGGATAGAGAAGGTATTGTAATGCACCCAACAATTCGATACCGAGATTTCACCGGAAACATATGCTTTGGGGTCCCCTGAGTCCGAAAAAAGCATTTTTAAAAAAAGGTCTGTGTGTGCGTCTGTCTGTGTGTGTCTGTCTGTGGACAGCATAGCCCCAAAACGAAAAGACCGTTAAATACAAAACTTGGTATTTAGGTTTAGTATCTTCCAAGGATGCGACACGAAGATTTTCGAAAATATCCCCCCCACCACAAACTACCCTTTACATGGACCAAAGTTCGAAAATTTTGATTTTCTTAAAAATGGCTCTAATGATTTTTATTAAAATCCCGTATATTAAAGCTATTTATGTCCGAAATAAAATATATATCTCGAATTTTTGGGTAATAGCTTCTTAAGATCTCTTTATTCTGGATGAATTTTGCTTAACTGCTAAACCGTAAGAGATAGAAAAAAACTCACTACACCAAAAATGTACATCATGACAAAACACAAATTATGTCCTTTACGTTCTTGTTGTGAAAGTAACCGTTTCTGAGATATTCCTTGTTATTGGTTTCAATTGTGAAGTAAACTTTTCTCAGACAGGAATGTCCGCTTTTCTTTTGTTCTACTCCTGGCCTAACAAAGAAGTGATTTACAATGACAATCGCATAACGATAGCTTTTAAAACATTTGACAATCACTTTAGCATAGCACATTCCCTTATTCTCTTCTACTTATTAGGAACGACGTAATAACATTCTGCTAATATTTATCTCGATTAGCATTGTGTACAAAAAGAAAAATCTTTTGTAGTAGGTTTGTAGAGCAGCTAGAGAAAGTCATGTGAATGTAACACATCAGATTTTTCCTTTTGAATTACTTTTGCATAACTGATGAACCTAAGAAAGAGATTAACTTAATTCACAAACACACATTTTGTCATATATATATTGTTACTTTCTCTAGCACGTATGCACAATGTACATAGTGGATAGAGAAGATGGTGTATTTCAACCAAAAATTCAGTACAGAGGTTTCGCGGTAATATATGCTTCGTGATTCCCTGAATTTACAAAAGTTACTTTTAGGAAAACGTGCGATTGTTAGTGTGCGCGCGTGTGTGTGTGTGTGTGTGTGTGTGTGTGTGTGTGTGTGTGTGTGCCCGCGCATGTATGCATAGCATAGCTGAAAAGCGAAAGTTCCCTTTAAACACCAAAATACTATTTAAACTTAGTATCTTCTAAAGGTTCGACACGACAATTTTCAAGGAAATACCCTCAACCCAATCTATGCTTAAAAGGAAAAAATGTTCAAAAATGTTAATTCATTCAAAACTGGCTGTAACGGTTTCGATTAAAATGTTTACACTAAACATATTTGTATCATAAATAAAATTTATTCCTTAAATTTCCTTTGAAGACTTCGCGAATCTGAATGACATTTGTATAACTGGTAACTGTAAGAGATAGACAAAAATTATTGCACAAATTTGCAGATCTCATTAAAATACATAATTTATGTATATTACATTAACATTGTCGAGGTAGTAATTTTGGAGATATCTTTTTTTTTTAAGTTCCTGGCCATGCAAAGAAGCGAATTTCAATGACAAATAGATAGCGGCTTTTAGATATTTGGCTATTGTTTTAGCAAAGATATTCCCTACTAATAAGCCGGTCCCCATGGCCGCGCTCGCCAAAGCGTCTCGCTTTGTGTTTCGCAGCGCAGGGGATCGTGGGTTCGACTCCCGCCTTGGGCATGGGTGTTATATGTTTGTGTATGTGTGTGTAAAAGGTAAAACAGAAATACAGTAATCAGAGTAAACAAATAGGTAAATAAAAAGTAGGGTATACAGCGCCGAGTCCCGATCAGACTCCGGAACTGTATTTTATTAAAAAAAAAAAATAACGAACTCAGTGATAAGTCTATTCTGCTAATGCTTATCTTGATGAAAACGCAGCAGAAAGAAGAACAATCTTTTTAAGAAATTTGCGGAAAGTTAAGGACATTCATCTGAAAGGTCATACGTTCTACTTTCTCTAGCACGTATTGACGATGTACTTAGTAGGTGGAATGTGTATTCCACCCAGAAATTTGATACCGAGATTTCACTCAAAATAAGATCAGTTTGTGCGAGTCTCCCTCATAACTCAAAAACGAAAGGTCCGTTAGGATTTCAGTTTAGTATCTGCCAATGATACGACACGAAGATTTTTAATAAAATTCTCCCACCCGAAACTATTCTTTACATGGAAACCTTTTTTGAAAACTTTGTTTACCTCAAAAGTGGAATTAACAATTTTAATTAATACCACATATTAAGTAAAATGTATATCTTAAAATTTCTTAGAATAGTTTCTGAAGATCTTTTCATTCTGGATGTATTTTGCGGATTTTTACAAAACGGGTAAACCGTAAGGGGTAGACAAAAAACACAAATACACATAAATGCAAAAATCTTTAAAAATCATCATTTAAGTCCCAAAAACTTTTTGGTAGAGTTGACTTGCCGAGATTCCTTATTATTGACTTCATCCGTAAACAACCTACCTTTTCTCTAAAGGGAAGTCATCTTTCGTTTCAGCTCTCTTTTGTTTTTCTTCTACTGTTCACATAGCAGCTTTTAAAAAAATTGACTATCGCTGTAGCCTAGTGCCTTCCCTGTTTTCCTCCTGCGGAGAGGTAAGCAAATAATAACACAATTACTGAAAAGCTTGTCTCGATTTGCGTGATATAGATAAATGAATAAGAATAAAATTGTTAGCGGTATATTATCAGAGAGTAAGAGAGGGGGCGTGAGAGATATAAAGGGGAAAATAGATGAAGTGAGAAAAATCTTTGCTGTTTTGAGTTACAGGATCTGCTGCTTCACTTAGTAAATCTATATTAACATTTTTTTAATCTCTTCATTTCTTTCAGCAACTGGAATTAAATATTTCACTTGAACGGTTCCCTCACAAAGAATTACCGCTACTTACACAAGCTTTTCTCAACTTACTGGCTTTTCTTCAGGAATTGACGTAAAGAACACATTTCTTCTGCTCCAAGAACCCTCTATAATATTAGCAATGCTAAGTACATTACAATGCCTGTCACAGAAGCTTATGAACTGAGTCTTAAGAAAACGACACATTTCCAAGAGAAAGTGATAAGATGTAAAAGACCAGAGCCGTTCCCCCATCTTCTATTTCCATTTCAACGACATTAAACTTATGGAAATTTTAATGAAAAGCATTTCATTTCTCATTGTGAAGATTTATGAATGGCTCTCGAAAGGCAACAAGAGTCAAAAGTTTTTGAATTTTCCACTTGGATCGATATCGACAGAAGAGTGAAAGATGGAGGAGAGGCATATCGAAGCTATACGTTGTTAATTTTGCATGAATAACGCAGTGTTTTTCGCATAATATTCGCTAGCTGTTAAAGAAACTCGTACATCGATTTCGCTAGGGCTTTCGTAATTGTTCGAAACCTTAAACCTCTTATATACCTAGATTAGACACATACAACAGTTAACCTACATCAGAATGTCCATTCCTCAGACTCCAGTCAAGAAGGGGAAATGCTGGTAGGTGTCACATACATACGCACAGAATGAGTGTTTATGTGCATGTGGCTATTTCCAGAAAACATTATTTGTCATATAATAGTTTTCGTTTCTGATAACTTAATCGGAATCGTTAAGAATAATTTCTGAGAAAATCGAAAATTTTGAAAAAGTCTTCCATGTAAAGCATAGTTGGGGCTGGCGGGATTTTTGTAAACAATCCTCGTGTCTCATCCTTGCAAGATACTGGACTTAAATACTAAGTTTGGTGATTAACAAAAGTGTTCGTTTTTGGGTTATACTGGTTTTTTTGGGTTTTTTTTTTTTTTTTTAGTTACAGTTCAGGAGGCTATCAGGACTCCGGCGCTATATTCTATTTTCCCCTTTTTTTTCCCTTTTTTCTATTTTCCCAGCATATTTACAAATACAAACATCCATGCCCAAGGCGGGACTCGAACCCACGATCCCCTGCGCCACGAAACGGCAAAACGAGCGCGGCCATGTAGACCGGGGTTGTTCACACACAGACACAGACCATGTTCTAGAAATGCTTGGGGATTCAGAGATCTTCAATTCATTTCCGTGAACTTTTGGGTTTAATACAATATCTTCTCTACCTACTATGTATATTGCATATACGTGCTGCAGAAATTAGCAGTCCTGCGACTTTGTCCTCCTAACGTAGTCAATCCGTGAATACTTTCTCCGTTAAGAATCTAAAGTAAATAGAACAAGTATGGCATCCATCCAACATTTCTATTTCGAGATTATACTGGCTATGGATTTTTAAAGTTTCCTGAGGCGGAAAAAAATTTTAAAAGAAGGTTACATAACTGAGTACATTAGCATATGTCTCTGTATAGCATAACTCAAAAACCAATACCACTCTGATATTTAAGTTCAATGTCTTGCAAAAAGATTTTTAAGAAACAAACACCCCTATTTCAAGCCATCCTTTAGATCAAACTTTCAAACTCTGCCGGTGTGAGTCAGCGTGCTCGCGCAAACTCAATTACGAACCTAGAAACTCGGCTGGAGGGGGAATGCGATAGTCAATACGCTGCTGAGCGATAGTACAAGTACTTGCGCTTTAGGCCATTCTTGCTGCCTTGATGACAGTTTGCCCCAAATTCCTTGCTGGCAAACCTGCGAGTCGTGAGTAACTTGGTGTTTCTTCGTGCGGGCCCAAGCTGGAACAATCTAGATGTTGTATAACCAACATTTTGTAATGCTTTTCATTAAAATATATGTTTTATATTTATATAGTAATTGTTGGTTGTAATGATTTTGATTAAAATATTATTTTTATGTCATGTTGTGTTGAATTACCTGGCAACAGCCTGTGAAATTCTGTTCATAAATAATAGTATAACTTTTTATAACATTTTTCACCAATGTTCCAGTCATGGCCATCGAAAAGGAATACAGGGAGGTCATCCAAATGTCTGTAAGAAATGCTTACATAAATCCACTGCAAATCCCAAAACCATCTTGAATGCCTGAAATATGAAGACAAAGCAGTCCTTTAAGCCTGATACATGACCACAGGAAATGAATGTACAGAAATTTTGCGGTAAAAGAAGAGTCACCCACTCACCTATCGGACTCGGTAAACCGAAAAAATTCCAAGGCGACAAGTGGTCGGCCGACAGGATTTCCGAAAGGGGGTGAATTGGATCGGTTTATGATTGGTGAATTAAGTAACAAAGACAAAGGCTAAAATAATCAAGTATAACTCAAAATTCGATACACAGAATCTTATAAAGTCCCCACAGGTCACCCCGAAAAATCTTGACACAAATATACACAAATATTTTTCTAAACACTGTTTTGTACTCAGAAGAGCACAATACATAAGGCACTTATCACATTTGTTACCCTATTTAAGGTAGAATGTGATGAATTTTAAGAGAAGGGGATAAAGAAAGGGGTCCTCGAAATCGGGGCAAAGTTCCTGGTCCTTTGCCTCTACAGAATCCTGGAGGGAGAGATGAGGGGAGTGATCGAAGAGCGACCAGATCCGAATGACAACGGGTGCAAGCATGGAATGGGTCCTTAATATTTTCAGACAGCAGGCACGGTACAGCTACACGCTCTGCACCCCCAGGGACGTATGAAGGAAGAATCCGGCTGGGCGGTACCCACAACGACGTCAGGGATGAAACCTCTCCAGAGGCAGATCTACCGCCTCACTGCAACTTGTTCCTGGGCTTCCAACCCTTCAATAGATAATGGATACAGAAGTAATGGAACAGAATGTCGAGGTAGAAGATGAAACCCACTAATATTTGCCTGTCGACCTGAGGAAATCACGAAAAATCCAATGAAACCCGGTACCTCCCGAATGCGATGTTCTCGCTTAGTTCTGGAATGCAATATACCCTCTACTCACTCTAGTAGATGAGGAGAGAGTAAGAATGGAATTGTGAGTATAACAAAATTCCGAATGTCAGTAATTTTGCAAATTGTGCTGTCTGTTCAGCAGTTTACTCCCTCGTGTCTGTTCAAACTCTCCTCTTTAAGCTGAGAATTCGCACTTAATCGCGTGTACTTAGGTCTCCTTGGTAACCAGCACGACCTGTTTGTATAGTGAAATGTGGCGGTGGCACATTAGTTTCCCAGAATCTCATTTCAGCGCCACCAAAATTTGCACAGTGGGCGGTACTGCAGAAATTAACCAACCAGATAACGAAATGCTGAAAACCATGCAACAGGAAGCGATGAGCCGACCCATCAAAAAGCACAGGGCGCCGCGTAATAGCAATATCAAACAGAAATGGGATGATTCAATTAGCAGGTAGAACACGGGGTGGCGTAAAAGCTTTTTGGAATTGCTCCACACGACATCTGTGCTGGCCATATTTAATTTAAATCCATGTAGGTATTGAGATAGCATAGACTCGGTAGCAATTATACTCAGGAAGTATGACAAAAAATTCATATTTATTTAAATAATGATATATACGATAGAATAGGACACGATGGCACGGGAAAAACATCAAACCAGTGTAGTTTTTGTGTCTACGGCCCTTAGGAAAAATTTGACAATCGCAATACTTTTAAAGTTGCTGCTAAAGAGTACTTTACTCAACATAATTTAAACTGTAAAATATTATCTGAATGATAAAACTTATCTCTGTGTCCAATTTAATCTCGGAATCAAGTTTAATAGGCCATTATTAAATTAATAGTCTTCGTGATAATTTTAATAGTTTTCTCACAGAAAACGAGTGCAGGACAGGAGTTCGACAGGTAGAGTCAGACTGAAAAATTCAAAGCCGTAGCCGGAATTTGAACAACGGATCTCCCGGTCTCTAACCGGTTGCTCCACCACTTAGCTGACATGATATTGACTCGTATATTTCCCGATAAACAAGGTGATCTCAAATTGTTTTGAGCTGAGTCCCAATGGCGACTTACAATGTTGTAGGTAAGTGCTTCAAGTCCCAGGATTCATAGTATAGACAATTGTGATGATTTTATTGTTTTCTTACAGAAATCCTGTGGAGTACAGAAGTTAGATAGGTAGAATCAGACTGAAAAATGCGAATCATTTGGGAAATTCAATGATATGCCGGTATATTGCCATGGTAGCTCAGAGGTAGAGCAACTGGCTAGAGACCGGGAGACCCATGCTTCAAATCCCGGCTATAGCATTGAATTTTTCAGTCTGACTCTACCTATGCAATAATCGTCTTCCCAAACGTTCATAACTAATATTTGCTGAACAAAACAAACCTGAAGAACATAAACCATGATCAATTATCAAAACAAAAACTATATAAAATCCTAGCTGTTTTAATGACAAATCATTGTAAGGTTCGCATTTTGATGCCTGATCTAGAATTAATGAAAGCTGTTTAAACATATGTGTATCGCACCAATACATATGCAATCAAACTGTATTTCTTTAAATATATTGCAGAAAAGTGTATAAAGTTATCTCTGCTCTGTTTCATACTGCTCGTATATTGTGTATTTTATTTTCAATGTTAATATTTAATGTTTATATGTAACTTAATTGTACATTTCCTTGATATATTCAAAGCTCATTGGCCTTTATGACTACAGGTGAACTTACTGAACGCAATCTAATCCTGGAAGAGAGAAATGAGGTGAAATGATACAGTGGGCGGTCGAAAACAGGAGCAACTGAACAGCAATTACCCAGTCCCTACAGTTACCATATAGAAACTCTCCGACAGTCAGACAGACAGACAGACAGACAGACAGACAGACAGACAGGAATCCCGCCACATATAAAATCAACATTCGCAAAGGGTGGTCCTCATTCCCCAGCTACAAGCTGATACCGGTGGACAGTGAGAGTTATAGTGAACATCGTTTTCCACGCCGCACTATGCACCTTCACATTTCCAACGAAGGTGAAGGATGAATTAAATAAGTAAAACGACATGGAAGGACAGGAAATTCGGGGGATATAATGAACTTTCTCAGCATTTTTTGTTGTTGTGATTTTCAAGAAAATCTCCCTGCCCCTAACTACATGAATTTTTTTTTTAAATTTTTGATTTTCATAAAAATGGTTTCTAATAACGTATATCTTGAATCTTCTTGTTGTGATTTTCAAGAAAATCTCCCTGCCCCTAACTGCATGAATTTTTTTTTTTAAATTTTTGATTTTCACAAAAATGGTTCTAAAATGGTTTCTAATAACGTATATCTTGAATCTTCTAGAAATATCTTCTCAAAACCTGATCATTTAGTATGAACAGGTTTTCACTCCTAAACTATAAGAGACAGACAAAACCGTACTATGCAAAGAAAGTAGAAGCCTTTAAAGCACACAGTCTATGTCAGAAGCATATTTGTTGTAGAGTAAGCCGTCTCCGATATATTACTTCCTACTGGCTTTAGTTTGAACTAGGTATCTTCTCAGATAGGGTCACTTTTCGTATCATCTCTCTTTTGTTTTCTAGAATAGCAAAGCGAACTGAACTTCAATTGTTCATATACCACCGACTTTAAAAAGATTTGACTATCACTTTGGCCTTGTGTATTCCCTTATTTCCCTTCAACTTATAAGTCACTAAGTAATATCTGCTTATCTCGATTAGAATGATACAGATAAGGTACTAATCTTTGTAAGGATAGCTTGGCTGAAGAATAGTAGAGAAAGTCATGTAAATGGATCACATCAGATTTTTGTAGAGTTAACCATTTCCGATATGCTGCTTGTTGTTGGTTTCAAATTTACCTACAATACTTAAACCCTTCTGAAACAAAAAGTCGTGATTCGTTCCATATTTCTTTTGTTTTATAATTTCTAACCAAGCAAAGCATACCAAATTTCTTTGAATCAGAGAGCGACCAGCTTTTAAAGGGCTTAGCTATCACTTTATTCTAGTGTACTGGACCGCACCATGACCGCGATTTCACCGGAAATACAAGCTTTAGGGTCCCTGTATCCAAAAAAAGTATTTTCAGAAAAAGGTCTGCGTATGTGTGTGTCAAGTGTGTCCGTGAACGCGATAACTCAAAAACGAAGAGTCGGTCAAATACGAAACTTAGGATTTATGTTTGGTATCTTCCAGGGATGTGACAGGAAGATTTTGAGGATATTCCCCCCACTCTAAACTACCCATTACATGGAAAAATTTTCGAAAATTTAGATTTTCTCAAAAATGGCTGTAACGATTTTTATTCAAATATCGTAAATTAAAGATATTTATATGACAAATAAAATGTATATCTTGAATTTTCTGGGAATAATCTCTGAAGACATCTATTCTGGATGAATTTTACTGAAATTTGCATAATTACTAAACCGTAAAGGATAGACAAAAACTTACCAGACAACAAATTTAGAGCACGGTAAAACACAAAATTTATCTTATATACATTTTTTTCGCGGAGTTAACCGTTTGAGATATTCCCTGTTATTGGTTTCAGCTTCAAAAACGTTTACTTTTCTCATTAGGAATTTGTCAACTGCTGTCCATACAAAGGTACTTCAGTCACATAGCCACCAGGTTTTGACTGTCACTTTAACCTATAGTATTCCCTTATTGTGCTTCTACTTGCAAGGAAGCAACTAATAAGACTATTTCTGTTATTTCTTTCCCGGATAGCGTGAAGTAAATAGAAACATAAGCTTTCTAACAATAATTTGTTGCAAATATGTACAGGTCATGCGAATGGAACATCAGATTTCTTTTTATCTGACTTAGGTATAATTGAGCCTAAACATTTAAATTGTTCAACTGATTTAATTGCGTCCATACTTCTTCAGGTCCGTTCCTGTTCGTTTCTCAAAGCTATTTTAGAATCCTAGGCGGAAGGTAAGAAGTTAGAGAACCGTAGGAGTATACAGGCCGCAGGTAAACAGTCCCCAGAGACACATGGAAGTCCCTAAAGCTCAAAGACCCAGTCATCTTGCTGGAGCTGTCCGGAGAGGGCGGTCAACGACTCGATGAGCTCTGTAGTGTTCACGGGGAGTATACTTCTTTGGAGCATGCATCTGCGTTATCTGCCCGGCACCACTTTACAACACACCTGAAGTATTAGAAGAAAACGAATGAAGGGGATATGTTGGAAAGGAAATCGTGATGAGAAACACCCAAATCTATCAAATCCGAGGAACACACCCAAAATCCAATCAGTCAAAATGAATGGTCACCTGTCACACTCGAGGTGTAGTTGTTACCACCTGCACCCAAGGTTGCGGAGTCAATGGATTTTTTTCGGGCGTAAAAATCCTTAGCATGCCTTCCTTTGGAAGGGAACTAAAGGCGTTAGTCCCGTTTCGTAGATTTACGGCACGCTAAAGTACCTCACGCTTGATAAAGAAACACCTGAGCAAATTTAAGTGTTTTACACGCCCAATATAGAATGGGATGCTGAGAATCACTGGAGTTAAGGAGCGTCCATACAGAAAACTCCATTTCATTTTTCATTTGGGTGGTCATCGATGATTGGAACCCAGAATTCACCAGTTTATCAAGGCGCCACCTAGTTCGATAAATAATGAGCTGTGTTGGGGATAATCTCATAGTGTCAATAGACTCGTGTATTCTGTATTAGCTACGTTCAAAACAACCTTAACTCAATATTTCACCCAATCTGGTTCTCTTGGAGAATGAGAATCTACTTCTCGTAGGCGGAGTTGTTTTCCTCTGCAGTTACAGTGTAAAATGTTACCCGGACTGGGCAAATTACAGGTCAATTTCCTTCCAAAGACAAGCACAGCGAAATAAGGTTGACAGTAACACGATTTGTGCTGATACGCTTCTCCTAATCAAGTCGTATTGCTGTTGGCTTCGATCGGAATTAAAGGCAGGACGGTCTGCAAGACACAGCGAGCCAATAAACTTCTACCAGGTCATAACCTCAGTCAAGTAAACATTCTGCGAACCGCTTTAAAACATAACGCGTGCTGGTGGTCAAGTTCTTAAAAAGTAGCGTTTCAATTTTTTGTGATAAAAAGAATGTGTTCCATTCACATGTTTTCTCTGCACCTCAATAACAAAAAATTCTTAAATAATAAAATCTGGTTTGCTCCATTCACATAACTTTCTCTACATCTCTGTAACAAGTTATTGCTAAAAGCTTATTCTTCTTTTTACTTCATGATAATCGAGATAAACATTAATAGAAAGTTTCCTTATTACTTGGCTCCTTGTAAGTAGAAAGGTAAACATCTAAAGGGTTCCATTCAAATGATGTCCTCTATCTGTTCGGTAAAGAATCCTTTTATTCAAGGTATTTATCTGATATCTACATCATACTAATCAAGATAAACGTAATTAGATAATACTAGTTTTGTTATTAGAACGGAAATAAGAAAATGCACAGGCTAAAGCGATACTCTATAAGTTTAAAAGTCAATCGCTATGTGAAACAATAATAATTCAAATTCCACTCTGCTTGCCAGGAGTAAACAATTGAGAAAGGAGAAAAAAAAGATGTTCCCATTTGAGAAAAGTTTAAGTGGCTTAAAATTGAAACCAATAATGTGTAAAACCCTCGAAAACGGTTAACTCTACAAACAAAACGTATATGCCATAAAGTGTGTGTTTTAACGAGCTCTATATGTTTGTATAATAAGTTTTTCTATCTCTTACGGTTTCCAGACACACAAAATTCACCAAAATTCATCCAGAATAAAGAGGTCTTCAGAGGCTATTCCCAGAAAGTGCAAGATATACATTTTATTCGTCACGTAAATATCTTTATATATGGTATTTTAATTAAGTTTGTTAGTCATTTCTGAGAAAATCAACATTTTCGAAATTTCTTTCATATAAAAGATAGTTTGGTTTGGAGGTTTTCTCATAAAAGCTTTGTGTCGCGTCCCCGGAAGATACTAAACTAAAATAGCAATTTTGGTATTTTTACCGATTTTTCGTTTTTGTGTTATCACGCACAAACACTTACGAAACTTTTCTAAACATGTCATTTTGCATACAAGAGACCCTAAAATATGTATTTCTGGTGAAATCTTGATATACATTTTTTGGGTGCAAACACTGCCTTCTCTATACATTATGCACATAGTACGTGCAGAAAAAGTAAAAAGTTGTGTTTCACTATCTTGCGATAGATGAGCTCATGTGTTCCATTCACTTGACTTTCTCTACATCTGCACAAATTATTCTTAAAAAGCTTTATCTTCTATATACTTCATGCTAATCGTTATAAGCATATGCAACACTGGTAACATTATTTAGTTCTTTAAGGAAATAAGGTAATGCACTAGGCAGCTCTTTTAATTTGGCCACAAATTGTGAAAAATCTACAGAATACCTTGTTTCACAATAAAATGATATCCACTCTAAAATGTTAAAAAAATATATTATATTACACATTTGGCACAATTTAAGTACCAATTACCTGATACTATAGATGGATAGGGGCATACTTATTAATAGACGTTCCCAACTTTAAAACTTATTTACTCGAAAGTTTTGCTAAAAACTTTTATATACTTAAAATATACATGATGCAAATTTCCACCAATTTTTTTCCATATATTTTTACTACTTCCCAAATACACATTAAATAAAATGGTAATATTATTGTTTTAAACAATTCTCCAATTTTGATAAAGAAATCAGTACATTTTGTAAAATCAACAGTTCTGGAGCGTACAGTATTGGAGACTCCAATTTTAGTCTCCATTAATTAGGCCTAATATAAAATTATAATATAATAAATCTATTTGTAAACTCATTTGCTGTAAAGCTGGATTTTGTATTTGAATTATTTTAAAGTTCACCACGTGATTCATTTTTAATAGAACAATGAATTTAGAGAGTAAAAATTATTACGTATTAACAATGCAAGCTAAAATGATGATACATGGCAAAAATATCACTGTTATTGTGTGTAATCAATGTTATAAATTTCAGTAAGACATTTCCATACTGCAGATTTTCCAAATTTCACACATACATCAGCTTAAAAGTCAGTTGCTATGAGTTTGAAATTCGTTCTCTTTGTATCCCCAAAAGTTATAAATTCCTTTGTGAAAAATTAAGCATTTTAAAACTGAAATAAATAACAAGGAATACACCAGAAATGGATTATACTACACACAATTGTACCTGATAAAATTGTGTGTTTCATCGAGCTATACACTTTTACTATACTCAGATTTTACCTGTCTTACGGTTTACAAGTTATGCAAATGACTTTCACAATGAAAAGGACGACTTCAGAGGCTATCCCTAGAAAATTTTAGTTACTTATATGACAAATAAAATTTTATGTTTAACATACGAAATTTTCATAAAAGCGTTAATGAAATTTTTGAGAAAATCGACATTTTCGAAACTTGTGCATGTAAAGGGTAGTTTAGCGTGGAGGGATTTTCCACCTAATCGTTGTTTCGCATCTTTGGAAGAAGTCGATATATTTATATCCAGTTTGGTGTTTAACTGAATTTTCATGAACTGAACATCTGTAGTGACCCTTATGTGGTGTAGTGGTTACCATGCTAACATCATATACCCAAGGTTGCGGGTTCAAACCCGGCGGAGGATGATGGATATTTTCGAGTGTAAAAATCCTTAACATGGCTTCCTTCGGAAGGGAAGTAAAGCTGTTGGTCCCGTGTTGTAGATGTATAAGAACCTCAAGCCTGATAGAGAGGCCTCTGAGCAAAATTAAGCGGTCTTTCACTCCCAAATTTAGAATGGTACGCTGAGATTCACAGAAGTTAAAGAGCGTCTATAAATAACACGTCATTTTAATTTTTTTTCTGAACCTCTTTACCAAACATACTATTTTCCCTTGCATTAGATTGCTTTCCTCTTCCATCTCAAGCTTGGAATAATACAAAAGCCAACAAAATTAACAGGCTAAACAAATAAATTATTTTCACATTTTCTTGCCAATAAAAATAATTGTATCTGAACGAATAGTCGTAGAACTGGTTAAAATGCAGACTAGGCAGAGCAAAGTGGCCTAGACGCACTATAGAATGTAGGGATATCTGGAGGAAACGGCTTATTCAAAATAAATTATCGAATAATGTAAAATTATAGTAATTTGAACATGTTTTATAGACACACTCAAATTATAAATATAGGGGAAAAATTTGATTGTTCCATTCACATGAGTTTCTCTACACCTCTGCGACAAACTGTTATGCTTCTATTTACTTCATGCTAATCCAGAAAATATTAGCCGAAATAGACTTTTTACTACCTTCCTTGTAAGTAGAAGCGAAATAAGGGAGTACCATAGGTTAAAGTGATAGTCAAAATCTGGTGTTTGAAGTTCCTTTGTTTGTGTGGACAGGGATTGTCAAAGTTCTTTGTGGGAAAACTATGTTTTCTAAAGCTGAAACCAAAAAAAGAAGAAATATCTCAAAAACGACCAACTCCATGAAAATAAACAAATAAAATAATTTGTGTGTTTTAAAGTGCTCTTGGTATAAAAATCCTTAGCATGGCTTCCTTCGGAAGGGAAGTAAAGCCGTGGGTCCCGTGTCGTAGATTTGCGGCACGTAAAAGAACCTCAAGACTGATAGAGAGGCCTCTGAGCAAAATTAAGCGGTCTTTCATACCTAATTTAGAATGGGACGCTGAGAACCACAGCAGTTAAAGAACGTCCATAAATCACACGCTATTTCCATTTAAAATGCTCAACATTTTTTGTGTGCTAAGTTTTCTCCATCCCTTACGGTTTACGGTTATGCAAAATTCCATAAAATTCATCCAGAATAAAGTAGTCTTCAGAGGCTATTCCCAGAAAATTAAAGATATACTTTTTTCAGGTAAATATCTTTAATACGTATATGATATTTTAATCAAAATCGTTAGAGCCATTTTTGAGAAAATCAAAATGTTCTGAAGGATTTCCATATAAAAGGTAGTTTGGGGTCGCATCCCTGGAAGATAATAAACTTAAATACCATGTTTGGTATTTTATCGACTTTTCGCTTTTGAATTATCGTATTCACAGACACACGGACACACACATACACACAAACACGGACCTTTTTGTGAAAATGCTTTTTTTGGGGGGGGGGCCCTAAAACATATATTTCCGTTGAAATATCGGTATCGAATTTTTGGGTGGAGTGCAATACCTTCTCTATACGCTATGTACATGGTACGTATAGAGGAAGTAAAAATGATTGAAGATTGTAAAATAAGGTAATTTAAAAACGTTTTTGTAAATACTCTGAAATTATAAATATAGGGAATATAAATGATTGAAGATTGTAAAAATAGTAGTAATCAAATACATTTTCTAAACATTCACAAATTATAAATCTAGAGAAAATAAATGACCGAAGATTGTAAAAACAGTGCCAGATAAAACACATTTTGTAAACACTGTCATATTATAAATATAGGAAAATAAAGGTCAAATATCTTAAACGTATTGTTGAATCACACACATTTTTGTAAACACACTCAAATTTTAAATACAGACGAAATAAATGGACGAATAGCTATAATTCAAACATATTTTTGAAAAACACTGAATTTATAAACATATGGTAAATTTTATAATTTAATTAGGAATGTATATGATTGATTAATTAATTTAATTGAAGAATGCTGCTAAAAATATTTAACAAAGTTATAAAATATAATTATAGCTTGAGCTGTTAACAATAATTGTAGGACATATTGTTAATCTGCTTTTTAGTGACCCATTAAACAGTGTAAATTGTAAATAAACAACGAACAAATGAAAAGTAAAGATCTGAGACACACGACCAGAAAAGTAGCATCGATTAACTTTTAGTTCTTATTGTCATAGATTGGATGAGAGTTTAAAGAGGGCTGCACGACAGCTGTTCGGGAAAGTGGAGAAATCACTAGCTTTTTAAAGTCACAAAAAATGTCACTTCAACTCATCTGAAGTGGAATCAAGTGCAGCTAATTGATTCCAGTGAATCAGATAAACAGAAAAAAGGCATTCCACTTAGAACGTTTGACATTTCCTCTCTTCAAACACCTTTTAAATGGGTATATGGCTAGCACAGGAAATGCTGATAGTAATGTCATAAATACAGAAGGGTGAGTATAAAGCGTTTCGGGCTATTATCCTTAAACGAATCATTAATGCTCTGTTGATTTAACTAATTGCTATCAGAGGTTGGATAGCTTTCAGATATTCAGCTTTATCAGATCTCCTATATGGCAATAAGAGTTAATATAATGTGTCAAAAGCAAGAGGATAATCACCATATTCTAATCTCCTTCAAGAGATACACTTTTCTTAAAATGTTCTGTATTCAAAACTTATTTTTAAGATGCCAATATGTTTAATATGGAACACAGCAAGAAATTATATATATATATATATATATATATATATATATATATACACACACACGAAACAAAATGAAGATAGCAGTTGATTAGCTTACACTTTGACTTGTCCCAAACTTGATTTCGCAACTGTCAAACTCTTCTATTTAAAGTTTTATGTGTGTTTAAAAATCGCACACATTTGGGATTAGGCAGCGAAGATACAACGGTTGTCATACACCACACCCACATGTTACATTTTCCATTACTAAGGTGGCCTATGCTGCGTGTCAATCAAACCACTCCTACACCACGCGACTGGGACCTTCGCTACCAACCGGCATCTCTCTTGGAGTGGGCCAGGCATGTGCCATTTCGTTACGTACTACTGATTAATCCATGGTGATTTTACGACTGTTTTGTATGAGGCGAATTTAGAGCTGAAAATTATAATCACTTATCACGTAAGGTATGACCAACAAGGTCCACATATTCGTTTGGTGTCCTTTTGAAACATGTATGTATGTGTGTATGTATGTATGTATGTATGTATGTATGTATGCATGTATGTATGCATGTATGCATGTAGGTATGTATGAATGAATGAATGAATGAATAAGTGTATTTATTAATATAGCAATATCATACATAGAATTTCAACAGTCGCACGGGTCCACAGACCGTACGTGCTTTTGTAATACACATTACAAGCAATATTAAAACAACAACCACAACAAAGAATTAAAAGAGTAAACACGAAAATAAAAAGACAAAGGAAATACACAGTCAAAAGCAATATTAAACAACAATAAAAATTAAGAGTGAATCCGAAAATAAAGATACAAAGATATTCAAATATAGCAATTTAAATTTACAGCACACCTTCATAAATGCACCCTCTTATCATAGATAATTACACTTAAAAGACATATATACACATAATATATACATCCCTCGCACAACAGTGACCTAAGTATGATATAATATACATGTATGTAGAACATTGTAGTCACTTTTGTTTAGTTGATCTTATTCCCCCTTCTCTATTGGCAGCCTCCTCAGATCTCAGCTGTCTTGCCTTAAGTATAAATTTACCTAGCCCGTCCATGTTTTCCGTGCCTGCCAGTAGCGTCCAACATGCTTCTATCCCTACATTCGCAGTGGTAAAAAATCGCGGCAAATATTTTCCCCGCAATTCCTCCGTACCCCTACATCTTGCCAAGATGTGAGTCCACGACTCTTCCTCCTCGCAAATGGGACAGATTCTTATACCATTCACGTCAGAAATTTTCGTGCTCCTCCATGCTCCTAGTCTAATCCACGCGAGCCCCTCTCTAATGAGTTTGGTACCTGTTTTGATGTATTGCTCCATACCCCACTCCGATTTCAGCCCAGACTGTACTTCTAATTACACCTTCTTTGTGCATTGCGCAATTATTTGCTGTCTGTCAATATCACAGAGACGTTTCTTAATTTTTCTCCAAATACTTCGCCTGTTTTCCTGCCCCGCCATCCAAATGTCTCCCATCCCAATGGTTTCCAACCCTTTCTTTAATTTTGATGCCCACGTCAAATTACCTTCCATTCGCAACTGTTCACGGTAGCAGACTGCCCTAATTAGAGATTGGTTTCCGTGAACGATTCTCATCCAATATTTAACTGCTCTGATTTTGCACTCTATCGTTTCACTATGTACCCCGAATTCCCTCATTATTCCGCAGTTTGCCGTACCCCTCCCTACACCCAGAATTCCTTTCAAAAATTGGGTCCTCACTTGATCCAGATTCCCTGTTTGTTCCCACCCCGATATTTCTCCTCCGTATGTCATCGTGGATCTAACTGTCGCTCCGTATACAGTTTCCATTAAGGTTATGGAGATATTCGGAATTCTGCAGCGTATCCGGAGAGCTTCCGCCGCTTTCACCCTTGCCTTGTGTTTCGTAATGTCAATGTAGTTTGTCCATTTTCCGTTCATTGTAAATGTGAGTCCTAAGTACACAAAAGATTTAACATTGTCCAGTATCTGTCCTGCATATGTCCAAGTCTCCTCCCTGCTATAAACACAACCCTTTTTGAAAGTCATTGCCTTAGTCTTATTCACATTAACTGTAAGTAGCAATAGTTCTTAAGTTTGTCCAGTCCTCGTTGCAATCCGTTTACTGTCGTAGAGCAAATACTAAATCGTCTGCGTATAAAAGTGTCGGGATCTGCAAATCCGCTACTACTGGTGCTCGAATATTCTCTGCTATCATTGTATCAGTAATATCATCCACAAAGTGATTAAATAGCAATGGAGATAAAATACAACCCTGCCTCACTCCCCTATAGCTTCGGCAGCTCTCGGACACACTGTCGTACTTCACACAGAATTGGACATTTTGATATATTGCCTGCAATGCTCTAACCATTTTACTTGATAACCCCTTTCTGCCTAGTTTGTACCATAATGCTTTTGGATTGATAGAGTCAAATGCCTTCTTAAAGTCCACAAAAGCACAATGAAGCTTTCCCCGCTTAACTAACAGTTGCTTCGTCCTTAAAGTGTCTAATATAAAAGCGGCATCTATGGTACTTTGTCCTTCTCTGAAACCCATTTGAAATTTTGAAAGTTTGCCAAATTTAGATTCCCAGTCCTTTATCCGGTTATATAACACTCTACAATAAATTTTTTCCATAATTGGCAACAGATGAACCCCCCTATAATTATCTGGATTTCCAATAGTTCCCTTCCCTTTATAAATGGGATGAATAATTCCCTTTCCCCAGCAGGTAGGGTAATTCCCCTCAATAAACAATTTGTTACATATCTGGAGCATACTCCTACCAAACTCATTAACATTGGCTGCGGCTTTAAAAACTTCCGGGGGCAGCCCATCCAATCCTGGAGCTTTGCCTACCTTCAGACTCCTTAGCGCCTGTGCTATTTCTCGTGCTGATATTTGTTCGTCCAGTATTGGGATCTCAAGATTTCCCAAAATTTGCACTTCCTTTATAAAAATTCCTTCCCTTTCACCTTTCCCGAATATTCCCATAAAATGCATTGCCCATTTTCTGGGAGAAATTTCATTGGGCGCCTGACGGTTGCCTCTTAAATGTTTTACTACTTGCCACATCTCAGCGTTATCCCCCCGCGTTAAAATATTACTAATTTTCTGAGTAATTTTGTCTTGCCACGTAGTTCTCTTTTCCCGTAAGAGCTGTTTATACTCCCTTCGCTTTTTTGTAAACATTTTCCTAATGTCATCTCCCCCCTCCCTCCTGAATTTTGACAGAGCCTCCTCTGCTTGTTTCTTTACAGTTCTGCATTGCTGGTCATACCAACCATTGCATCGTTTTACCTTACCATGCATTTGGACTTTCATTGTCCCCGCAGCCGTTGCTATTATATGCGTTAGTTCCTCCGCTGTGTCTGCGTTCCTTTCCCCTAATCTTCTTTCTAATTTATCAACAAATACTTCTTTTTCTATCGGTTTCCATATAAATTTACTAATGAATCTCCCTTCGTCCCCCTGCCCCTCTTCAGGTGCATGCGCCGCCATGGCCGTCTCTATATTCAGTTCCAGGACAACCGGACAGTGATGTGACTCGATACGATCCCCCACCCAAAAATTTCTAATTCTGCCAATTAAACCCTGACTTACTAAAATAAAATCTATTACACTACCCCCATTTTCATTTATGAAAGTGAGTTCTCCCTCTCGATCCTCACCGTACTTGCCATTCATTATTTCTACAGAGAAGGCATAACAGAAAGCAAGTAATTGTCTGCCCTCCCCATTAATAAAACTATCCTTGCTCTTTCGTTTACCTTCGTGGAATTCCTCCCCCCATTGGTGACCCTCCGTTAGAGAAATATTCTCCCCTCCTAACCTCGCATTAAAATCTCCTAAGAGAATTAATTCAGTTCCTGGTAACTTTTCCTGTAACTGTACTAACGTTTCGGTTAAGTCACTGAAGAAATTCCTGTTTGCATACTTGGACGTTTCTGGCTGGTTGTATAATCCTATAACTATTATTTGTACTCCCCCCTGTGCCAAAGATACAGCAATCACCCCTTCCAAATTGATTTCTAATTTAGTTATCTCAGCCTCCAGCTCAGACCTGAATGAAACTGATACCCCTCCTGGCCACCTTCCCCTCCTTCCCCGTGTCTCCCTTCCCCTACTAAAACTATGGAAATTAGCAAGTGTTACATTTTCTCCGTTTTTCAACCAAGTTTCTGTTAAACATACAACGTCAAAATCACTAAGGAAATACAAGAAATTCTCGCTACCCAACCTTTTTTTGAAGCCTTCGATGTTCCATGTGACAATCCTCAGAGAAGGGGTTGGGTCCTATTGTTTCCTTGCTGTTGGTCTTCCTACAACTTGGCTGACCCTTTGTCGAGCTGTTGTCAGCCTAAGGGCACGGAGGGGCGTTGTTGTTGGCTTTTCCGGCGAAGACTGTCTCACCCTCCTCTCCTCTTTGCCCCTCCCTGTCGACATAACTTGAGGCACCTGATGTTCTGCTGAGGGACCTGCTACCTGCTGGTGTGATGCACTGGCTACCTGCTGGGCTGATGCACTGGCTACCTGCTCTAGCTGCCCTGTCCTGGGTTCGGTTTCCGCACTACTTCTAGGCTGTTCCATGCGCTCCAGCTCCTGTCGGTTCCAGACTCGTCCGTTAATGAAGAGCTTGTCATAGCGCAATACGGCATCGCAGCCGCGCCTCCTGGCCTCGAACATGTGTCCCTTTAAGAATTCTCTCTCTTCTCTTACACGCTGGCTAAAGTCCTCGCTAATGCTTATTCCCGTTCCCCGTAAATAACGAGCATCTCGAAGGATGGCCACCTTGAGTTTATAATGGGCCAGTTTGCACACAATAGGTCGCCTTACATTGCCACGTCGACCTACACGATGGGCTCTCTCCACATCAAACTCGCGGAGTTCGATTCCTATTTGTGAGATGACCCTTTTCACTATTTCCTCCGTCATCTCCCAACTCTCTCCCGCTCCTTCCGTCACACCATATACCACAATATTATTTCTACGAGATTGGTTCTCTAAATAATCCATTTTCTCTCCCAGAGCACGCATTCGAACTGTCACATTCTCCACGGCACTTTTCAGCGATTTTAGGCTGCACTTTTCAAATCCTACACGCATTTCTTGCCTCAACTGTTCAATGAGATCTCGTACGCTTTCCATTGTCGAACTTCTTCCAGGTAGCTGCGAGCAAGACACAAAACACGACGTATGTATGTATGTATGTATGTGTATGTGTGTATGTATGTGTATGTATGTATGTATGTATGTATGTATGTATGTATGTATGTATGTATGTATGTATGTATGTATGTATGTATGTATGTATGTATGTATGTATGTATGTATGTATGTATGTATGTATGTATGTATGTATGTATGTATGTATGTATGTATGTATGTATGTATGTATGTATGTATGTATGTATGTATGTATGTATGTATGTATGTATGTATGTATGTATGTATGTATGTATGTATGTATGTATGTATGTATGTGTCTGTCTGTATGTATGTGTCTGTCTGTATGTATGTATATTTGCCATAACAATTGTGGGGATTAGTCAAAGGAAATCAAATATATTATATCGATAATACTTTTCAAACATACACACACATATGCAGGGAATTACATAATATTGTCCAATCATTCTAATTTATACAACTTTTACTTTCTCTGCTTAATACATAAAACATAGGTAGAGAAGGCATTGCATTCCATCCAAAAATTTATACAGAGATTTCTTTAAAGAGGAGCACGAGTGGATGAGTCTAGGAGCATGGCGATGATAAAAATTACTCAGGAGAATGATATGAGAATCTGCCCCATTTGCGAAGAGGAAGAGTCGTGGACCCATATTTTGGCAAGATATAGGGGTATGGCGCCTGCGGTGCCACAAGTAGCTAAAACGGGCGTTAAACACTGCAAAAAAAAAAAGGAGGTATGGAGAGGAAAATATTTATCGCGATCCCTGACCACCGCGAATATAGAGCTAGAAGCATGTTGGACGCTACTGGCAGGTACGGAAGACGCGGACGTGCTAGGTAAAGTTATACTTAAGGCATAACAGCAGAGATCTGAGAAGGATAACAATACGGAAGAGGGGGGCGATAAGAATAATAATAAGAATGAGAATAGCTAAACAAACTTGTTTATAATGTTTTACATACATATATATATATATATATATATATATATATTTAATGTCACACTTATGTCGTCGTTGTGATGTGGTGCTATAAATTGGTATATATTAAGTGTGTGTCTATTACAATAGGGTACATTTATGCACCTGGATAAGGTGTACTGTGTGTTGTAAATTTAAGTTGCTGTATTTGAATATCTTTGTCCTTTTATTTTCGTGTTTACTCTTTTAATTCTTTGTTGTTGTATTTTAATATTCTTACTATTTTGTGTATTACAAAAGCACGTATGGTTAGTAGAAATTGATGACGCTCAATGTATGATACTGTTATTTCAATAAATACACTTATGAATTCATTCAACACTCAACACAAGCGTAAGCTTTTAACACAACTCCACTATTTGAGGTTTTCACTCTACTACATTTCCTGGTAGAACTCCTGTTCTAAGAGACACATAAAACAGAATCACACGGATTAATAATCGAGTAATGATAGGGTCAGTTTCTGCCGCCCTCGGGTCTTCCAGAAATCCGATACCACATCACACGAAGATGAAGAACGTGCAGGGAATCGAGAAGGATGTTTGTGGTGTGTGAAGGAGCTCATACCAGATATACCCAGAATATCTATATAGGCAGCCTTTTACTGCCTCTACACGTACTACGTACATAGTGTATAGAGAAGGTATTGTATTGCTCCCACAAAGACGATGTCAAGATTTCAATGGAAATATATGTTTAGTCAAAAAAAAAACAAAAGCCCATGTTTGTGTGTGTATGTGTGAGTGTGAGTGTGTGTGTGTGTGTGCGCCTGTGGGAGCATAACCTAAAAACGAAAAATACATTAAATACTAAACTTGTTTTTAAGCTCTTATCTTTCAAGGATGCGACACACAGATTTTCAAGAAAATCCCTGCACTCCAAACTACCCTTTGCATGGATTTTTTTTTTAATTCTTTTCTCAAGGATGGCTCTAACAATTTTTTTTTAAATACCGTATATTAAACCTATTTATATCACAAATAAAATGTATATCTTGAATTTCCCAGGCATATCTGAAGACCATTCGTTCTGACTGACTTTTTTGTAACTGGTAAACCATAAAACATAGACAAAAACGTACTGCATATAAAAATGAAGATATCTTAAAACACACAATGTATGCCATTTACAGTTTTCTTGTAGATTTGACCATTTCCGAGATATTCCTTCTTGTTGGTGTTAATTTTAAACTAGGTATCTTCTCAGACGGTGTCATCTTTTGTTTCATCGCTCTTTTGATTTTCTGGAAATGCAAAGCGAACCATACTTCATTTGTTCACATACCGGATTTTAAAGATTTGACTATTACTTTAGCCCAGTGTATTCCCTTATTTCCCTTTTACTTGCAAGGAAGCAAGCAATAACACTATATCAAGTAATGTGTGCTCTTTTAAAGTATGTGGAACAATCAGAAGAACATTAAGAAACAAAACAAAAAAATTTGATGTGATCCATTCACATGACTTTCTCTGCATCTCTGCACCAAATTATCGTTAAAATGTTTATTCTTCTATTTACTTCATGCTAATCGAGAAAAAATTAGCAGGAATAGTCTTAGTACTTGTTTCCTTGGAAGTAGAAGCGAAATAAGGGAGTACCATAGGTTAAAGTGATAATCAAAAGCTGTTTGCTATGTAACTGAAGTTCCTTTGTTTGTATAGACAGGAGTTGACAAATTCCTGTACGAGAAAGGTATAACTTTTCAAAGCTGAAAGCAGTAACAAGGAATATTTAAAAAACGATCAACTCCACGAAAAAATGTATATTACATAAATTGTGTGTTTTAACGTGATATACACTTTTTGTGCAGTAATCTTTTTTCAGTATCTTACGTTTCAACAGTTAAGCAAAATTTCGTAAAATTCATCCAGGATGAAGTAGCCTTCAGAGGTTATTCTGATAAAATTCAAGATGTACATTTTGTTTCTCAGGTAACTATCTTTAATATACGATATTTAAATCGAAATCATTAGAGCCATTTTTTAAAAAATAAAATTTTACGAAAAAAGTTCCATGTGAAGGGTAGTTGGGGTGTAATACCTTCTCTATGCACTATGTATATAGTACGTGTAGAGAAAGTAATAAACTTATTAATGTTAATGTGTTACAGAGATGTACAGAAAGTCATGTGAATGGAGCACAACAGACTTTTAAAAATGCAAATGGTTTCAGTTTCCTAAAACGAGGAAAGTAAAATACCTGAGATGAAATAAATGCTGAGTTCTAATAGGAAAGCTGTTCCTTAACTAAATGTCAATACATAGGAAACTTGGAATCTAAAGGAGGGGGTATGAGCGAAACAGTTATTTTCTAAAAAGTGACATGGGCAATGGCAGGTGCTCAGTGGGGTCTTATGTCACACGAGATCATATAGAATCTGAAAAAAATAATTAATCCATAATATTTAAATAGGTTAAAATGATAATTTAACCTATATTTAAATGTTACACTTCCCAATCAATTTTGGGCAGAAGTAAGTGTAACAGATTTAGAATCTGTAAATGTGACAAGTAATCATAAGTAGTAAAGAACAACTTATATATTTTCATGATCATTCAATATTTATTATTACCATAATTGTAATCTTATTTACTTCACTAAACATTTAAAAGAAAAAATTTAAATCCAAATAAAAAAAAATAAAAAAAATAAGAGATAATATTGAAATAAACAATGAAAATTTCATAATCTTTTTTGTGGTTTAATGAATTCAATCTTTGTGAAATGAATTTAAAGAAGGAGCTGCTATATTACAAGAAGATAATAAAAATCATTATAATGCCATTCTTGGTATTAAATTCAATAACCTAACTGAAGTAAAACTGTAAGTCAGTCTGCCTTTGAGCAAATCAGCGACGCTGATTTAAATACTTCCCATTTAGCAAATTACTTTCTCTACACTCGTATAGAGAAGGTATTGAATTGTAACAAAAAATTCGGCGTGAGATTTCTACGCAGATATATGTTTTGAGGTCCCTTGAATAAAAAAAACATTTTTCCTTTCTCTACAGATACCAAATAAATATAAATCTGTAATATCATATCCCGGTACTTGTCGCCTTCCGTGGTGTAGTAGCTAACTTCATATACCCTAGATCGCGGGTTAAAACCCGGCGGAGGACGATCGATTTTTTTCGGGTGTAAAAATCCTTAGCGTGCCTTCCTTCGGAAGGGAAGTAAAGCCGTTGGCCCCGTGTCGTAGATTTACGGCACGTAAAAGAACTGAAGCATGATAGAGAGACCTCTGAGCAAAATTAAGCGGCCTTTCTCGCCCAATTTAGACGCTGGGGACGCTGAGAACCACAGCAGTTAAAAGGCGTCCATAAATAACACATTTATATTTTTATCCCGGTACTTAATTTCTTTAACCGGGGAATGCATTGCAGATTCTTACATTTATTTCCTATATCAAAATACAACCATTATTTCATTATTTTACAGATATTTTTAACATAAATAACTCTACACCAACTAATATCAAACTATAATTCCCAATATTTATATTAATAATAATCTAAATAAAATTATTATATTTATTCCCACTTTAATTTAGTTAATACATATTCCTTTTAACAGTGTTTCTTTAAAAACATATTTCATTTTTTTAAATGTTTATTTTAATTAATTTGTTCGATATTATATTCATTTGGTTTCCAACACTAATTAAAATCCTTATATCCTTATATATGAATCTATCATCTCTCAGGTACTATGTAGATAGTATATAGGGAAGACAGTATATTGCATACAGAAATTCGATGCAGAGATTTCACCGTAAAATGTATGCTTTAAGACCCCCTGAATCCAAAAAGAGCATTTTAGGAACATGTCCGTGTGTGTGTGTGGGTGTGTGTCTCAGGTCAGCATAGTTCAAAAACTAATAGACCATGAAATAAAATGCGACACGAAAGTTTTCAAGAAAATTCCCCTACCCTTTACAGGCAATCTTTTTTTGAAATTTTCATTTTCTAAAAATTGCTCCAACGATTTTGATTAAAGCTATTTACATAACAAATAAAATATATATCTTGAATTTTCTGGGAATAGCATCTGAAGACCTGCTCTTCTGGATAAATTTTGATACCTGATAAAACACACGAGGTAGACAAAAACATGCTACAAAAAATGTACAGTTTGTTAAAATACACAATTTATTGATGAGGGCTTCTCCGGCGATCTTCCGTGTCATGTTTATAAAAATCTCCAAGCTTTCGGCCATGGTGCTCTATGGCTTCTTCAGGAAGTAATGCTTGGAGAATTTTATAAACATGACACGCCAGATCACCTCAGAAGCCCTCATCTGTAACCATCGCCGTGAAAGCTTCAGCTCATAGACACAATCTATGCTGTATACATTTTTCCGTGGATATCACAGCTTTTGAGGTATTCCTTGTTATTAGTTTCAGTTTTAAAATGCTTACACTTTTGTCAACTCCTGGTCATACAAACCAAGGAAGTTTAATCACAGGGAAACCAGCTTTTATAAGAGTTGACTACCGCTTTAGTCTAGATACTCCCTTACTTCCCTTCTACTTACAAGGAACCAAGTAATAAGACCATTTCTGCTAATTTTTTTCTCTATTAGCATAAATTAAAATAGAGGAATAAGGTTTTTAACAATACTTTTTTGCACGGATGTGAGTGCAACACATAAAATACTTTTCTGTTTTATGAACATTTCGATACCTTTTATCTCAGTTGCTAAAAGGAGAGCTAAGCCCAGCCCCAAAAAAATGCATCAGGGAATAAAACCTCGACAAAAACTGAATTAAATATTTATGTACCACTTCTTGAGTCCATTTTGAAATCCGTCAAGTATAAAACGTAAATCAGATTACTCAGCATCACAGTTTATACATAATTAAACATCCCTTCAACCCTGCACAAGTTTAAACTACATATAAACTCTGCAGTTACCTCAGCTTCACGCTAAGGACACACTAAAGCCCAAATAATTTGTGTTTCCTTTTCATCTTCAGAATCCTGGAGTCGTCAGATACTAACCAAGTTTCGAATACTATGCTGGAGAATATTAGTTCCTATTCCATTGAATGATAAAACGTCGTATCAGTTCTGGAATTTTCTATAGTGGTTTAAAGCGTTCAAGCAATATTTTAAAACTATAGAATACTCTTAAATACGAGGGTCGTAAAATAAGTCATTAGAAAAAGTTAGAAAAGCGAATTATTATTTTTTTTTAATTTTTCAAATAATCTCCTGTTAGCTCGATACACTTTTTTACTGGCGTTTCTTTTACAGGTTTAAGCCTTTCAAAAAGTAGGGTATCGTTTGGGAGATGGCCTGTTCTTTAGACGTGAGTCGTTTTTCGTCGAGCCACTTTTTTAATTTTGGAAATAAAAAAGTCACAAGGAGTCAAATCTGGTAAATACGGTAGATATTGTAATTCGAATCTCAGCTTTACAATGTTTACCATTCAAACTTCGCAGGTGTGCACCCTTACATTGCCTTAATGGAAGACAATCTTGATTTCTGCGTTCAATCAGTACATTAACGAAGCATAATACTCTCCATTTATCGTTCTTCCTTTTTGCAAGTAGTCAATCTAGACGACTCTACGTGCATCCCAAAAAACCGATGCCATCACCTTGTCTAAATATGTCACCACCTATGCCTTCATTCGGAGGCGTTTCGCCTTTAAAACCCCAATTTTTCGGCTCTACTTTTGTCTCTAGAGTGCAGTACTGTATTCATGTTTCATCTAAAGTTACGTATCGACGCAGAAACTCGTCAGGACTGCGAAGGAAAAATGCCACCAGTTTTGAATCGATCACACGATTGCGTTTATTCTTCATTGAGAGCAAACGCGACACCCATCTTGCCGAGACCTTTGTGAACCCTAATTTTATTGCAAAATTGAAAAAGCTGTACCTTGTGATATACCTGTGGCTTCTACTATTACGCGAACTTTGATTCGTCGATTACTCAAAATCATATCCTGGATTACATCTATCATTTTGGAGGAAGTCACTTCTACGGAACGTCCGGAACAGTGTTTATCATTTGTAGATGTACGGCCACGTTTAAATGCATTTATCCAATTGTAAATTGTTGCTGCAAACGCAGGAGCAGATGTGCCATGAACTTCATCAAACTTGGCTTTTATCTCTTTCGATGTTGTCTTTTAAACAGAAGTATTTAATACCACACGAAACTCGTTTTTATTTCCTTCTTTCTAAAGAAGTACAAGATTGTTGATTCACTCGCCTATGGCAACGAAATCTCGTGATGGATATACCTGAAACTTTAACTGGCACCTAGATGCTACGTGTGTAATTTGTTGATTTTCACAGGGGTATATTTTAAATAGCCTTTATGGTCATCTTCAATCTGAGTTGTAACTGCTTTGTGTAACTAATAAACCGTGAGAGATAGAAACTTGCCACACAAAAATGTAGACCTCGTTAAAACACACAATGCTGGATGCTGTATACAAACACTAAAAACTGCACGAGGGACGGGGTGATTTGCAACACACGATGTTACACATTATTTCTACCCGTCCTGGCTTTAACCCTTAGACATTTCTATGCCTGCTCGTTACACAAGTACGTATGCAGTTGACTTTTCCAAAATAAAGTGGAACAAACATTTTGCGGTTTGTATTCGCCAGTTTTTATACGTCCAATGGAAAAGTAGACAACAACGTCATTCAAGCAATCATTATGGAAAATTTTACTTCCTCTTCCGGTTACTATACACGTGCACTGTAGGTAGAGAAGGTATTGTATTCCACCCAAAAACTTTATATCGAGATTTCACCGGAAATATACCTATATTGAGGACACTTGACTTCAAAAATATATTTTTACTTTCTCTATACGTACTATGTACATAGAGCATAGAGAATGTATTGCACTCCACCAAAAAGTTCGATACCGAGATTCCACCGGAAATATATTTTTTAGGGTTCCCTGTATCCAAAAAAAGTATTTTCAGAACAAGATCCGTGTGTGTATGTGTCCGTACGTCAGTGTGTCCGTGTCTGTGAACACGATAATTCAAAAACGAAAAGTCGGTAAAATACCAAACTTGATATTTAAGTTTAGTATCTTTCAGGGATGCGACACGAAGATTTTTAGAAAAATCACCCCACCCCAAACTACACTTTACATGGAACATTTTTCGAAAATTTTGATTTTCTAAAAAATGGCTCTAACGATTTTGATTAAAATATCATATATTAAAGATATTTACCTGACAAATAGAATGTATACTTTTAATTTTGCGTAAATATCCTCAAGACTACTTTATTACGGATGAATTTTGCATAACTACTAAACCGTAAGAGATGGACAAAAATTTAACAAACAAAAAATGTAGAGCACGTTAAAACACACAGTTTATGTTATATACATTTTTTTCCAGGAGTTGATCGTTTTTGAGATATTCCTTTACTTGGTTTCAGCTTTGAAAAACTTGTACTTTTCTCATACAGGAATTTGTCAACTCCTGTCCATACAAACAAAGGAACATCAGTCACATAGCAACCAGCTTTTGGCTTTCACTTTAACCTATGGTACTCCCTTATTTCGCTTCTACTTACAAAAAAGCAAGAAATAAGACTATTTCTGCAATTTTTTGTCGATTAGCATGAAATAAATAAATGATAAGCTTATTAACAATGATTTTTACAGAAATACAGAGAAAGTCATGTGAATGGAACACATCAGATTTTAGGAAAAAGGTTCTGTGTGAGCTTGGGGATTAAAAGTCAAAAATGAAAACTTGGTACCTAAGATGCGACACGAACATCTTTAGCAAAATCCCCCACTTTACTGCTTTTACATGGAAAATGTTTGAACATTTTTTCTCAAAAATGGCTCTAACAATTTTGATTGAAGTGTCAAATGTTACACATATTTACATGACAAAATATATATCTTGAATTTTCTGAGAACAGCCTCTTCATTATGGATGGTTTTTAATAGCTGGTGAACCGTATGGCACGGCCAAATCCTTACTACACAAAAAGAGTTGCAGTAGTAGTATTATCAAGTTCATAAAAATGAACAATTGCGTCGCACAGTCAGGAGACCGTAAATGCTCCCTAAAAATAATTAAATTGATGTATTACTACCCTATTTTATATATCTTGGCAATACTAGAAATATACACACTACCCGCGCTACAATAACAGAGCACAAGACCAATAAAAGAAATAACACTCTGATATCGTCCATACATACACTCGAGCTCACAACTACATCCACGTTTTCACACATATAGATAATTCAAATACAAACATGTCTACAATATTTATACAGATATCTTATCTCTTAGTACATGTACTTCCATTAAGTATGTGCTCGGTTTGGTCAGTTTCGGTTGTTTAGAATCAAGTCCCATCATGCTATACTCAGTCTTTTTGAAGCTGAAAATACTTCAGGCAATAATTTTTTCCTAACATCCTCCATCTTCGCGGAATATGCCAAAATATTGCTCCAGTCTTCCTGATCCCCGCAAATCCTTCTACCAGCTTCATCGGCTACCTTAGGGGTTTACCACCCTCCCAACCTCAGTCACACTATTCATGCCGTGTTTTGTTCCCAATTCTAAAATGTATGTTTCTTTACCACACTCGAATTTATTTCATTTTGTAGCTCAATGATGGGTTTGTTCTACATGCAGATTTTATTCCCTGCCTGTTTGTATCGCATAGTCTTCTTTATTTTACTTTCTTCACGACGCTATATCTATTCGTTACCCCTTTACAAAATATTGTTTAGGCCAACCTTTGATAATTCCCGTTTTAATCGCTCCACCCACCATTTTGTATGTCCTATGTTAGATGTCGATAACAAAAATTAATAGGTATCGATAAAAAGTTATAGAATGGTTAGAAAAAGTCACTCAATGAAACACATCAATTTTTACTTCCTCTATACGCACTATGTACAGTGTATAGAGAAGGTATTGCACTCCACCAAAAAATTCGATACCGAGATTTCACCGGAAATATATGTTTTAGGGTCCCCTGTATCCAAAAAAAGTATTTTCAGAAAAAGGTCTGTGTGTGTGTGTCCGTGTGTCTGTGAACACGATAACTCAAAAACGAAAAGTCGGTAAAATACCAAACTTGGTATTTAAGTTTAGTATCTTACAGGAATGCGACACGAAGCTTTTGAAAAAAATCCCTCCACCCCAAACTATCCTTTACATGGAACTTTTTTCGAAAAGTTTGATTTTTTTAAAAATCGCTCCAACGATTTTGATTAAAATATTGTATATTAAAGATATTTACCTGACAAATAAAATTTATATTTTGAATTTTATGGGAATAGCCTTTGAAGACTATTCAGGGTAAATTTTACGGAATTTTGCATAACTGCTAAACTGTAAGAGATGGACAAAACCTTACCACACGACAAATATAGAGAACTTTAAAACACACAATTTATGTTATATTAAAAATTTTTCCGTGGAGTGGATCGTTTTTGAAATATTCCTTGCTGTTATTTTCAGGTTCGGAAAACTTAAGTGTTACATTTGATACTTACAGGAATTTGTGAACTCCTGTCCATACAAACAAAGGAACTTCAGTCACATAGTAACCAGCTTTTGTCTATCGCTTTAACCTATACTATTCCCTTATTTCCCTTCTACTTACAAGGAAGCAAGTAATAAGACTATTTCTGCTATTTTTTTCTCGATTAGCGTGAAGTAAATATAAGCATGAGCTAATTAAAACTAATTTGTTTCAGAGATGTAGAGAAAGTCATGTGAATGGAACACATCAGATTTTTTTCCTTTCATTCTGCATAGTAATTAAAGTACTCAGTTCATTTTACATAAAATTTTGGTTGATAATTTGTAATGAATCTCGGACTTTGTAATATTATTATTTGTAATATGAGCAGAATTATTTATAAATTTAAATAACTTGGAATATCAGCTGAAATGATATTAAAAACTTCTGAGAACTTCCACTGCAATATGGCTTAGCGAATCTCGGGGAGTTACACCAGGTGCCACGTCACATTACATGAAGCAGAGAAACCTGCCACCAGACCAGCTCCCAAATATCTAGCTTCCCCATACCATTCTGATACGCAGTCGAAACCCAGATATAGAGAACGCAAGATATTGGAATTCCCCGGAAGCTAACTGACTTTTCCCACCGTTATAATACTCTTTGGTATTTTTTGTGAGGTTAGGTCCGTTCAGATACGCCACCAACTGCTGCGAATATACATGCTGATTCAAAAATACTTTTACAATGTTTAGGGTCAGGTTTGTTACATCGAAAAAAGAAATAAAGGTTCCTATAGACACATGTCCCAAAACCCTTCGTTCTCGATTTATTGAGGTTCAAAATGTTAGTAATCGCAATATTTTAAAGCGACGCATTTTTATTCCATTTTTAATGTTGTCAGCTTGTTAGGAGGAGTTAAAGAAAAGGGTCGAACTTCCTCCTCTTGTTTCTAGACAGGCATACATTCGTCGAATGTCAAACACTCCCAGTCGGTATCGTATGATTTCGCAGGCTTCCATGAAACACAGATTAAGAGTTTTTTCATCCGGTATATCTGTTACATAAACCAATTGTTTAAGGCAACGCTTCTCAACCGGTGTGCCCCGGCACCCTAGGGTGCCGTGTGATTGGCTAAGGGGTGCCGCGAGATATTGAAATTAACAAAAAAAAAAATACCTTCTACTGTAAGGTCTTCAAATAAAATAAGTCAAATCAATTACTCTCATGCACGGCAGATGGTGATAGTGGTCGATTCATTTCAATAATTCAGTTATACTAGTATCCCACAGATGGCGTTACAGCTATACCCTGCCGAACATTCCCGAGACTACTCGCTTCCTCACGAACATTCACGAGACTTCGACAGATGAATATGTAAAAGTGTACGCCGCTTGGCGCTTTCAGTTGTCTTCCTCGCGTTGATTCACAGTGTTTAGCTATGGATAAGTTCATTGTTAAACGTAAACGCCAGGACAGTGAAAGTGAACAGTCGGCTCCTACTGCTTGCTTTAAGAAGCCAAATCTTACAGTTTCTCCCGGACCGTCGAATTCACCACATAAAGAAGACAAACGAAAGAAAAGAACATACCAGGACAGTTACTTAGCGTAAGGATTTAAGTGGAATAACAACGAGGAAAATCCTATCCCTGTGTGTTTAGTTTGTGGCGAAACACTTAGCAACGAGGCCATGGTACCTAGCAAACTGAAGCGGCATCTTACAACAAAGCATCCTAGTGTGTCACAGAAAAGTGTAATGTATTTTTCACATTAGAAGGGGAGAAGAAAACAGCTGTGCGAATGGTAAAGAGAATGACCATAGGTGATACTGCTCTTGAAGCCTCATTTAAAGTAGTAGAACTGATAGCTAAAAAAAAAAAAGAAACCTCATACTCTTGGAGAAGAAATCATTGGCCCTGCATGTCATGTTATAGTTTCAACAATACTTGGCGAAGGAGCAGCTAATCAAATTTCGAAAGTTCCTCTGTCCAACAACACAATCAGCCGCAGGATATCTGAAATGTCATGCAATATCAACGAACAAGTCACGGAGAAAATAAAAACTTATAGAACATTTGCTGTGCAAGTAGATGAGAGTCTCGATATTGGTGACAAAACCGCAACTCCTTGGTTTTATCAGATATATTGATGAAAAATATTAATGAACAGTTTCTGTTCTGTAGACCACTGGAGACTACAACCATAGGCCATGATATTTTCGTTTCTATTAATTCTTATCTCAATGACCATGATCTTTCATGGAAAGACTGTTGTGGTATATGTACAGATGGTGCACCATCTATGTCTGGGAAAATTAGAGGTTTTACTGCCAGAGCTCTCAATGAAAATCCATCCATTATTATAACTCACTGTTTTCTGCATAGAGAGGCATTAGTCGTGAAAGCGTGTAATGAAGATTTTGCTGAAGTGTTTAACCAAGTTGTGAAAATGGTGAACTATATGAAGTCTCGACCTTTAAAGTGCAGAATTTTTGAACGGATGCAGCTCATACCTCTTTGTTACTTCACACAGAAGTAAGGTGGTTGTCGCGGGGTCGTGTATTGAACCGGTTTCTCGAACTTAAAGAACAGGTAAAAACTTTTTTTAAGAATGAAAATCAAGACACATTTCATGAGCTCTTACTAAGTGATTCTTGGTGTTTTGAACTTCGTATCTGGCAGATATTTTTCATAAGCTGAATGAACTGAATGTTTCGATGCAGGGTCGACATGAAACAATAATCTCCTCAACCAATAAAATGAAAGGTTTTAAAAGAAAACTTAGTTCTTGGAAGTCTGCAGTTCAAAAAGGAGATTTGTCGAACTTTCCATCTCTTCTTAATGTGGCAGGAGATAAAGATCTGGGTAAGCTGAAAGACCGTATTTGTGATCACTTATCAAGATCGCAAGATGCAATAAATGCGTACTTTCCAACTATTTCCACTACCATTCTCGACTGGGTTGTCTCACCATTTGATTTCGTAGATAGTGCAGAGGAAATAGATTTCACTGCTTGCGAACGAGATGAGTTTATTGATCTTTGCGCTCATTCTACACTCAAAGGTAAGTTCACCAAGAGTGAGGCGTCGGTGGCTAGTTTTTGGCTTCAATGGAGAGAGGAGTACCCTAACCTAATGAAGAAAGCAATTAACGTACTCTTGCCCTTTTCAACATCCTATCTATGCGAGCAAGCCTTCTCTGCAATGGTGACAATAAATTGCAAAGCAAGAAATAGACTGAATAACCTTGAGGATGATTTGCGTGTTTCACTGTCAACTGTAAGACCCGACATCACATATCTTTGCTCTAAGCATCAATCACAAGTTTCACACTAATCATTAACCGAACAAAATTTATTGATGTATTTTTACTCGGTGATTGTAGTAAAGTTTACTGTATTATGTTATGATGCACGTTATTATTATATAATATTTCAATAAATTAGCATATTAAGCTTAATTTTCTTTAAATTCAAGGAAGGGTGCCCCTAGTGTTTAATGTTATTCCCAAGGGTGCCGTGAACTTCAAATGCTTGGGAAACACTGGTTTAAGGTGCTTCCACGGATAAAACTCCAAAGGATTGCGGTCGAGGGAACGCGCAGGCCATGTATTTGGCCCCATTCTACCTGTCCATTTGTCATGCTAAATACCAGCCAGTGTATCTCCAACAGTGAGAATAAAATGTGCTATTAGAGCATCGTCATATACCATGTATTTTTTATTATTTGTGGAGGCACATTTTCTGATAAGTCTGAAAGAGTTTTTTGAATGAATGTATTACACATCTGATAAATGACAAAGCAGGTGATAAATATTAACGAGCGGCGCAAGGCAAACTCCGGAGGGTAAAATGGATCAAAACCTCCTATGAATAAGTGCATAATAAATAAAGTTAAGCCGCTGAAAGTGAACTTTCATTAAAACTTTGATACGCGAAAACGAAGCGTTTTAGAGCATACGTTTATGTGATTCTATTTTCTTGTTTCGATGTAAGGAATCCATTTCCAAACGTTGCAAAACTATTTTTGAATCATTTATTCACTTAGTAAAGATGTAACCGACGGAATAGCTTAGATGATTTCGTCTTTGGCGCATTCGGAAGGTTGCGGATTCGATTCTGTGGCATACCTATATGGCCCATATATAATTTGGGGGGGGGTTTACCCGGGGCGCCAGGCAAACGCGGGTATATTTCTTTCATCCACCCAAATTTCCTTTCCCACCATGTCGTTTACACTGTCATTTCATTTACCCTTCATCCTATTGGTTTCTTTCAAAATTGGAAATGTTGGCAATAGTGCTCGGTACAACGTGGCAGGTAAAAAGGATACTCATAGTAACGCTGTGTGGGGCGGAGTAGCTGACTGTCAAGAGTGTTTCAATCTGGAAACTACAGAGACCCTGTCATATTTTTGCCGTCACTCCTGGTTCTGGTCACCTGGTATTCTCTCACCTCATCCCTCCCTCTCGAGAGCACTCCCTCATGAGAGTAGGTGCAATAACATCCTAGCTTCGATCCTGAATCCTCTGTGCTAATACTAGCAAAGGTGTCGCTATAGTTAGCGTTAATTGCAGCTGTTATGTTGGCAACAAAGAGTATGTAAACTGTTGTATTTTACATGTGCTTGGAATTGTTTAGTAAGTAATTACGTTTTTTGGAAGGACAAATGCTCTGATACTTTTACACCGTCACTTAGCGGAGATGTGGACAAAGTTTTTTTTTTCTCCTTAAGTTGAATAAAAGTATGTAAGCGTGGAACTATAATTCACTGATAAATTCGAATTGAAATATTCATCTACCACACTTACCAGATATAAATAATAAGCAGCTGATATTGAAAATGTTACTAATTTTAATATGCATATATCTTATGAGAAATTAATGCTACCTGCTAAACTGATTACCAGTCGTTAATATAGATGACCGTTGAATTAAGGTTATGAACACTTGGAAATCAGGAAATAAATTAAGCTCTTAACAGGATTAGAGATAGCAAGACCCTAAGTATGTTAAAAATAACAACATATAAATGCAAATATTATTAAATTATGTATAGTACGATAAAGAAATTAGTAAACACTAGTGCAGTTTTTTAAAAAGGAAAAACATCCACTCACTACTAATAATTACCATAAATCAATATTCATAGCCCAGTCTTAGTTTGTGTCCTTGAAGTTCAGCAGGAACCCTGATCTTACAGCCACAATTTGACCGCACTTGCAGAAAAGGGAAGCAGGAGGAACAGTAAAGATGCAAAACCATTTTACAAGAATCAAAGGCAATCCTGAGTGATGGTTGCTGGCTTACAGATATTTTCTATTCACATAACTTTCTCTAGCTGTTCCAAATACAAACTTTTCTTATAAAATATTATTTTTATCTACATCATGATAATTGAGACAAACATTAACAGAATTGGTCTTATTACTTGCTTCATTGTAAGTAGAAAGGAAAGAAGTGAATATATTAAGCTAAAGCGATACTCAAATCTTTTAAAAGCTGGTTGCTATGTGAAGTAATTGAGGTTCGGTGTGCTTTACATGGTCCTGTTTGAGACAAGTTACGTAATTTAGAACCAAAAGAAAAACAAGGAATATCTAAAAACTCAACTCTAAAAGGAAAACGTATATGACATAAGTTATGTGTTTTAATGTGATCTATATTTTTGTGTATTAAGTTTTTATCTATCTCTTGCGGTTTAATTGTTATGCAAAATTCTGCAAAACTCATCCAGAATAAAGAGGTCTTGAGAGGAGATTCCCAGAAAATTAAAAATATACATTTTATTTTTGATATAAGGACCTTCAATATACGGCATTTTGATTAAAATCGTTACAGCCATTTTTGAGAAAAACAAAATTCTCAAAATTTTATCCATGTAAAGGGTAGCTTGTGGTGGGGGAATTTTTTTGAAAAAATCTTCGTGTCGCATTTTTGAAAGATGCTAAACTTAAATACCAAGTTTGGTCTTAAAGATTTTTCCGTTGTTTAGCTATGCATCCACAGACAAACACAACTTCACACTCGCGCACTGACCCTTTTCTAAAAAATACCTTTTCTCGGACTCAGGGGACCTCAAAACACACATTTCAGGTGAAATTTTGACATCGAATTTTTGGGTGGAATACAAAACATCTCAAGCTAGTATGGAACACTGTATGTAGATATGTGCTAGAGAAATTAAAAAAAAATCCATTCACTATTAATAATTACCATAAACAATTATTCATAACCCAATCTTCCCTTGTGTCCTTGAAGCTCAGTTGGAACCCTGATTTTATAGGCACATTTTCAGACATCGAAGCCTACGAGAGAACAAGACAAATACTCATAAGAACAATCTAGTGTGTTCCATTCATGTGACTTTCTCTACATCTCTGCAAAAAATATTATTAAAAACCTTATGCTTATGTTTACTTCATGCTAATTGAGAAAAAATTACAAAAATAGTGGTATTACTTGCTTCCTTGTAAGCAGAAGCGAAATAAGGGAGTACCATACGTTAAAGTGATAGTCAAAAGCTGGTTGCTATGTCACTGAACTTCCTTTGTTTTTATGGGATGGAGTTGACAAATTCCTGTATGAGAAAAGTATAAGTTTTTCAAAGATGAAACCAATAACAAGGAATATCTCAAAACAACCAAATCCACAAAAAAATGTATATTACATAAATTGTGTATTTTAACGTGCTCTACATTATTTGTACAGTAAGTTTTTGTACATAACTTACGGTTTAGTAGTTGTGCAAAATTCCGTAAAATTCATCCAGAATAGTCTTCAGAGGCTATATACAGGAAATTTAAGATACATATTTTATTTGTTAGAGCTATTTTTGAAAAAATCAAAATTTTCAAAAAAGTGCCATGTAAAGGGTAGTTAGGGGTGGGAAAAATTTTTGAAAAATATTCGTGTCACAGCCCATGAAGATACCAATCTTAAAAACAAGTTTGATATTTAACGGTCTTTTCGTTTTTGAGCTATGCTACCCACAGACACACACATACACACACACACACACACTGCCAGACACACACTTTTTCTAAAAATGCTTTTTTTTCGACTAAGGAAGCCCTGAAATATGTATTTCCGGTGAAATTTCGGTATCGAACTTGTGGCTGCATTATAATACCTTCTCTAAACACTATGTATGTAGTACGTGTAGAGAAATTAAAGAACAACTTCATCTGGCATGATTTCTAATCTACAGAACGCCATGATGACGGAAGATTGGAAGCAAGCGAACCAGAACCTTCGGCATGTAGTTGCACGATAAGCAGCACATGGATTCCATTATAAGCTCTGCCACAAAGGGAAATTCCACTATTCAATCGAAGACTGCGTGTGCGAACTTCCCAACCAACCGTGTGAAAGATATCATACACAAAACTCCAAGAAAAACAAATAAAACAACTATGCTAGTAACCCTTTTAATTAATTTCATTTTGCACATAGTGGGCACTTCCACTAATCTAGGCACATTTTGATCACACGTGGAGAAAAGCGAGAGGAGAAGAGGTCCTGTGATGTAAAATCTTTTCCGAGAACCAAAGATAAGTCTGGATGAGGGTCTCTGAGTTGAAGAATAGTTTATAATTATTAAAAGAAGCACTATTAAAGGCGAACGTCCTGCAAGAGGATGACAATGCATGAATTGCCAAAACCCATCTAGGCAACCTTCAACAACATTTCAGCGATGAAGCATCAAGAATGGACATCCAAAAATGTTTAACATGAAAACACACTGTTATTTTCTGCAATTAATTTTCTGCACCTAATTTTTTATTTTAATTCCATAAGATAATTTGAACAATCCTGAATATACAAAAGCTATAATTGGCTACCAGGCACCACTTTTAATTGTCTTATCTAGAGTTACACCAAAGCATTAGAGGTGAAACTGTACTGGACTCGGTAAGAAAAACTTCAGGTTCACGGGATCAACATTTACATCAACGTAGTAAAAAGCGAACTTGTGGCAATACAAGAAGAAAACGACAGAAAAGATAGCAGCAGAGGAGAGGAAAAGGAAAGCTGAGTGTCTAATCTCCCAACCTGGTGGATTCTAATGTGAGCCATACATTCAAATATTTCCTTGTTTTCCAACTATAGATAGTTGTAGCAGTTTTCTTTCTGTAAAATGCTTCGTGAGGGGCACTTTTTTTGTTATACAAATAAAATGTTCTGTACATGTTCACAAAGGTACAATGAATAAGAATTACGTTAGGTTTTACTGTTACAGTATTTAAGCATATGTTTTGAATTTTCCAAAACAAAAATCTGATGTGTTCCATTCACATGACTTTCTCTACATCTCTACAACAAATTGTTGTTAATAAGCTTGTTCTTCTATTTACTTCATGCTAATCGATAAAAATAGCAGAAATAGTCTTATTACTTGCTTCCATGTAAGTGGAATCGAAATAAGGGAGTACCATAGGCTAAAATGATAGTAAATCTGATTGCTATGTGATTGAAGTTCCTTTGTTTGTATGGACAAGAATTGATAAACTTCCGTATGAGAAAAGCTTAAGTATTTTATAGCTTAAACCAATAATAAGGAATATGTCAAAAACGTCCGATTCCACGAAAAAAATATATAACATAAATTGTGTGTTTTAATGAACTCAACATTTTCTATTAAGTAAGTTTTTGTTTATCTCTTAGGGTTCACTAGTTATGCAAAATTGCGGAAAATTCATCTGGACTAAGGATGTCTTCAGAGGCTATTCCCAGAAAATTCAAGGCATACATTTTATTTTTCATGTAAATATCTTTAATATACGACATTTTAATCAAACTCCTTAGAGCCATTTTAGAGAAAATCAAAATGTTTTAAAATTCTATATAAAGAGTAGCTGCGGGAGAGGGGATTTTCTTGAAAACATTCGTGTCGCACCCTAGGAAGATATTGAACTTAAATATATAGTTTGGTATTTAACGGGTTTTTCGTTTTTGAACTTTGGTGCACATAGATATATACACACACATACACACACGTGGCTTTTTTTTTCTATTTTTTTTTTTTTTTTGCCTCGGGAGATCTCATAACGTGTATTTCTGTTGAAATCTCCGTATTGAATTTTTGGTGCAATACAATACCTTCTCTATACACTATGTACATAGTGCGTCTAGAGAAAGTAATTTTGAAGCCTAAAGCTATGGAGACAAGAGAAATTTAGGGAAATTTAAAAACGTATTTGTAATTATTGTGAAACTAAGGTTAAAACAATACACCAATATTTTAATTTCTTTGTCGCAAGGGACTTATTTAGTGACGTGACAAAAACACAAACAAATTTTACAAGATTCTCCATAACATTAGAGCCAACTGGATGAAATTTCCACTGTAGCATATTTGCATTGTATTAAATCTATGCTACAAACTTAAGAAATTTAGCATTATTATTTTTGAATTTCAAAATTTTATTCATACATGCCCTATAGGAATTGAAGATTAATACTGTTCCACAGAAAAATGCCAACTCAAAGAAGTGATCATATGGGTAGGTTGGACTGTTTTATTTATTTTAATTTCTACGGCTTTGAAAATGGGCTAAACATATGAAAACGATTTCATAAGATATATTAATGCCTTATAAATAGTATGGTAAGCTTACAGAACTTCACTTTAGGATAATGCCAGCCATGTTCATTCTTGGAAACTTTCATTAAATGGTTTCCTCTATATTTACTGACTGCCGGCCACTCTCTGTGGCCACACACTTACAGGCGAGAGAACACTAACCACGTCATCTATTATGTAAAAACGAAATACTACAAGGCACTTAAAGCTCCCCTTTAATGAAACATGGGCAAACAGTCTGAATCGACACAAAAAAATGGATGTGTTCCATTCAGATGGCTTTCTCTAGCTTCTCCGCAAACAAACCTTGGATACAAAAGAATAATATTTTATCGGCTTCATTATAATCAAGATAAACGTAAGCAGAATTAGCCTTATTACTTGCTATCCTGTAAATAGAATAAATAAGGGAATGTACAGGCTAACGCGACAGTCAAGTCTTTTAAAATATGGTCGCTATGTGAGAAAATCTGATGTGTTCCAGTCACATAATGTTCTCTACATCTCTGTAATGAATTATTGTTAAAAATTTTATTTTTCTGTCTACATCATGTTAATTGAGATAAACATTACCATAAATCATGCTCATTATCTGCTCCCTTGGAAGTAGAAATGAAAACATGTAATACGTTCCATTCACATGTCGTTCTGTAGTTGTTTCTTAAACAAACCTTTTATTTAAAGATTAATCTTTTATCTACATCATTCTATTCGAGTTAAAAACGAGCAGAATTACTTGTTTCCTTATATATAGAAAGGTAATAAGGGTGTTCACAGGCTAAAGTGACAGTTAAGTCCTTTAAAAGCCAGTGGCTACGTGGAGAAACAAAAGAAATTCCTTTGTCTTTGTTTTCCAAGAGTAACAAACGAGAAACGGAATATAAAGATGTCTTCCCGTTCGAGAAAAGTTTAAATGGCTTAAAATTGAAACCAATAATGCTGGATGTCTCAAAAACGGTTCATTCTAAAATATTTATCTATGCAGATAATACTAATTGTGTTTTAAATGAGATTCAGAAGTTTTTATTTATCTCTTACGGTTTGCCAGGTATATAAAAGTCATCCAAAATGAAGAGTTTTTCAGCGGTTATTTCCATAAAATTCAAAATATAAATTTCGTTTGTTATAAAGAATATCATAAATATATGGTTTTCTGATCAAAATCTTAAGAGGCACTTTTGAGAAGATCATTACATAAATAATAGTTATGGGTTGGGGAAAGAAATTGTAGTAAAAATGATCTTATTACTTGCTTCCTTGTTAGTAGAAAGTAAATAAGGAAATGCATTAAGCAGAAGCGACAGTAAAATCTTTTATGCTGTCACTTCTCAATTCAAGGCTAAGAGAAAAGCAAAGGAGATACAAAACGAAGCCTAACTTCCACTATAATGACATTTTAAGCAGTTTAAATTTAAAAGCAATAAAAAATGTATATATGACATAAATTATTTGTTTTTACAAGATTTAAATATTTGTGTCGTAAGTTTTGTCTATCTCATACATACTATTACAATTATCGTAAACGTATTTTTACAGAGCAGAATCTTTTTTGAGGTAGAGGAAAAAAAAACTGATGTGCTGCATTCACATAACTTTCTCTACATCTCTGTAACAAATTATTCTTAAAAAGCTAATACTATTATTTACTTAATGCTAATCGATAAAAAAATACCAGAAATAGTCTTTATTTCTTGTGTCCTTTTAAGTAGAAGCGAAACAAGGAAGTACCACAGGTTAAAGTGATAGTCAAAAGCTCGTTGCTATGTGACTGAAGTTCCTTTGTTTGTACGGACAGAACTTGACAAATTCCTGTATGAGAAAACTTTTTAAAGCTGCAAATAAAAACAAGGTATATCTCAAAAGCGATCAATTCCAAAAAAAAAAAAAAATTATATAACATGTACTGTGTTCTTTAACATGTTCTACATTTTTTGTGTAGTAAGTTTTTGTCCATCTCTTACGGTTTAGCAGCTATGCAAAATTCCGTAAAATTCATCCAGAATAAAGTAGTCTTCGGAGGCTATTCCCAGAAAATTCAAGAAATTCATTTCATTTGTCATGTAAATGTTTTTAATATACGATATTTTAATCAAAATTGCTAGTGCAATTTTTGGTAAAATCTAAATTTTGGAAAAATTTTTATGTAAAGGGTAGTTGGGGGTGAGCGCATTTTCTTGAAATTCTTCGTGTCGCATCCTTAGGAGATACCGAACTTACGGCTCTTCGTTTTTGAGCTATGCTGTCCACAGGCACACATACACACACACACACACATACACAGACACATGGACCTTCATCCAGAAATGCTTTTTTTTTTTGATACAGGGGGACCCAAAACATATATTTCCGGTGAAATCTGGGTTTAAAACTTTTGGATGCATTACAATACCTTCTCTATACTCTATGAATTTCTATAGTACGTGCAGAGAAAGTAATAAGTGATAAAATACAGATTGACAGCATCTGTATCGGTTTAGTGATAAGTGAGAGACACTTGAGGGAGCCAAAGCTATGCGTTCCTGCCAGAATATTGCCTGAAACCACCACGTCAATATTCGGTAGAAATGGATCATGTAATAGAGTTCCTCTTAAGACTTCTCCCAGGGGCTTTGCTGTAGAACTAGACAGTAGCACTACATTGTTAGTGGAGAGCCAGTGCGTGTATTTCAGCAACATTTAACATACGCTCAAAAAGCCGATACACTGCTCAACGTATTTGAGGTCATATTTAAAACATTTCTTTAAAAAATCTTATGTGTTACACTCACATAACTTTCTCTAGCTGCTCTACAAACAAACTTCTTACAAAAGAGTATTCTTCTATCTACACAATGCTAATCGAGATAAACATTACCAGAATGTTCTTATTTACTTAGTTCCTTATAAGAAGAAGGAAACTAAAGAAATGCACTAAAGTGATAGTCATGTGTTTTAAAAGCTCTTGTTATGCGACTGTCATTGCAAATCGGTTCTTTGATTGACAGGAGTAGAACAAAAGAAATCCGAAATCTTCCTGTCTGAGAAAAGTAAAAGTATTTTACAATTGAAACTAATAACAAGGAATATCTTGAAAACGGCAAACTCCACGGAAAAAGGAATATGAAATAAATTGTGTATTATAACGAGATCTGCATTTCTTGTGCAGCAAGTTCCTGCCTATCTCTTACGGTTTACCAGTTATGCAAAATTCAGCAAAATTCATCCAAAATAAGCAGGTCTTCAGAAGCCATTCCTAGAACATTCAAGATATACATTTTATTTGTGATAGAAATGGCTTTAATATGTGGTATTTTAATCAAAGTCGTAAGATTCGAAATTTTTTCCATGTAAATGGAAGTTAGGGGTGGGGGGATTTTCGTGAAAATCTTCATGTCATATTCTTGAAAGATACTAAACTTAAATACCAAGTTTAGTATTTAACGATATTTTCGTTTTTGAGCTATACTGTCCACACAGACAGGAAGATGTTTTTTTTTTTAATTCAGGGGAACCAAAACATGTATTTCCAGTGAACTCTCGGTATCGAATTTTTGGGTGCATTACAATACCTTACACTATTTACACAATACGTGTAGAGAAAGTAATAAATAGAATGGTGGAATAACCTTTGATTAAGCAACTTATGGGTTCACCAAAGCGCTAAAAGTGATTTTCTAAAATGTTAGATTAGCGGTAATAAAAGAAGCATTAATATCTTATTTCATTCAAAATATATTAACTAATTTCTTAGATTTAATTAGCTAAAATCAAAATCTTGTTTATTTTACACAGATTGAGCTAAATGCACCATTGTACTTTCTCTAGCTCTGTATGTACAATGTACATAGAGGTAGAGAAGTATTGTATTCCACCCAAAAATTTCGTTGTCGACATTTCACCGGAAATACATGCTTTAGGACTCCCTGAATCCAATAAAAGCATTTTCAGAAACAGGTCTGTTTGGTGGGTGAGTGTTTGAGTGTGTGAGTGTGCAAGTGTGTGAGTGTGAGAGTGTGAGAGTGTGTGAGTGTGTGAGTGTGTGTGTGTGTGTGGACAGCATAGCTCAAACTCAAAAGCGTTTATACTGACATTCACACTTCCATACACTTACTTTTATACGGGAATAATCCTAACTAAAGAAAAGTTCTCACCCCTAACTTATAATCGAAACCAGGAGAAATCAGATCCCTGATTACTTCATCTCAGAGGAGTTGTTTTTCAATATTGAACTCTCAAATGAAGGTGAAAATAACTTGAGAATAAACCAGAAAATTATGGATAGAGAAAGAAATCATTTTCAACATATAAGATATGCGTTTATAACAATTTTAATTGTAACTATGAGAACATGAGACATTTGCGGGGATTACGAGCTGCGGTGCTGGCCTCCGAGCCAACGCTGCGGCCACAATGTGAAGGAAAGGCACCGAGTGTGTGTGCTTGTTGCGTAAATTGTAACAACATTGTCTAATTTTCATGAATTACCGACATTTTGGCTTTTATGTCTTTTCTCACCTTGGTTTTCTAATTACTGTCTTCCCACGTGATATATACATAGTATGTAGAGTAGGTATTGTATTCCACCCTAAAATTCGATAACGATACATTCATATTTTCAAGATCGTTAACTTTAAAAACATTTTAGGTATAGGTAAGGGTGTGTGGAAAACATAGCTCAAAAACGAAAACATCATTAGATGCCAAATTTGGTATTTAAGTTAAGTATCATCCAAGGATGCGACAAAAAGATTTTCAATAAAATCTCCCAACCACAAATTAACCTTTACATGGAATATGTTTGAAAATGTTTGTTTTTCTCAAAAATTGATTTAAAGATTTTTACTAAAATATTGTATATTAAAGATATTTACATGTCAAATAAAATGGGTATCTTCAACTTTTCTACGAATATCCAATGTATGAATTTTGCATAACTGGTAAACCATTAGAGACTTACAAATACTAACTACAAAAATATAGATATCGTTAAAACACTGAATTTCTATCATATACACCTTTTGTAAAGTTATATTCCTTGTTACTCCACCTATTTTTAAGCTAGGTACTTAACCATTTTCTCAAATAGGGGCTCATCTTACGTTTCATCTCCGTTTTGTTTTACTCCTGACTGTGCCAAGCGAAAACCGAATTTCAATTGTTTCACATAGTGACCGGCTTTTTAAAAGATTTGACTATAGTTTTAACTTAGTGGCTTACTTTATTTATCTATTACTTCGAATAGAGTCAGTTGCACGGTCAATAATTTTAGTAGGAGTTTTACTTAAATTAGAGGATATGCATTATTACGAGTATTTGAATATTTAATAGGAATTGATATGTTAATTAATGTGTTTTGATTATCAATTACCATTTCTGCTGATGTTTATTTCGACTGCCATGATGAAAAATAAATAATTGTTATAAGAATAGCCTACAGAAAGTCATGTGAATGAGACGAAGTAGATTTTTGTGAAAATGTGTCAAAGAACATTCAATACTACATACTTATTGTAGGTCTACTAGCTTTTATTGGATGATTTATTAAAATTAAAAACCACAGACATACACAACGTTACTTTTCGACATCCCCAGTTTTTTACATCCGCAAACGACGGTCTGAACGATATATCTTTACGGTAGAAATCCGGTCCTGGCTATCGGAAACTGATGAACTAGTGCCTTATTCGCTGAAATCTTTTTCCACCTAGATGACCATCTCGTGTGCAAGGCCCGGAAGAGACCAGATGCTTCCATACCTCCCATCGGAAACGGAGAAAGAGAACAGTGTCTTTGCTTAACTTTTGATGCCTGTTTTACTATCTTCTACGATATTTCAGGACGTTTGACTTGAGGAACACCTAGTTGTGGGATTATAGTTGAACTGTAGATATTTACGATATTATCTTAACTTCTCTCATAGAAAATACAATAACATTTCAGACTATTTATGTGAAAGTTAGAGAATTTATTTATGAATCACAAAAGTATAATATTAAACATTAACACTGTTAATAAAATAATCTTTATTCAATAATAGCTCTTTATAATTTTCCTCACATGAACCTTCTTATTTTAGCTTTCCACTTTTCAGCAGCTGCTTCCAATTCCTGTTCTCTATAGTTCCACTGCTCGAAGATATCGTTTTTATTGGTTTAAATAAAAGGTTTCATCCTGTGAACCAACGAAATTGACTTGGGTTTCTTTTCGTGGCTTACCTCAGTCGCTCAGGTAGGTATACACCAGATTAGATGTTCCAAACTTAATATAGCTTTTATAATTACTAGTAAACAAATAAAATAAGGAGTTAAAATTATTCAATTTAATATTCTTCCCCCCAAAGCTGTAAATATTATTAAACCTAATATTTCATAAATTATCATTCATCTCTCTTCTTTAACTTTTAATACCACAACCAGAAGTTGTACGTTAAATCTTAACACCAGTAACAACGAAAACAGCTGGTAATGGTGATTACGCTGCCATCTACCCATAGATGTGAAAACAGCTGAACTGGATTGTACCCTGCCTGCTTGTCGTGGATTCGCTTACTAAAGACAAGGCTCACATCAGCGCCGCTGGTGTGCCACAATTTTGTCCCACAGGAGTTCGTTAACATACCGGTAAATCTTCTGACAGGATGATGTCACTTTTAAGCACAATTAAAAGGTGGTTTTGAACTCGCGACCTTAAGTTCAGAAGGTCAGCGCCTAATCAACTGAGCTCGACAGACTGCTTGGCGAGAAGTAAAGTGGTAGGTATATAGGAATAAAACTTAAGGTTGGATATACAGCGCCATCCGACTGCGGATGGTGGAAGGAGCTAGACTGAATGTAACCCGCCTTGGCGCGAAGCCAAAGAAGGTTGCGGATGGGACCTGAATAGCAGATCGTCGTGACATGACTTAAGTATTTAAAACCATTTCAAATAGAATATATTTTCTGCGATAACACGGAATTTTAAGGCTAGCTTTTAAATATTGCCATTCCCTTGTATCTTTAAGGAAATGCAGCAGCAGCAGCAGCAGCAGCAGCAGCAGCAGCAGCAGCAGCAGCAGCAGCAGCAGCAGCAGCAGTAGTAGTAGTAGTAGTAGTAGTAGTAGTAGTAGTAGTAGTAGCTATTAAGTTTACAGTAATACAATATTTGTGTTACACAAGTCGCATGTGTCGGATGACCGTACATGTTGTCTAAAAATACTTGAATTTAAAATATTGTCTACTTATTTATTTTATATATCTTTACAACTTTGGAAATACACACACGCAGACACACACAGACACATACACACGCTCGCGTGCTACGACAACAAAACCTTAGAATAATACAACAAATAACCCTCTAATATCACACACACACACACACACACACACACACACAACTGCACCAAGTATTCACTCATATAGATTACTAAAAGATACGACAACAAAACCTTAGAATAATAAAACAAATAACCCTCTAATATCACACACATACACACACAACTGCACCAAGTATTCACTCATATAGATTACTAAAAGACCCAATAAGTCTGTACAATAATTACACAAATATTTTATATCTTACTGCATGTACTGCCATTAAGTATGTGCCTAAGCTTGGCCAGTTTTGACTGTTTAGAATCAACTGGTATTCGTCTTTCGTCTGTTTGAAGCTAAAATTACTACCGACAATAATTTTTCCTAACATTCTCCATCTGCACGCAATCTGACAAAATATGCGTCCAGTCTCCCTGATACCCGCATAACGAGCAAATCCTTCTACCAGCTTCATTAACTACCTTACGAGTTTTCCACCCACTCAACCTCAGCCACGCTATTCCCCATCTTTGTTAAATACCCAATTCTAAAATATATCCTTTACCCCATCCAATTTTTATTTCGTTTTGCAAGTCCAATGACGATTTTTTCTGCATTCAGATTCTATTTCCTACTAGTTTATATCGCATACTCGTCTGTTTACTTTATTCATGACGTTAAATCTATTTTCGTTATCCCTTTGCCAAATATCGTTTAAGCCAATCGATGATAACCTCGTTGTATCCTTGCCGCCCATCATTTTGGATGCTCTATTCTTCATCTGAAGCCAATAACATATTGCTCTTTGAGTTGTTTGGTCACCTTTAATTATTCGCAGCCAGTATCTAACTACACTTAATTTAGCATATACAGCATCTTCCCTATGTCTGGTTTTTATCGAATAAAATAATTAATTTGAAAAATTAGGCTTTGTGAGATTCACTTTTATAGCTATACGATATGGGAAGTCATGTAAACGGAACACATCAGATGTTTTAACTATCTCTTTGCCTCTAAAATGATATTGTAGAAGTGCTGGGAAGATAATGTTTTCTGTGCAGTAATTATTCCGAAATCTTGAAGCATAAGATATTCCGGTCAGTGACCATTAAACCCACATCGCTAAACATGAGGCGATGAATTTCATTAATTTTTATCATTTTCATTAGACATTCCCGGGTTTAGAACGCTTGCTTGGGAAATTTAATTTCCTTACTTGCGTCCGAATAAAATTTCACTCGAAAACAGATAAAAATGCGCACCCTCTGAGAACTGTTCTGGTGGAAGTTATGCAGATGAAGTCTGGCTCGAAGGCGTAAACCCTTCTGTGAATCTGCTAATTGCTGTTTCTTTCTCTTTTATAACTTCGGGTTTTCATTCATTGATGCTGGTTAACAGGAGGAAGTTTTGACTGTAGGTCGTTGACTCAAGGTTTGAAGACCAACTGAGATTGAATTTTATTTATGGACGCCCCATTAGCTGCTGTGGTTAAACATTCCATTCAATATTGGGCGTTAAAGACCGTGAGTAAAAACTCTGATGTGCTCCATTCACATGGCTTTCTCTACCTCTGTGTAACCTCTGTTATTTGATAGGCTTATTCTTCTATCAACTACATGCTAATCGAGATAAGCATTAGAAGAAACGGTTTTATTGCTTAGTCCCTCATAGGTAGAAGGGAAATAAGGGCAATACACTAGGCTAAATCGACAGTCAAGTGCTTTAAGAAGTGGTTGGTGTGGTATAGAAATCCGATTCTTTGCGTGGTTAGGTGTTGACAAATTCCCGTATGAGAGAAGCATTGAGTATTTTAAAAGTTAAACCATAAACAAAGAATATCTTAAAAACGGTCAACTCCGGGAAAAAATTGCATATAACAAAATTGTGTGTTTTATCGAGCTCTACAGTTTTTGTATTGTAAGTTTTTTTTCCATCTCTTACGGTTTACCATTTATGTAAAATTCCGCAAAATTCTTTCAGAATAACGATATCTTCAGATACTATTCCCAGAAAATTCAAGTTATACATTTGTTTTGCCATTTAAATATCTTAAATATACGATAATTTAATCAAAATCGATAGAGCCATTTTTGAGAAAATCTAAATTTTCGAGAATTTTTGCATGAAAAGAGTAATTGGGGGTGGATGGATTTTGCTGAAAAGCTTAGTGTCACATCCTTGGAAGATACTGAACTTAAATACCAAGTTTGATGTTTAAAGGTCATTTTTTTTAGCTACACACACACACACACACACACACGGCCATGCCATGACCGAGTGGTTAAACCACTCGCCTCTCACCTAGGCGGTCCGGGTTCGATCCTAAGGATTTGTGGTAGACAAAGCGGGCTTTCTCTGGTTTCCCGGCCATCGCATTCCACCGGTGCTCCATCTTCATTCCATGTATCATCAGTGTCATCGCCTGCGGTACCATTTGTAGTAAAATTAGGCATTAAACAGTACCAAGAAAAAACACACCCATAGATACACACGGACCTATTCCTAGAAATGCATTTTTTTAATTCAAGAGGTCCCAAAAATTTCTTTCCGGTAAAATCTCGGTATCAAATTGTTGGGTGTAATACACCTGCTCTGTACGCTATGTATATAGTACGTGTAGAGAAAGTAAAGATATACTAAAAGTATTGTTTCATCAAATATTATAAATTTATCAATTAACTGATTAATTGCCGTTGTTAAAATCATGAATACTTAATGCATTATAGTAAATTTTAATTAAAGGTAATAATTCAACAGAAATTGGAACCCTGATATTGCTGTGACGTTGCTCGTTTCACCTCATCCCTCCCTCCGGGGGCGTCATGTCATGGGCGCAGGTAGGTATGACAGCCAAATAGGTTCGATGCCGAGTCCCCTCCGTCATTCTAATCCTATCGGTTCCAATGCTGGCGAACTTTTTGTGTGCTTTCGTCGGTGCACGTCACGAACAGTTTGTATCACTCGTACACATTTTTGGGATAAAGCACTGTTTTGCGGCATCTCTTGGAGTTCTCAGAATTTCACACGCGTGTTGCCCCCATTTCATCTGTAACAGCGTCGCTGCACTACGCTTAACTACCATAACGCGTACACAGAAACTGCAGGTCTGAACAACCACACAGCGTCGTGAACGATAACTGACTGACCTTCGGGTTTCGCTAAACTAACTGTTAACCAACAAGATCAACCGCGCAACAGAAATTCAACCGTCGTGTTTATTGACCGTAGGTTAAAAAATATTACATCTTTTAATATTTACACGATTTACTTTCACGGCTGGTCTATATATCTTTACTTTTGATATTATATTCTATAATTACATATTTTGGAATTAAACTATATCTAATCCAAATAATAAATGCAATCAAAATTTATAAAATTTAAAAATAACTAAAGAATTTTGAACCATTAGGAAGTGTAAGCAATGTATTGCACGTAAAGATTTAGTACAAGAGTTTCAAGGAAATTCAAGTTTTGAATTGCTTTGCGAGTAAACACCAAAACGGTTTTAAAACGTGCTATTTGCCCCAACATATATATGTATTACAAATAATTATAAATTAGTAAACTTTTGTGCCAGGAACTTGCTGAAGTTCATATATTCTAAGGAAGCATATCAAGAAAACTCTGGACTCAAAAAAACTTTACTGCAGAATACCTCGGTGTCAAAATGACTAGAGGAACTTTAATTAAAATACCGAAATAAAATATATTTACATGACTAATAAAATGTGCAACATTTTGAAAGGTTTACGTCATTTATAAATAAATTCCGCATTACTGCTGGAGGGATAGACCATTATATATAAAAAATCCTTTTGGTACAAACAAATTTATGAGTTGTGCTGTTCTTTAAACAGAAATTTTAAGTTGCTTTATATTTTTTTATTTAATATTAAGGCTGAAGTTTTATTTCTCCTGATGTCATTTCAAAACCAGCATATAGCTAACTATCGCCGTATGCCCCAATAATGAAATATGAAATGAAAAATTTTCTGCAATGTTTCATCTAAAATGAATAAATAGGAAGTTCAGCATTAGTAAGAATATCTTGTTGAATAACATATAAAAACAAACCGTAATAGTTATAAAGTCATAGGAATGATTGTCACCATTTATTATTAGCACACAATCTAATTTCAATAAAACCCATGGGAAAACAAAAGAAGAACCGGCTAATAACTGCCAGAACAATCAAAGACTGCTTTTTGTAGTATTCAAATAAAATAAATATTTTGGATGCTTACAACGTTGTTTATTCACAGAATTATATCAGCAACGGTCATGTAGTGTAATTTCGTCTTTTTTGCGTGATTTTACTGGCCAACAAATCATGCTACTGTCGCTTTTAAGCATGCTTAAAAGGAACAGATTTGGGTCGGGTATGAAGCAGCGTCTTTGGGATAAAAAGGCCAGCATCTAAGTAACTGAGCATAAAAATGTAGTGATTATATATATTATATTGTCACAAACTTGCTGGTTGCAGCTTAGGGTTGTAGCTATTTAATTGGTTTGACGCCTCATTGATTCTAAGCAGTGTTGAGTTTAGAATCTTAAGGGGAGAAACGCTAGAGTCTTACTTTGAAGCATTGTCGTAGACTACATCGTTCAGACTTGGCGGATCTGCGAGTCGAAAAGATCGGCGGGCAGCGTCACGGCCCCTCGCTTATATCGGTTCGATCTGACTCAATCCTAACGACGTGGGTCGGATTGATGGTAACACGTGATTGTTCCATGTTGTCTGATGCAACATTATTCTAGAAATGTTCATGAAAAGTCTCTTGGGGCAATCCTAAGGAAGTCCGGTATGCCCACTTATATCCTGTCACGAATGAATCTTAACAAAGCCTCTTAGGTCATAAAATATAACACCAAAATAATTTAGAAATGTGACAGGGGAATAATATATTTCAAAGCATTGTAAAATAAAAATGTTCCTTCTACACGTGACAATATTACATATACTGGCCGTTTCAAAACGACACCAAACGAAGATAGCCTTGTCCGAAACTTGATGTCGCAACTTTCAAACCCTTCTATGTAAAGTTTTGTGTGTGTTTAAAAATCGTACACATTTGGGATTAGGCAGCAAAGGAACAACGTTTGTGATACGCCACATCCACATGCTACGTTTTCCATTACTAAGGTGACCTGTCTCGCGCCGGAGTGTCTATCAAACCACGACTACACCACGCTACCAACCGACATCTCCCTTGGAGTGGGTCCAGGAGGTGCCATTTGGCTATACACGATGGTGATTTTATGGTTTTTGTATGTGCAGAGTTTAGAGCTGAAAATTATATTCACGTATCACGTACGGTATGACCAACAAGGTCCACTAGGTAGTTTTGAAACACCCTGTGTGTATGTGTGTGTAAATATATATATATACACACATTATCTGTTTAGACAGTTATTTCTATATAATCGTCACACAGTTTCTAAAACAAATAGCAGTATATAATAACCATAAAATAACAAAAATACCGATCAATTCGTGTATATGGATGATGACACAATTTTGTTTAGAGAATAAGGACACAATTTTGGTTTTGCATGTTTGAAATATTTTCAACTTATTAAAAGTTGAAAAAAATGGTAGGTTTTCTCATTTATGCTCTCCAAGACATACACACGTGTGCACACTCAGGCGTTTTGCTAAGTCATACGTGTAAGAAAACAAGCTCTACATTCGTTTTCAGAGCAATTTCGTTTATTAAATTCCTTTGCAAAACTTGGCCGTCCGTCTGCTCCCCGACATATTTGTCTCCTGAGAGTTTATCCAGAACTTTCCAACAACCACTTGGAAATATTCAATATAAAATCTTTTAAAATAGCCATATCGATTATATCTGCTCAAAGCTATCCTGAGTATTCTTGTTATGTCATTTCAAATCATTAGTTTCCAAGTCCTACATAATAATATCATTTTTTGCTTTCTTATAGTTTTCTATTACAAGGACCCAGAACATGGGGAAGCATATGGTTTAGTTGATTTCCAAAATAGAAGAAAAATATTAATTAACAATAAAATCATGAAGCATATAATTATTGTTGCATGAAATGTTAACTAACAATTAAGAAAAAAGGAAATTAAAAGGCGCAGAGCAATTAAAATTAGGAGTGGGTCTCCCATAACCCAATAAATTGTATTAGTAGTTATATTCTCCGTATTTATGGTCGTATTTGGGCCTTGACGAGGTTTATGAAACGGGTGTTGGCTCCTCGTTTAATCTTTTAAAGTGTTTAAATTCCTCACTAGTAGCACCGTTTAATATTTTGATTCTTCCAAATTATGTATTTTGAATTAAAACTCACAATGTAAGTCAGCTACTATTTAAACCACTCATTTTTTAGAGCTGCTTATACTTTATATTTATATTCATACAGTCAACATGGAATTCATTTTTCTGGTATTGGAAGGACCTTTGTTTATTTTTACTTAATTCATCCCTTGTCTACCGATCCAATTCATCCCTTATCTACCGATCCAATTCATCCCTTATCTACCGATCCATGGCTCCAATAGCAACATATGAGATCCACATATCTCAGAGAAATTAAAAGTCAACGACATCACAACTGTAGAAAATGTCAAAGCTCGCTACATGAGATGCTCCTGGGAATCGGGAAAGCAGCACCGTCAAGATTGGTCTATGTTTAACAAAAGAAACTTAAAATAAGAACTGAAGCTTTCCTGGCGACGTGTTAATTCAAACTCTTCTCGGGCTTCTAGCCAGGTAAAAACTTGGCTTGACACCAACGTTTCGAAGAAGTGCATCTTCCTCGTCTTCAGGGTGAACTGATCATCAGGCTAAAGCCATGGTATCCATGGTTTGAATCTGGTTGCTATGTGGTTGAAATTCTATTCTTTCCGTGGCCAGGTATAAAATAAATTGCAAATTGCGGTTTGAAAAAAGCTCAATTTTAAAATTGAAACCAATAACGAGGAATCTCTTGGGGTAGGTTAACTCCACAAAAATATGTATGGGATATAAATTGTGAGTTTAAGAAACCTACATGTTTGTACAGTGATTTTTTTCTATCTTCTACGGTTTACGACCTATAAAACATTTATGAAGAATGAAAATACGAGTTGTACATTTTATGTCAGGCAAATATCCTTAATATAAGATATTTTAATCAGAATAGTTATAGCCATTTTTCAGAAAATCAAAATTTTCGGAAATATTTCCATGTAAGGGGAACCAATATACAAATGGTTTGGTATGGAAGGATTTTCTGAAAATCTTCGTATTGCATGTTCTTAAAATGCTGAATTTAGTTATCAAGTTTGATATTTAACTGACTTTTAGTTTTTGAGTAGATTGTTCACACACACACACACGCACACACGCACACACACACACAGACTTTTTGGATACAGGATACCTCAAAGCATATGTTTCCAATGATTTTTTGGGTGGAATGCAACATCTTCTCTACCTATGTAAAATATTGTACGCATATTCATTCAAATATTCCAAAATCCAAAGCACATCAATGAAATACGAGTAGTTCCAGCGATTTTCAGTTAGCATAAATAAAATGCGACAATTTAGTTTTCGGGCTTGAAAACTATACCTACCACAAGATCAGAAAGGATTTTTACTTCAGTACATTGTTGGCTCCAAAAAAATCATGTTTTTCCCTCCCTATTATTTCTATTCATTAACATTTACCATTTTATTAGGTATTTACTTTACTACTTTACAACTATTTGAATTTATTGAGGCACCATTTACTATTGCAGATTCAATTTCAATGTCTTTTGTATATATCTACTGCTGGGATGATGTAGAAATAAATATGTTGGCCCTTAATTAAATTCTAACCAGAGCTGCATTGTAAAAAAAGACAAAAGATTTATAATTCTTTAATTTCAGTTTGCTATCATCATAAAACCAATGGTATTTATGTGGGATTGTTGATCATCAAAATGAACATGAGCTATCTAGTATACAGACAGGTACAAAGCGGTAGCTGTAATGGGGAGAATCATGAACGTTCACATGCAAATGTGGCACTAGTGTTACCTGTTTAACAATAGTAGTGTAAATAAATGACGATAATGACAAGGGGTAATGACAGACAATGGCGATAATGTATTGGCAGTGTTATCGTAACACGAAGCGACATCCAAATGGCCGATGGCTTTTCAAATTATGCACAGAGATAACCTGTGCAGCAAAAAGTCGAGAGGAACTGCGACATTCATGTCTCTGTTTCAACCAGAATATTGCACGTATTTGCATAAAACCACGGTATCCAATGTGACAGAACATGTTCACTATCCCTATGCCACATGTAACGACCTTATGTTCACTCATCGGTGAAACAAGGACCTTACATCTTTACTGTTTCATTTCAATACCCACACTACTATGGTAAATCCACCAGTTTCATTAAACAGCATTAAAAGTAATTATATTATTTTATTACCCATTTTTCTACCATCTGTGTTTCTCGTATTATAAAATTCAAGAAGAACTTCAAGGAATATCCAATACATTTGTTTTTACACAATTTCACTCGTCTCAGTTTAAGTATCATTAAAAACAATATAAAACACGTTTGTTTTCTCTACTTCGTACATAGGTAGAAGTAGTATTGCATTTCACCCAAAAATTCGATACCAGAATTTCACTGGAAATACACGTATTAGAGTTCCCTGCATTAAAAGCAATTCTTAGAAAGAAAAAAAAAAGGGCTGATGTGTGTGTGTGACCACGATAACTCAAAAACGAAAATTCAGTTACATACCAAACTTGGCATTTAAGTTTATTACCTTCCAAAGAATGCGACACGAAGCTTTTCAAGAATATCACTCCACCATAAAACTACACTTTACATAGAAAATATGTCAAAATATTCGGAATATCTAAAAAATGACCAATTACTCTTATTTAAATACTGTACTGATGGCATTTACATGAAAAGTAAGTGTGTGTCTTGAATTTCCTAGTAATAGCTTTGAAAATCTCTTTATCCTAGATTTGCATAACTGGTAAACTGTAAGAGATAGACAAAAACTTACTACATGAAACTGTAGAGGTCGTTAAAACTCTAGTGGAATTAATTTCCGATACACTTGTAGTTATTGATTTAAATTTTAAAATAGGTACTTAAACTTTACTCATAAGGGAATGTGTCTATTACCGTCCATGCAAAGAGAACAATTTCAATATAAGAGAAACCAGATTTTGAAATATTTGACTATCCTTTATCCCAGCCGCTCTCCATTGTATAATGCTGACTTCCTATACCCAAGATCGCGGGTTCAAACTCGGCGGAGGACGATGGATTTTTTCGAGCGTAAAAATCCTGAGCATGGCTTCCTCCGGAAGAGAACTAAAGCCGTTGGTTCGCTGTCGTAGATTTACGGCACATAAAAGAATCACAAGCCTAATGGAGAAGACTGAGCAAAATATCCCGTCCTTCTCGCCCAGCAAAGAAAGGGACCCGAGAACCACAGCAGTTAAAGAGCGTCCATAATTAAAGCACCATTTCAATTTGCTTTAGCCAAGTGTGTTCCTTATTTCCCTTCTAGCGATAAGGAACTCAGTAAATAGTTCTAAAAATAATCTTTAAGCATAATTTGTTTCAGAGATGTAGAGAATGTTATGTGAATGATCACACCAAATATTTAGAAAAAGCTCCTTATGTGTTCGTGCATGTTTATGTGTGTGTGTCATTAACTAGGTTAAATATAAAATTTGGATTTAAGTTTGCTATCTTCCATGGATGCGTCACGAAAATTTTCGAAAAGTTTTGATATTCTCAAATAAGGCTGTAACGATTTTGATTATTTTTTTTGTAATAAGATTATACACGAATTTTGGATTGCTGATTAACCAAAAGATAGACGAAAATACCCACACAAAACTATACATCTCGTTAAAATACACAATATATGTCATAATATTATAAATGTTTTCGTGGAGTTAGCCATTTCCAAGATATTCCTTGTTATTGGTTCCAGTTTTATAATACTTAAACTTTTCTCAAACAGAAATTTGACACTCGCATTCCTTTGGTTTTACTCCTGGTTACTAAATTTCAATGACAAGGAAACCAGCTTTTTAAAAATTTAACTATCGCTTTAACTTAGTGTATTCCCTTCTGCTTACTACAAAATAAGTAATAAAACCATTTATGGTAATTTTATCTCAATTAGCATGAAATACACAGAATAATAAGCTTTTTTTATAATTTATTTGTTGTAGAAGATTATGTGAATGGAACACATCAGATTTTTTTCTGTACATAATGTTTGTGGAGAAGTGAAATTTCTGAAATCTTTAGCCATAAAGTTTTATATTTTTTTAATTTTTACTTTCTCTAACATGTACATAATAAGTGAGAAAGTATTGCGTTCCGCAAAGAAATTCACACAGAAATGTTACAGTAGCATTAATACATATTTTGAGGCACTTTGAAGAAAAACACTTTTAGAAAAAAGGTTCTTGTGTTTCTGAATGTATGTGTGCCTGTAAACAATAACACTTGAAATCGAATATAGTTTGAAAACTAAAATTTGAATAATAAAATAAAACACTTAAAACTTCTGTTACATGAAGCACTTTTCACATATAAATTTTCTCAAAATGGCTAAGAGTATTGAATAAAATGCCACATATTTACGAATTATTTAAATTTCCTGGAATAGCCTTTGAATTATTAATTCTGAATGACTTTTGCGTAAGGTAAACCATTTTAATTTTGTACATCTTAAATTAGAAAAAATTAAATACAAATATAGACTTATGTAAAGCGCACAACGTGTCAAATGCATTTTTGTGAAGATAAAAAATTGTGAAATACTCCTTATTATTGTTGATAGTACAAAGTATTGAATGTCTTTCCAAATTTTGAAATGTGTGTGTGTGTGTGTGTGTGTGTGTCTGAACATTGTTAACTCAAGAGCAAAAATTCCATTAAATACCAAATATAGTATTCAGATCAGTATCTTTCAAAGGTTAGACACTAGATCTTCAATATAACCCTCCCAACAAAAACTATCTGGAAGATGCTTCTAAATTGTTGCTTTCCGCAAAAATGGCTGTAATGATAATAATTAAAACACTATATATTAAAGATATTTATGTGAAAATTAAACTGTACATCTTGAATTTTCTGTGACTAGCCTCTTAATTCCCCTCATTTTGGATCCTTTTGTGTAACTGAGAAATCATAAGAGATAGACAGAAATTTACTACACAAAAATATGGATATCGTTAAAGCACACAAATGTACAGGGTTACTACAAAATAAATAGACAACTTCAACTGCCTGTAAAACAAAAACTGTTAGAGATAGCAACCTAATTATTTTGGAGGTATGTTGAGAAACTCTCAAAGTTTTGTTTGTTACTATTGATAACGCTGTAGTGTTTTGTTGTTGTTGTTGCAGAAGATGAAATGGCGGAAAATCCTGTGGAAAAGGCATATTGCGTGTTGGAATTTGCTAGAACACAATTGGCAACTGTTGTCCAACGACATTTTAGAACACGTTACCACAAAAATGAAATGATGCGCTCACAAAAACCAGCATCGTGTTCATCATGTCGCAACATGTCGATGCAAAAGTCACGACGTAAAGACCTTATCTTCTTCACTCAGAAACTGCAACATCTGTAATCTGTAAGGCATCATGTGCAGTCGCTTCCGCAAGATTTTCCATACAGTTTGCTGTGCAATTTGTAATTGCATGCTTGCCCTAGATGTAGATTTCTGTGGGCTTCTTATGTAGGCAGAACGAACACGTTCAACGTTTTCTTCCGAAACTCTTGGTCTTCCCGAGCTCTTCCCTTTGCACAAACATCCCGTTGTCTCGAATTTTCTATACCAGTCGTAGATTGACTGTCTAGTCGGTGGCGTTTTGTGGTAACGTGTTCTAAAATGTCGTTGGGCAACAGTTGCTGATTATGCTCTAGCAAATTCCAACACGCAATATGCCTTTTCCACAGGATTTTCCGCCATTTCAGCTTCTGCAACAACAAACAAAACACTACTGCGTTACCAATAATAACAAACAAAACTTTGAGAGTTTTTCAACATACCTCTAAAATAATTAGGTTGCTATCTCTAACAGTTTTAGTTTTACAGGCAGTTGAAGTTGTCTATTTCTTTAGTAGTAACACTGTATAATATACATTTCAGAACTATTTCTTTTTATAAGTTTCTTTTTTTTTAAATACTCTAACTTTTCTAAACGGAGATACACACTTCATATTTTTTTTCATAGTTTTTTGTTTGGTAGCTTAACGTCCTCCTTTAATCTGGTTGGTCATATTGGAAAATGAATGAAATTGGTCAAATTATGCTCAAATGATCTCAGGGTCCATGGAAGTGTTAAATTACTCAACATCGTCTTCACAGTATAAGGGCAAACAAATATCGAATAAACTTTAACCCGGTAACTCACCCTATGCGAGATTCGAAATCGCGACCTGTTGAGTGTGAGTCAGACACGCGTACCACCACCCAGGCGGGCCATATCTCTTTTGTTTTACTCTTTGCAAATGGAAAGAGAGGAGAATTTTAATAACAAACTATAGTGACAGATTTTAAAAGATTTTACTATCGTTTTGGTCAAGCGTTTTCCTTTATTTCCCTCCTACTTGGCTACTTAGAAGGAAATACGTAATGTATTCATTTCCAATATTCTCTACCTTGATTAGTAGATATGGATAAAAGAATGATATTTTGTAAGTATTGTTTGTTATGTGTATGGAACATACTCTTAATGATATACGGTTCCTGCCTTCACTTACCAAAGTGTTTTGGAAAGCACTTCTACACTTACTACAGGGCTGTGTTTCTGAAAAATTGCCTTCAGATATACTACGACGTGGTTTATAATGCAGCTTGTATTCGAGCGAGATTTGAACGCGATGCTATTTCTTTCGCATAGAAATTCTCCAGCAGACGGCGAGCATGTTGATAACACCTCCCTCGGGGAAATGCTCTCTCTACGGTATTAAGTCGAACGTCGCCCAAGGCATCAGTGGAATGATAGGGACGATGGTGGACGAAAAGAAATCGATAGGGGCCGACAGTCCTTGCATATCGAGGTGGGTTCTTTTATTTGGCTTTGTGGTGCTCTAGGGAAGGCCTGAGGACTGCCAGAAAAACGATTGGATTGCTCTGGCATCCTCTTTTTGAGTGATTTTCACAGAGAACAATTTCCACTCGCTTGAACACGTTATCTGACAAGGAGATGCCCATCCAAAGGTATTTGACATCAATCTGTAATAGCCTTACTCTATTACAGACAAATAACAGTCGATGACAGACCATATGACTCAATTTTATACCAGCTACTTTCACGTTCCATTTGTTCCGCCAATAGTTCCAATGGGCAGGTTTAGTAATATTTATAGTAATTCATCTGTGAAGAGTCATTATTAAAATAATTTTATGACAATTTAGCTCAACTATTAAAGCGCAAATGCAATGACTGAGATTAGCAATTTCAACCAATGGCGCTCATCTGACCGGAGCGATATTGTCGAAACATCTAATCAAAGCTGATGTTCATTACTTTGAAATCCTGTCGCACCTGCCTTGGTTATTGGTAACAAGGTGACAATCCAGTCAGTCTAACTTCACTTTTAATAACTGTCAGTTCCACAATTGTACTTTCAGTTGATTCAGTTACAATTTTTATTTTAAACTTTTATCCAGTTCATAATGTAGTTAGTTAAAAAGAGAGTGAAAATAATCATTGTTTTATTTCTTATGTAAGAGATGAGTGCAATAACCTCAAATAAAATAGCGTTTCTTTTCCTTTCATGTATTGGTTATTAAAAGGTAAAGAAAATAATTGTTCCCAGTGTCTATTGTTGTTATCGATATTCGTACATTGTAGTTGTGGGCACGGTCGGCTATATCATAATTCAGGAGGCAATGAAGAAAGAAAAAAAAAAGTCGGTAAGTAAACATGGTCGAATGTGTCATCTAGCATTTGAGAACTAATGTAAGTAGTAAATTCATAACCTGATAAAATCTCTTTATCTATATAATATAAATTATATTTAGAATTTTCTATAAATTTGTATACTCCCTCTTAGAAGTACATTAAAGAAACTGACCATATGCTTTTATGAAATGCGACAATTTTTAGAAATAAATTAACTTTTAATAAATTAGGAGTTCTTGAGTGCACAAAAACTAATAATGTTTCCACAAAAGTTAGGGGCTAGTTAAAACATCTGTTGTGCTCCATTAACTTGAATTTCATCATCTATTCTTACAAATATACTAAATTATTCTTACAAAAGCGTATTTTTCTATCTCACTCATACTAATCCAGATAAACATTAGCCGAAATGGTCTTATTAGTTGCTTCCTCCTAAGTAGAATGGAAATTGGGAATTACGCTGGGCTAAAGTGACTGTCATATCTTTTGAAAGCTGTCGCTACGCAGTTCTCTTTGCATGGCCAGGAGTAAAGCAAAAGAGATATGAAACGAATACGCATTTTAAACCTGAAACCAATGACCAAAAATAGCTCGGAAATGAATAACTCCACAAAAAATTGTTTAGGATGTATATTGTGCCTGTTATCGAGGTCTACATTTTGTGCATCTAAGATTATGTCTATATCTTATGGTTTACCAGCTATGCAAAAGTTGTCCATAATGAAGAATGCTACAGCAGTATTCCAGAAAATGCAACAAACATTTTATTTCACCTGAAAATATTTTAATCAAAATCGTTATTGATTTTTGAGAACATTTAACATTTTCGAAACATTTTTCATATAAAGGGTAGTTTGGACTGGGAGATTTTTCTGAAAATCTTCGTGTCGCAACCTTGGAGGGTACCTAATTTGACTTTTCGTTTAAGAGTTATGCTGCCTCCCCTCCCAAAAAAAAAATAAGAATTACTGCGGGTAAAACTGTTCAAAGGATTTCTAGATATTGACCGCCTATTACATATCGATCTATAAATTTATTTGTTACCTATGATAAAAATATATAACCTACTGAGATTACAATTATGGTAATAATAAATATTAAATTATCATGACACACACACATGTACACATACACAAACACTGACCTTTATCTAATAATGATATTTTTTGGATTTTGGAGTCCTCAAAACGTGTAGTTCTGGTGAAATCGCTATATCGCGATATACATGTTCAATCGAATGTCAAACTTTCCGGTTAGTACTGGATTGCTTGACAAAAGCTCGGTATCGTACTATTGGGTGGAATACAATATATTATGTATGTACAATGTACGTTGAACATATGTGCTAGAGCATGTAAAAGGGCTTTAAAATTAGACTAGAGTGCCTTTTATCCAGCTAACGTTTTAAAATGGTGCAAAACATATTTTACAATGAGCCCAAGGAAAATAAAACATTCCAAATATGTATTTAGAATAAGATACACACACTTCACAAATTTAGAAACGGTCAAAGCTTGCTACATGAAACGAATCCTAAGAATCGGGAAGGCAGCACTGGTAAGACTGGTCAATTTCATAACAAAAGACATAAGAAGTCAAGATTGGCCAATTTCAAAACAAAAGACATAAGAAGACATCAGAATGCAGATACTCCAGCCAAATACCACAGCCTACACCAAATACTTATGGAAAAAAGAAAATCTTTCTGGGGCGACTTCCACTCAACGGACGCCATGGTAAAGAAAGAATGGAGGCAGAAATATTACGAAATTCAACATGGCTTCCACCAAAAGTTCTGCCAAGACAAGAGATTTCACCAACCGGATGAAGACTGTATGCATTTTTAAACTTTGTATCAGACCTTGTGAATGATATCACGCAGGAAATTGCAAAAAAGATAAATATTTATAATAAAACTACTATTAGATTATTTGAGGTTATATACTTGCACATTGTGCGCATTTTATTTATAATTATTTGCACCAAAAATCCAAAGTTGACCAAAATATTAAAATTATATAATTAAAATCAAAATATTAAAATTATAATTGTTGGGTGGAATGCAAAATGATAAGAAATAGAGAAAGTAATACTAGAACGACCACTTTAGAGCAAGGTCGGAGGATTATATTTTGTTACGTATAACATACTCTCCACTTCCTCTGGGAAAGTTGCCTTGAAAGTAAATTGCGTACAGTTTTGAGACACGCCGAGAACCCATTGAGGGTGGTTCTTTTGACAGAACAGTTTGTATTTAATCTCTCATGAGCAACATTCGCCTTTCACCCTGAAGTCTAAATTCAGTAATTTATACCTTAAGGCAACTCCCTGATGTACCCATGGTGTTCAAGTATTCATCAGGCTCATTTATAAGTAACTTGTGTGGAGGAGGGCAACCGCTCAGCGTAAAAGATTTATGGACTCAATTGAACTCCGAAGAGAGGCAGGAAAAGGTGCGACTCAATGATGCAAAGCAACCGCCATGGGATTTATTTATGAGTGTGTGAGTAGCGAGAGAGAAAAAACCCGTTCAACGCCATTCACAGCTACCAGAGAGTGTACCATGGTAACAAGTCATTATTTTAACACCTCGCTTCAGCTTTCTGTAGGCTTTTTTCAAGGCAAAAAAAAAAAAAAAAAAAAAAAATCACTGCCAATCACGGGGTTACATTTGACTGCAGTTGCATAGATTTTGCTTTTTTAATTAAAAACACTACAGTTTTATTGCAAAAATATTAACATTTTTACAATAAATGACAGTTATAACTAGCCTAATTTTATTGTTGAAGGTTAGTGTAACACGAAATTTGAGAAAAAATCCATTGAAAATGCTAAAAGCTTTGATTAATCATTTTGTTGCATAAGTGCAAACCCCGCGCAGACCAGTGCAAGTGTCGTGAATTGAAGAAATGCAGTGGAGGGTAAAATTCATCCAAGGTCGAGCACAATCATTGGTTGTAATGGGAAAACAGTGAAAATTATCTATAATCTTATAGTTGACATGCAATTAATTTTGATAAAAAATACACCACTTCACAGCTATGTGCTGTGAATATTGCTTTAATATAGATGTCTTTAAATGATGACGAACTGAGGACGTCATACAGTACATACTGTTTAAATGACGTTCTAATAACATAGGATTAACGAAGCGTGAGAGACCAATCGATCGATTAGGGATTATTTTGTGAGACAATTTTGTGGACCGGTGGTTCCATTATCATGTCAACGAGATTAAACTGCTACTGCTAAAAGTTTTAAACATGATTATTTCCCTCTATAAAACATAAGCCTACTAAACGGCGTGTTTTTAAACTTAATTTCATCTCATAATTCTACACTGGAATACTTCACGCAACGTAAACATTTATAAAGACGTTAATTTTTCCCTTTCAACCTTTTATTTAATGAAAATTCCGATAGCTTATGCTAATCTGGCATGTTTTGATGCAAATAAAATTAAGAATGTTATAAAAATATGGTGATTCAAACTGCGGCAAAAATATGAATTTGTGCAATATTGAAAAAAAAATCTGATGTGTTCCATTCACTAACTTTCGCTTGCTGTTCCAAATACTCATTATTTACACAAAATATTATTCTTTTATCTACTTCAAGCAATTTGAGATAAACAATAGTAAATCTTAATACTTGTTTCGTTGTAAATAGAGAATACTTTAGGCTAAAGCGACAATCAAATATTTTAAAAGCTAGCCGCTATGTGAAACAATTGAGGTTCGCTTTGCACGGTCCCGTTTTAGAAAAGTTAGTACTTTAAAACAAGCAAATAAGGCATATCTCAAAAACGGCTAACTGTACAAGAAAAACGTATAAAACATAGATTAGTGTTTTAACAAGATCTACATTTTCTGAGTGTTAGGTTTTTGTCTATCTCTTATGGTTTAACCGCTATGCAAACTTCTGCAAAACTCATGCAGACTAAAGATGTCTTCAGAGGCTATTCCCAGATAATTCAAAATATACATTTTATTCGTGATGAAAATTATCTTTAATATACGGAATTTTAATAAAAATTTTGAGAAAAACAACATTTTCAAAAAATGTTCCATGCAAAGGTGGGGTAGTTTTTTGAAAACCTTTGTGTCATATCTTTGGAATATACGAAACATATACAGCAACTTGTACTTGCTGCATAACAACTTACTCGACGCTTCGATGAGTAGACAGCTGACGCCTCTCTAAAGCCATTACTTTTATGCCACTCTCGACTGATAAACTTGGCTTCAATTCTTTCTTATATAGCTGTGAATGACGTCATAGAGGTTTCTGGAAGCTATTGGAAGCCGAATATCCTGGCGTGCGCCAGTAGCATCGATGTCTCGTGTTCCAAGGCTTCAGGTTACGGCTCATTGCTTCCTGTGTTTACCACATTCCAAGGCCTCCAGCCCCGCCGACTCACATACCACGGCGAACGTGAGAACGGCCGCACACGCCACTGTCATAGTATCCATCGTACCTCGTATTAGAAGAAATAAAGGTTTGAAAAGGTGGTTAAGTTTGGCAACCATGTGCTTAATAGGTTATAGAGTTTTCTAAGCATGTAGAAAAGTAGCTACCAGCTGTTGTAGTATTACAGATGAAATGGTGAAAGCTAAGAGGAATAATGCGTCCTTGCTTTTGAACAACAGAAGCTGAGTAGAATACATTATCTGAATATGAAAGTTTCCCATCCAAATCAACCACACGGAAATGCATCGATATTCACGCAAAGTAATAGCAGTGCTCCCTGGCGGAAGAGCGTTGTGGTACAGTTTAATTCACGCTGGACAATTTCTAATGTGATTATGGCCACCCCCAGTGCTTCATAATGCAGCTGCGGTGGAAGATTTATATGTTTTTAATGTTATGAGTCTCCTGGGGCTGTTGGAATTGGTCCCTTGCTCGGTCTATCCCCGCAGGGTCATCAAATTGGTTTCACTGTCGCAGGTTTACTTTCAACTAGCGCTTTTGGGAGAACCTTGCACAACCAACTCCCAGTATTGCAGACGTCAATTTATATAGAGGCTTAGCTTTATTTGGCAGCCGTAGCCATCAGATACGGAAGCTTCCAGTAATTTCCTTTCTTTCGTTCCCTGTATACTTAAAAGTGATTGCTTTCCGCTGCAAAGAAAAGCCCAGAATCCCACAACTTCGTTCTTTTTAATTCTTCTCGATTTTTTTCCTTCTGTACCGGTTTCACTGTTTCGTTTAGGCTTTTGCTTTCTTTACCACGTACAGTCGCGTGCATAAAATATGGCCCAAAATGGATTGGGCCCGTTTATTTTGCTGCTGATTAAATTCTCGTACCACTCTCTAAAACGGAACAGCCTCTTTTTACTTCCTCAGCCAGTATGCAAACTATATGAAATAAATCCAAAGTTTTGTCCATTTAAACTCATATGACCTTCTCTAACTGCTCTACCAAAACAATTACAAAATAGTATATTGCCAACCATGCTAATCGAGATAAACATTATCTATCTCAGTACCTGTGCCCTTGTAAGTAAACGAGAAATAAGTGAGTAAACTAACCTACACTGATATTCAAATCCTTCTTGAAATTTGTTTCTTTTTGGATGACCAGAGTAAAACTGAAGAGGTATGAAATGAACTGTAATATCCCGCTTAAGAAAATTTTAGTATTCCAAAAACTAAACCAAAAACAAGACTTATCTTGAAAATAGCCAATTTTAAATAAATATATATATGACATAATTTGTTCGCTTTAAGGAGATCAACGTTTATTTGTAGTAAGATTTTGTATATATCTTACGGTTTACCAGTTACAAAAAGGTCATCCAGAATAAAAAGGACGTCAGAGGCTATTCCCAAGAAATTCAGGATATACATTTTATTTATTCTGTAAATATCTTCAATATATCAATCAAAATCGCTGGAGCCATTTTTGAGAAAATCGAAAATATTGAAAAATCTTCCATGTAAAGAGTAGTGTGGGATGGGGAATTTTCTCAAAACTCTTCATGCATCCTTGGAGAAACTAAACTTAAATACCAATTTTGGTATTCAAACTGCTTTTTGATTTTGAGTTAAGCTGTCTACAAGTCTGTCTACACGGCCTTGTTCTGTTTTTTTTTTAATATAGGGTTTCACAAAATATGTATTTACGGTGAAATTTGGTGTTCCATTTTTGTGTGGAATATAATGCCTTCATTGTGCATACGTGCTAGACGAAATATAAGTTCAATATTGATATTTAATCGCAAATGCATACATTGAAGACCCATAAACCAAAAGGTTAGAAAAAATTCTGTATGTATATCTCGTTGTGTATGTGTCTTTCTGAGAATAGTATACCAAATTATACGTTATTAGAAAACTTTCTTTCTGGGTTTTTGATTTTCTCAAAAATGACTATTGACTTTGATTAGAATATATTAAAATTATTTATATGAAAAACAAAATATATTTCTTGAGTTTTCTGGGTAAAGAATCTGAAGTCTTCTCCATTCTGTAAATTTTTAGAGACGCACAATATCTAGCAGCAGAAGAAATGTAAATTTCTTTAAAAACTACAATTTGTGTCATGTTTCCTGGAGTTAATCATTTCAGAGATATTCCATGTTATTGTATTTAAAATTTCCAAAGCATTTCTTAAATGGAAAGCCATTTTCACTTTCTTTTTTTCATTCTGGTCACACAAAGATATGGGATTTTAATTGCAACACATAGCAAAAAGTTATAACCACCGTTTTAGCTTAATATATTCCCTTATTTCTCATATAACTACAATGAACAATGTAAATAATACCATTTCTGCTGATCTTAATCTAGATTAGCATGAAAAAGAAGGTTAAAAAGCTTTCGTAGGAATAATTGGTTGCAAATCAATGTGAATGATGCTCAGAACATAATCATAGCCTCTAGATTGGCCGAGTACTTTATCTACACTAACAATAGCCGAACTACCGAAGGGTAAGATTAAAACTTAAACGTTGTATTTTAACGCCACACTATCACTTTCTTTGTATCGGATTGGTTATTTCCATTCGATAGCGGCATAGCGAAATATTCGTTTTTTTATTTATTTCATAGTGTTTTATGACATGGAATAATGATGGAGCACCGGTGGAATGTGATGGCGGGGGAAACCAGCCACTGCACCGCTTTGTTCACCACAAATCCTACATGCGGTCGCTTGATCGAACCCGGGCCGCCTGACTGACAGGGGAGTGATCTAACCATTCGATCATGTGCGGCCATTACATGTCGCTGATGTACGCTCTCATATATGGAAATATCATAGCTTTGGTTCAGTTTAATGAGACATGCAAATTTTTCTGCACACTTCCAATAAAATGCCGAATAATATTGTAATTAGTTTAGCTTTATCCATATTTTTAATTGTTCCATCCATACCCTGACTTTAACCGGAATGGTTATATCAGTGGTCATTTATCTTTGATACATATGTATATTCCGCGTGTGTGTGTGTGTGTGTGTGTGTGTGTGCTCGCGCGCGCGCGTGCGTGCTTGTTATTTGCGGAGTATGTGGGTGTCTGTGAACAACATAACTAAAAAATCTTATCTGTTCCATTCATATGACTTTCTCTACATCGCTGTAACAAATTATTGTTAAAAAGCATATTCTTCTATCTACTTTAAGAATAATTGAGATAAACATTAGCAAAAATTGTCTAATTTGTTTCCTTGTAAATGAAGGGAAATAAGGGAATACACTAGGCTAAAACGAGTGCCAAAACTTTTAAACGCTGGTTGCCATGTGAAAATATCTGCCAAATGTGTTAAGTTCTTATTTATTTACATCTAACAAAAAATAAAATAATATCTACAATAAAATAAAAATCTGTATAATATCCGTGGTAACTAATTACTTCAACAACGGCTAATATGCCATATTTTTAATATTTATTAAACTTCACAGTTATATATACACGCTATTTACGGATACATTTAACCAAACAGTATAAATTATAAATATAAAATTAAAAATATATAACTTTAAACAAATAAAAACTAAAAATTCTAATAAAATTTCCAAAATATAATAAATATATACTAATAAACTAAAACATCAAACACACATTATACATACATTAATAATTATCACCAATAATTGCTATTATTGATTCTAAAAACAATAATAAATATATACAATAAAATTTCCTAATTTATATATCTTTAAATTCGATTTTTACTCAAATATAGCATGTTATGATTAATATATTACATTTTATTTTTTATATATTTATATAACTATTACGTCAATAATTAATATAAAAATGTATTTACTAATTTTAGATAATGTCTTTTATATATCTAATTATCAATTTATTAAATTTTATTATTTAATTTATATATATATATTTATAAATCAGTTAACAACTATACTTCTTAATTTATTTTACGTATTATTTATATATTATTCATTTTTATTTTACTAATAAGTCGTCGTAGTAAGTAATAGTAGAATTTTTATTTATATATATATACATATATACTTGAATTATTTATTTATAAACAACTTAATTACACATATCTATTACTATTAATTACTATTTACCGGTAACAATTTGCATTTAACAGTAGGAATATTCAAATCAAAAATAATTACATAATTTTAAAGTTTGTTCTTGCCTACCATAGATGTTTCTAAACCATCACTGGTAACCCAGGGAAGTTTTCAGGCTGAATGCTGTATATATTAAGCCATGGAACGAGCCCAAAACGGAAAGCAGGGCCATATGCTACGCTATTGAAGACAGGAGGAAGGAAACTGCGTGTACACAAGCTGGGGATAATTTGGGGCCTGCGCGCCTAGTGGAAGCTGTATTTGTTACCATCCGGACGAAGAAGAGGTCGCAGCGTATCATATAAACCTGATAAGAGATGAGAGAAAATATAATTTGCTTTATGTTGAGAAAAGCTGCACAATTTCCAGCCGCTCAAGGCGCTTTTGAAATTTCCATCAGCACGACGAGAAAGTAACCCTTCCTAAGACACCGTTACTCACTTCCATCTTCCTTCTCATGTTACTGCCGACAACCTCCCAAGATCATCTTTCTCACAGAGAAAGGTACAGTTTCAGTCTTACCTAGCATACATGTAGATAGCAAATTTACTTTAAATAGTTAATAATAACATTGGTTAATCCTTTTTTTGTCCAGCTGTTCTACAAAATTCTTATAAAGGAATATATTTCTACTCCATGTTAACGAGCTAAAGACTACACTATGCTAAAATGATAGATACATGTTTTAAAAGCTATTCCTATGCGATTGTCATTGAAATTCACTTCTTTGTATGGCCAGGAGTAAAACAAAAGAAACACGGAAGACTTCCTCTTTGAAAAAAGTGTAAGCATTTTAAAACTGAAACCAATACAAGTAATATCTCGGAAACACAACAAATATGTACAGGACATAAATTGTGTGTTTGGACGAGATCTAAGTTTTTTGTGTAGGAAGCTGTGTCCATCTCTTACGGTTTACCAGTTATGCAAAAGTCATTCAGAATGAAGAGGACATCAGAGGTTATTCCCAGGAAAATCAATATATACATTTTTTGTCATATAAATATATTTAATATACGGTATTTTAATCAAAATTTATAGACATTTTTTAAAATAAAAAGTTTCCAAAATATAAAGGATAGTTTAGAGTGGGAGTACTAAACTTAAATATCAAAATTGGTATTTAACGAACTTTTAGCTTTTAGCCTATGGCGTCCACTAGCACACAGAGGACATTTTAAATGCCTTTTTTGAATTCAGGGAGTCTAAAATCTCGGTATCGAAGTTTTGGGTGGAATGCAATCCCTTCTCATCCTTTTTTGTACATTATACACACGGTAGACAAAGTAAAAATGTACCTTGATTTAAACTACATACTTACTTATAAAGTTTTAATCCCCTAGTGTGAATGTAGCACACGTTTTTATGTCACTTTTAACGTAGTGTGTCATTTAAATGTCACTCTGGCCAGGTAAATGATGCGTAATTTACTGAAGTTCAGTCTTTTCCTGCAAAAGTAGGGTTAGAAGACTGAACAAATTCCACATTGTACTTAAAAATAAGCGCAATAGAATGTCTGTCTTGAATTTTGATATCAGTAGTATTATATTTAAAACAAATCCTATGTGCTGTCTGTATATATATTTTTACATATTGTGGTAAAAATGAATTTATAAGAAATATCCAAGATACAGAATCTTAAATCAAAATATTTGTTTCAAAGGTATTAAGGAATGTAACGTAAAAATATGTGTTCCATTAATATTACTTTCTGTACCTTTTCTACCACCCAACCATTCTTACAAAACATTATTCGTGTATCTCCTTCATGCCATTCCACATAAATATTACCAAAAATGGTGTTATTACCAACTTCTGTGTGAGTCGAAGGGAACTAAGGGAATGCACTAAACTAAATCGACAGTCATATCTTTTAAAAGCTATGACATTGACATTGAAATTTGGTTTTCTCTGAATAATCATTGGTAAAACAAAAGAAAAGCGTATAGTGGCTTCCTTTTTATGAGAAAAGTATAGTTGAAATGATAAAAAGGAATATTTTCACTAAACACAGCAAAAATGCATAGGATATAAATTGTGCTTTGACAGAATTCAAATATTTTGAGTAGTAAGTTTTTGTAGTGAATATGGTTAGACCGCTCGCCTCTCATCTAGACGGCCCGGATTCGATCTCGAGCAACCGCATGCGGGATTTGTGGTGGACGAAGCGGCGTCTATACGAGGTTTCTCAGAGTCTTCCGGTTTCCCCTGCCACTCATTCCACCAATTGCCCCATCACCACCTTTCCTATCATCGATTCTGCGTGCATGTCATCTCATCCACTTTCTCATGCTCAAGCCTGGACATGGCCGACTACTCGTTACAGGTTCTCCATTCTGTGGTTTTGTGACGTTGACTCCCGACAGACTTGTGATCCCTAAGCAACCGCTTGTAAGTCCTAGAGGAATATCAGTCCTAAATATGCGGAGGATAAGCTGACTCCGAAAAGTTTTTGTGGTAAGTTTTACCGGTTACGCAAAAGTCATTCAGAACAAAGAGGGCTCAGAGGCTGAGAAATTTAAGATATACATTTTATTTGACATGTAAATATCTTTAATAACGGCATTTTACTAAAAATCCTTGGAACACTTTCTGAGAAAATAAAAAAATTCGAAATATTTTGCATTTAAAGGGAGGTTTGTGGGAGGGGCAGTTTCTTGAAAATGTTCAGGAGTATCCTTAGAAAGTGTTCTTAAGTGGGAAGTTTCGTGCATAACACACACACACACACACACACACACACACAAACACACAAACCCACACCTTTTACTAAAGCTATTTTTGTTAATTTGGGAACCCTAAAAGGTGTATTTCCCTTATAATCTGGCTATATAATAGTTCTGGAATGGAATAATACATCGAACATAGTGCCTATGTACTATGTAGGCGAAGTAAAAATGGCATCATTAGCTAAAGAGCTATTGGAAGATATATTTTGATTATAGCTAATAAAACTATCTTAAGAATTCAATCAGATACTGAATGAACTTTTGTATGGGCATTTCTTTATTTGCTAGAAATTTCTATACGAAATGTTTGATCACTTGGTGTCGTTTTAAAAGCGTAGCAAATGAAAAGATGAATTTCAATGTAAATTGGCATTAATAATAATAAACTATGACTACAGTTCAAAAATCACCAATTTCCAATACATATTGAAATACAGTCGACTACATGGAAGCGTGAGTGGTTCATTTAGTGGTTATCTTCGTATAATGTTGCAGAATCTGTTTATCATCTTTATTCCACACCAGCTCTGGGAAGACCAAACCTTGTTGGTTTAAAATCATTCCGATACAGGCGAATTAGCCTGTGAATAAAGATCAGGTATAAGTGAGCGGCAATAGGGGATAAGCACGGAAGCATTTTAGTTGAGTGGCCGGAAGGCATACTTTTCAATGATAGTCAACATCACTCGAATGGGATTTATGTTAAATGCCTGACATTAAAGCATTCGCATTGGAAATAAAGCGAATTAAAAACGGAAAGGGCAAGAACTTTAAGTGGAAATGGGCGTAGCAGATTTGGTTTACTATTTCCTTACCAACAAAACTAGTGCGCATTTAACGGCATTATTCCATACACTGGATGCAATTAACTTTATAGATAAAGTGGTATACGGTAAACTTCTCAGGAGCAGCAACAGCAACTTTTAAAACAAATTATGTGTTACATTCAGTTGACTTTATTTACCTGCTCTGCAGCAAACTATCCCAATTAAAGCTTATTCTGCTATGTGCTTTATTCTAAGCCATATAATATTAGTACAAATAAGCTTCTTAATCATTTTGTTTTACACTCAAAGATCATAAAAATACGGCTGGAACTGTGACTTTGCTGTAAATGTGAACGTTTGACGGATACTCGTGTCTAAAGATGCCTTTATGGTTCAACATACTACACGATTAAGAAAAAGCAAAACCGATTGTATAATCCACCACCTCATCCCTCAACCCCGCTCGACGCTTCGCCAAAACAGCAGTGTGTTCATTTTGTCCATCACGTGCGAGTTACGTTGTCATTAGAACTTCAGTGCTAAAAGCAGAGAAGGGGTTAATCTAATTTTGAATCATCCGGTACGTAGAGGATTATTGTCCAACCAGAAAGTTCAGGGATCATCAGTTCGCAGTTCAGAACTTCATTTGTCGCAAGCTACGTTTCATGTCCAAAATCTTCGCTTCGGTAACGTGGCTGCTCAATACGCTTTTAAGCGCATAGCAAACAGGTGAAAGACAAAGGCGGGGTCAGCGAAAAGACCTCGCCTTACGTTAAATGTTTCCAGGGTTATTGTTAAAGCCTTTTGAGTATAAGTTCTTTTCTAACAGAGCGATTAAAAGAACTATTAACATTTAATTGTTCAGACATATCACACTAAATAAAAATACCTTATTCACATGTACCTTTCTTCACGGTTCAAATATTCCTTAGCGGCTCTACTTTAACGTACCCTGAATGAAAGGTTCTCTTTTCTCGCGTCAGCTCACTGCCAAGAGTTTGTTTTCTTGTTGTTGTTAATTTTAACATCCCATTTAGCAGCTAAAATGTATAGAGACAGCAATTCAAATGTGTCAAATGATATATAAATTCATTCAGTGACCAGTGAGCTGAGAATTACTGCTCGACAAAGCGACTAGATATTCTGTTGACTGTCATTAAAGCATGTTTTTTCATCATTTGAACTACTGAAAAACAAAGCAGTCAAGAGCATCGCAAAATATGCATAACGTTGGAAACTTTTAAAAGTGCCACGTTCTCTCCACGCAAACGAACACGAATGACCGAGCTCGTTAAAGCATGGACTTTTGTGAGGAAGGTCCGCGGTCAAATCATGCTAGGAAGACGCTCTTAGTTTTTTTTTTCCAGATTTCCCTTAGACCATAACGAACAAAACACTAAGGGGATATGTTACTTATAGGAGATTTCTTTGTTTAACGCTCGGTTTTATTATTTATGGCAGCTCAGCGATGACGCTGATGATACATGGAATGAAGATAGAGCACAGGTGGATTACGACGGGGGTGAACCCGGAGAACCTATAGAAAACCTGCTCCTGAGCCGTTTTTCCACTACAAACCCCACATGCGGTCGCTTCGGATAAAATCCGAGCCGCATAGGTGAGAGGCGAGTGGTCTAACCACTCATCCACAGTGAGGCATCCAATTAGAGGAGGTTCCTAAAATGCTAGTATAATTTCAAACTCGAATGGAAGTTCAGCGACCAGTTATAAACAATGCTGAATCAAATAATTCCGTTTTACTTATTTCATTTAGGTTCAAAAATATCATTCTAATCCCAGAATTTGGGGACATTTTATTTCAATTATAATTGATTGTAAAAGCATAAAATTGGTGAAACATTCAAATGTTTGTAAAATTCTGTGTGACACATTTAACAATATTCTCACGCATTTTTCAATAAACTATTCTTTAAAAGGCCCTTTCTATCTAATGCACGTTAATCAAGATAAATAATTGCAGATACATCTTTGTTTTGTATTCCCTTATAGATACAGTAAGGTTAATAAGGAAATATATTAACTTAAGCGATACTCAATTTTAGCTGAGTCGGTCACTATGTCATGGTTTTGAAATGCCGTTCTCTTTACTTGTTCAGATGAAAGGTGAAAGAAACACGAATAACCACTCCTCTTTTGAGAAAGTATTACAAATTAAAGTACAGGAATGGATAGCCCATAATGGTTAACCTGACACAAAATCTGTTTTTGAATAAAATCTGTGTTCTACATTATCTGTGTAGAAAGCTTTTGTTTATCTAACAAGAAAACATTATCACGAGTAATTCCCAGAAAACCCGAGATAAAATTTTTGTAATGTGAATATCCTTAATATTCTGTATTTCATTCAAATCCGTAGAGCGGTTTTTAAGAAAATTACATTTTTTTTTAACTTTTTCCATGTAAGGGTAATTTGGTGTGGAGATTTTCTTGCAAATCTTTGTATCTTACCCTCAGAAGCTGATCAACTCAAATATCAAATTGGTATCTTACCGGCATTTCGTTTTTGTTATCTTTGTTACAGACGCACACTTTTTTTATTCAGGGGAGCTTATAACATTTATTTCTGGTGAAATCCTGATTTCAAAATTTTAGGTGGATAGATCCGATATCTACTATGTACATGGTACGCTGTGGAGAAATAAAATAGTTTTTTATTCAGGGAAACACAAAACACAAATTTATGGGTGAAATCTCGACACCAAACTTTTAGGTGGAATACAGTACCTTCTCTGCCTAACATCTATACAATATGTAGAAGAGAAAGTAAAAAGTGAGGATATCACTTGTATCTTGGATAAGAAATGCGGTTAAATGAACAAAATATTTTATGTTTATATTAACCCCGATTTTAAAATTACTTCCAAAAATAAAACTTGTAATATCTATATGAATATAAAAGATAAATGTACACAAGATAAGTAAGACATCATGTATATATATACTCATACATTTTTGGACCAAATTATTTATTGAAGTTGACAAAAACATTTTGATTCGAGATTAATCGACCCTACTGTTAGATTCGAAAAGCTTAAAGGATAACTTAAAGACATCTACAAACAGAAAAGGGATATTTACATACCCACAATCCTATACTATAAGAAAAAGTACGGTCTAAAAGTAATCGGCCTGATAAGAGCTCAGAGCACATTCCTTTACCTGCAAATGTTTATACTGAATAAAGTCGTAATAAAATAAATTACTAAATTTGTAATAAAAGATTCAATTTTAATTTTTAGAGATCATATAGTGATCATTTGTACTATTTTCAGATCTATATTCCATTGATATAAACAATTTATTATATATGAATTTATACCATGTTTAATAATCATTTTACAACGTTTAGTTTTGTTTTTACTGCCATAATAATGAAAAATATTTATTTTATGATATTTTCACAGAAGCAGAAGCTTTGGTATGTGTCGGTGGGGCTGGAATATGGTAAACAAAGGAAGTGCGACGCACCGGTAACTAGAGGTTTTCTAACGCGATACATATAGCATACGCCAGAATCGTTCAGGAGCTTCAACAAGCTTCTAGAAAGTTCTGTAACGTAATTTCTGTTTGGCTATCAAAAGAAGGAAGAGACGCAATCCGGCGTGAGTCGCGAACCAAAATTCGCCTGCAGTGTTAGCGCAGTGGCGTGAGAAAGTTGGCAACTCTCTACACCTTGAAATGCCAAGTGAATTGTTAGAACAGTGAATTAAAGACTTTATTTGTAACCAATGTTTGAGCCAATAAAGATGAGTTCGGCTGCTCTCACCTTCGCCTTGGTATGCGATAAACACAGGAAGTTGCGCGCCGGTAACCGGATGCCTTGGAACTCGAGACATCAGTCGGGATATGCTAAAATCCTCCAATTGCTTCCACTAACTTCCAGAAACTTTCGTGACAACATTCACAGCTATACAGTTTGATTCAAAACTACTTTTACGAAGATTGCGGACTGCTTCCTTACATCGAAACAAGAAAAAATGTTCATATCAAAACATTTTAAAGTGACATATTATTGTATTGTTGACGTCAGCTTGTTAGAAGGTGTTCAACACAAACACAACTCATAGCAAATGCTCGTAATGTCCTCCTCTTGCTCTAGACCTGCTGAAGTATGAACAGTCAAATACCCCCTACCGGTCATATGTTGCGCAGGCTTCCGTGACATGTAGATTAATTTTCTTTTGTCTGAATGTCTGATGGTAAACAAATTATTTAAAGTGCTTTCAAAGATATAAATCCAAAAGGTTGAGGTCGGGAGAAACTGCAGGCCATGTAACTGGTCCTCTTCCATCTATCCATCTCTCATGATAAAAACCCGCATCTCTAGCAATGAGATTAAAATATTCTGGAGCCGTATCATGCACAATTCACATGTTTATTCTTTTTTGTTAGGTCACATTTTCTAGTAAGCCTGGGAGATTGTTGTATGAGGTCCCTTTAGACAGCACCTGTAAGGTGTGCTGGGAGAATGTATTATACAAATGTAAACCAGCAGCGATGGCAACACAAGGCCCACTCCTCAAGGTAAAATGGGTAAAAGATTTCTATGAATAAGTACTGATGTATAAGAAGTTGTTGAATTGGGCCCGGAAAGCCGTTGGAAGTAAACTTTATTTAATAAATTGAAATCGTGAAAATAAAGATTTTAGAGCATTTATTTACATGAATCTGCTTTCTTGTTTCTTTATAAGGGATATCTCTCTAAAGGTTGTAAAAGCATTTTTGAATCACATTGGATAAAGAAGAACTGCAAACCAATTTGGCGAGTTGATGAATCGGGAGTCAGACTTTGAGTAGAGCGTTAGCGCGCAGTGTTGTGACAGTATGGTATGAAAGGCGTAAACTGTCTACGTGTCAAAGCGTCGAGTGAATTGTTTGCAATAGTGCATTAAAGCCTTTATTTGTAACCTAGTTTTGAGTCAATAAAGATACTTTTTTACAATGGTTCAGTTGCATAAAAGGCAATAAACTTATTTACTTACATTATTTTAAGTCCATACTGATAGCAAATTGAAAAGTAATTACTTACAGTTCAGATTTTACTGATTATTGGTAAGTTATTACTTATACTCGTTCAGTATTTACTAGTTTTTCCAGAAAATACTTAAAATCACATTCAGTGATTATTTGTTGAGTTAAGTATTTGCTGAAATATTTTTAAGTTTGCTGTAGATTTGACTTTATAAAGTAGTTGCAAATAACTATGGCATCATTTTTTACCTACACACCAGGTAAAAACCTACAATAAGAGAAGCGATATTAGTTCAAGTGATTAACAAGATTTCTGAGGTTTGAAAGTGAATGTGTAAACTCTTAACAAACTGTTTTCTAGAAGATATGGATGAAACAAGGGGTAGAGCATTAAGTTTTCACATCAGAAAATGAGCCTTTTTTACGCTATTTTGTTGACCCAGTAGCAGGAGACTTCGGAAGTCGCCATTCGACCGTGGCAAGCAGAATTGAAGCAAAGCCAGGTTAATGGATAACATTTCCAACCTAAAATTTGAAATTCAAGAAGCGAAAGAAAAATGGTCTTCTCGTTATAGACTTCCTTCACTTATTCGTGCACTTGACTTAACACATGAACAGATTGTTACAACATACTATAATATGCTCCTCCATGGCAAGGCCTTCTATCCAGCTATTCAGTTGTGTATTCAGTTCATACTGAAAAGTTTCCAAAGCATTACTTATCAATAAAAGTAAACTGGTACTCAATTAAATCTCAGTAATTAACTTTACTGACCAGTCTTAACTTTCCTTGTCAAGTAATTACATATAAGAGTTTATTGATTTTTATTTTCTCTGCACGTATTATGTACATAGTGTATAGAGAAGATATTGTAATGCACCCAAAATTTCGATAACGAGATTTTACCGGAAATACATGTTTTGGGTCCCCCTGAATCCAGGAAAGGCATATTTGGAAAATGGTCCGTGTGTGTGCGTGTGTGCATAGCTCAAAAACGAAAGGCTGTTAAATACCAAACTTGGTATTTAAGTTTGGTATCTCCCAAGCATGCGACACGAAGATTTTCAAGAAAATACCCCCACCCCCAACTACCCTATACATAAAACGAAAATTTTGATTTTCTCAAAAATGGTTCTAACCATTTTGATGAAAATATCGTATATTAAATATATTTTCATGACAAATTAAATGTATATATTGAGTTTACTGGGAATACCCTCTGAAGACTACTTTATTCTGAATCAATTTTACGGAATTTTGCATAACTGCTAAACCGTAAGAGATGGACAACAACATACCACACAAAAACTGTAGAGCACGATAAAACACACCTTTTATGTTATATACATTTTTTTCGTGGAGATTATGGTTTTTGAAGTATTCCTTGATACTTGTTTCAGCTTTTAAAAACTTTTACTTTTCCCATACAAAATTTGTCAACTCCTGTTCATATAAACAAAGGAACTCAGTAGCATAGCAACCAGCTTTTGATTGTCATTTTAACCTTACTTCGCTTCTACTTACAAGGAAGCAAGTAATAAGACTATTTCTGCTATTTTTTTCGATTAGCATGAAGTAATTGGAAGCATAAGCCCTTTAATTATAAATTGTTGCAGAGATGTAGAGAAAGTCCTGTGAATGGAACATATCAGATTTTTATTCAACTGACCCTGAATCTTTATAGGACAGTTTCAATTCTATCATTCTTATTTTAGATAATACATTTATAATTTGTCTGGTTTACTCCGACTCTGTTGGGAGTTATTGTTATTGTTTCATAAATAGATAGTAATATAACCAGAATTTAACAATACTTGAAGCATACATAGTCATCAATATTTCAGGCATTACCTCCGTATCTACTTGAATAGAAAACACTTCGCACACAGAGTTTTAAGCGACTCATTTTTCTCCCAGTCTTTTCTCTACAAGGTCAAATCTCTAATTGTGTCACTCTGGTCTGACTTATACGTGTTATTTACGCCAATTAGAGTAGAATTCATTAAAAGAGTATCTCTCTCTCTCTCTTAGTTTCACGACGAACATAACATCTCTCAATGGTGTATTTTTGTTTCAGGTCAGTCGCAGAGAAAGATTAGGTCTGGAAATGTTGAAAACTTGATGACAGAAAAGCCATTAGTTTAATGTAGGGAAATGGGAATTTGCATACCAGTATGCACTGAGTAAAAACGTATAGGGTCTTTCAAAAGTCACTTCAAACCTTTATAAATATTATGATAGTTGAAATAGAAAAAATATCTGATGTGTTCCAATACAGATCTTTCTCTAGTTGTAGAATATATACACTATTCTTACAAAAGATTATTATTTTATCTACATCTTGCTAATCGAGATAAACATTAACAGAATTGGTCTTATTCTTCTTTGTGAATAGAAGGGAAATAAGGGAACACATTAGTCTAAAGCGAAACACAGATCTTTTAAAAGACGGTCGCTATTTGAAATAATTGAGGTTCGGTTCACTTTGCATGGCCAGCACAAAAAAAGATGAAAGCGAAAGATGGCTTCCCATTTGAGAAAAATTAGGTAGTTTAAACTTGAAACCAAAAACAAGGAAAGCCATCAAACCTACAAGTAAAACATATATGGCATAAACTGTGTATTTTAATGAGATCTACATTTTTGCGCAATATGTTTTTGTCTATCTCTTACGGTTTAATAGTTATGCAAAAATCTGCAAAATGTATTCAAAATAAAAAGGTCTTCAGAGACTATTCCCATAAAAATGAAAATGTACTTTATTACTGATGTAGATATCTTTAACACACATTACTTTGATGAAAATCGTTTTTCTCAGAAGTAGATGTATCAACATTTTGAATTGTTTTACATGTTAAGGGGATTTTCTTGAAAAACTTCGCATTCATGGAAGATACTCAACGTAAATACTATGTTTGGTATTTAACTGTATTTTAGTTTTTGAACTTTCTTTCATTATGCTACTCAAGGACACACACACACGCATACACACACACGCGCTGAGCTTTTCAAAAATATTTTGGAACTCAAAGAACCTCAAAACATTTATTGATGGTGAAGTTTCGGTATATAATTTTTTATTGAAATAAAATATCTTCTCTAGCTACTTGCACTTTACACATACATGCTAGAGATGGTAACAAAAAGGAACCATATACTGCGCAAACAATGGGTTTTTATAAAACATCTGGTGGATCTCGTCCGTCCACTTGCTCAACGTACAACGTTTCTGCGATTTCTTGTGAGATAGCATATTTCAGATGCTATCAGGTTGTTGAGTGTGTCAGGAAAGCTCGTTCTATAAGGTAATCCCACAACCGAAAAGCGGTCGGACTGAGATCTGGGGACCGCTGCGGCCACTTTGCTGGAAAGTGTCTACTGATAACACGGTCGTCAAACATCTACGTAACTAATTATTTTGCAGGTGTTTAGATTTGTACCTCGAATTACCTATGATTACCTTTGGCTCTCAAGATTTCTTCTTATTTGCTGCAGAAATAATTTCCTCAAAGTTCTTGATTAAATCCCCATAATTACCAGTGGAACATGGACCTGAACTTAAATTAAGAGCTCTAAATTGTCTCAGATCTTGAGAAAAATTCCTCTTTCTTTCATAAAAGATTGAATCAGCAGAATTCTATCATTTAAGGATAGAATAATTTTAAAACTTAAAAATGCTTATAATATTATTGTCACGTTTATTATTGGCGAGAGTTTTCATGTTCTTATAGTAATATTTTATTAATTATGAATTAATTAATAATCTGAATTTATTGGGATATGATTCGTACATATTCTTGGAAAAATACAGGCTTTGTTATAAGTTTATTAAGTAATAGGATGTAAGTTACTAGCCTCTTCTGATGTCAGTCCTGGTGTATTTTTTCGATGATACCAACTTCCGCTGGGCTACATGCACTTTCGCACTTTGACGTCACACCGGATATTCTAGAACATTTAAGCATTCGATGCTGATTGGCTAAGACTACTCACTATCAGTGCGTTGGTTCTTCATATTAGGACTACGGCCACCATGTTGGAACATCCTTCCGGGACGCCGCAAAATCTATTTAAGAGACTGAAGGCCCGACCACCAGGTCTTGACCGTCGGGGAACTTCTGCTGGGTTTGTGTGCCTTGGGGCGATGTTCCGGGCCCAACCGCTCAACCACCTCGACCACTTGATATCTCACCTCGCCAAAACACATCCTGACATATTTCTTAAGGTAAGGCTTTGTGTTACTAGCCCCAGTCATCAGAACGATATTGACCAGCGTTAATGGAATATATTGTAATCCCCCACCTTTGGAAACCAAATATTCGCTACCAATAAATGATTTAATCTTTCTTAATTATTAGTTCAATTTAATTCCCATTGTTATCACTGCTCTACCATCTGCCTTCCTTTTATAACCTCAAATAGCTAGTGCCCGCGTCGGAGAACCTTGTTCGCGACATTGTAACTAAAATTACTAATGTTTTATTTAAGAAAACCGTACCCATGACAACGGTGAACTGAAAATAAATAAATAACACCAAACCAATCGTCTACCAAGTATGCACTTATTTTGCTTCTACCCTATCTCAAGGATTATAATATTTATGGCAAATCAAAGTTTGAATTAATTTTGAAAGGTCCTATATATTTATAAACTAGTAAGCTATCATATTTCTGACTTTTTCTTAACATCTGCCTCATTTAGAAGTATTTCTTCTATCCTTCCCGTAGCATGCTATCGACTTCTTGTTATATAAAATACGGATTTTTTTCATTCCCTATCTGAATATTTGCAAAACTCTACAAAGCAATTATGTGACAGGAGAAGGATATGTTTTCTGTGTTGCCCCTTAAGGAAACCGTATTAGTCTTTGCTGTTTTCTTCACAACTAACGAGACCCTTTTCCTTTGTACATATGCAGGCAGCTGATTTCTCTTCGAAGTTGGAAATCCATTAGTTATGCTTCTCTAGTTGTACCCATTACCTATTTCGGAGTCAGATTCATTTTTACCTTTTCTACACATACCTTGTACATACAGCACAGTGAAGGTATTGCACCCAAGAATTTGATATCAATTTTCACCGGAAATACATGCTTTGAGATTCCCTGAATAATAATAATAATAATAATAATAACAACATTAATAAATGCATTTTCAGGAAAATGTTCGTGTGTGTGTCTGTTTATTAGAGTGTGTGTGTGTGTGGGGTGGGGGAGGGGGAGGCAGCGTAGCTCAAAACCGAAATGGCCGTTAAATACCAAACTTAGTATTTAAATTCAGTATTTTCCAAGGATGAGAAAAAGATTATAAAGGAAATTCTCCCTCCAATTACCCTTTACATGTAAAAAATGTCGAAAGTTTTTATTTTCACAGAAATGACTCTGATTAAAATGTCGTATAGCAAAGATATTTTCTTGACCAACTGTATACCTAATTTTCTGGGAATAGACTGCAACAGTATATTAGCACGATTTGCCTTTCGTTGCTTTAATTATTAATTTGCACAGGTTTAGTATAGGAGAGGTATTTGCTTCAGTAGTCAAGACTTGGCAGATCGCAGAGCAAAGCATGAGGGTAAGAATGTGTTATTGTTTCGGCAAGGTCACTTCTTTTGTCAATCCAGAAATATAAATGTTTTGTAACAGCAAGGTTTTGGAGCATTAAAGGTCTAAGTAACAGGGAGTTTCACAGAGGCAGGTTTTTTCCCTAAAAATTTGTAGTTCGGGACTCTTTCATTTGTAGTTCGCGGTCACGTGAGTAAAATACATTGAAGTACAAAAAATAACCACGTGATACTATATTTTCAAGCTACTTAGTAACCAATCAGAAATAAGCAAGAAGCTTGGATATGTTGGCTATAAAAGCAGTGTGCACACGAGTTACACAGTGTGCAGTTACCGTATTAGTTGATGTGTAAGTTTAATATCGTGTAATAGTGAAATAAGCGATAACTACTCGTATTAACGACCGTGGCAATGAGAAACTTTGTATGTAGAAGAAATAGCACCAGTCATAAGCATATATTAATAAATCTACAAGAACTATGACGGGAGTCACTCGACGGGTTAGTGCCATGCCACTACCACTACTACTACAACATCAATTCTGAGGAATCTAAGTGAAGTGGTGAGCCTTTGTGAAGCCTACCCAGTGTAACATACCCAGGACATTCTTCCTCCCCTGAGTGAGAGGGTTCAAATATCGACGTGCTTAGCCGGCGCATCACCGAACATCATGGAGGTATGTAAACACTTATATTTAAAGTATTTCACTGACACTAAAGTATACGAAGAGCTGCGACAAGACTCTGAAGACCTCTTTATTCTGGATGAACTTTACTGAATTTTATAAATAATGAACCATTAGATATAAGACAAAAAGTACTGCTCATAAAATATAGATCTCCTTAAAACACATAATTTATACGATATACACTTATCCCGAGGGGGTTGACCGTTTTTGAGATATTCCTTGTTATTGGTTTCAGTTCTAAAAAATGTTAACTTATCTTATACAGAAACCCGTCAACTCCTGGTCATCCAGAGAAACGGATTTCAACAAAATACCGACCAGTTTTTAAAATATTTGACTATCGTTTTAGCCTTTTAATTACAACTTGTTACAGAGATGTAGAGAAAATCATGTGAAAGGAACACTTTATATTTTAAGTCACGTGTTTCCAAAAGAGTATACATTATTGGATTTAGTTCATTTGAAATCACTGAAAACTCAATGCACATACGAATTAGAGATTTCATTACTTATAATAACATTGTGAATATTTCTTTAATGATGATGCATTCAGGATTTTACAAACAAAGCTGATGTGTTCCATTTACATGACTATCTGTCCTGCAAACTTTCCTTACAAAAGATTATTATTTTGTTTATTTCATTTTAATAAAGATAAACATTACCAGAAATTGTCGTATTACTTAATTCCTTATAAGCAGAAGGAAAATAAGGAATTCACTAGGACAAAGTGACAAAAAAATCTTTTAAAACATCTTGCCATGCGATTGTCATTGAAATTTGGATCAATATAACACATGAGAGATATGGTAACGGATGACGGCTTCTCGTTTGCACTAAGGTGTACTTCTTTAAAAATGAAGCCGATTTCAGGGAATATCTCGGAAATGGTTAGCTCTACGAGAAAATATATATTACATAAATTGTATGTTTTAACGAGATGCACATTTTTTGTGTAGTAAATTTGTGACTATCTGTTATGGTTTACAGAGTTATGCAAAAGGTATCCAGAATGAAGAGGAGTGCAGAAGACATTCCCAACAAATTCAAGGTATACATTTTATTTGCCATTGAAATATCATTAACATAGTTACGCGGCCCACAAACGCATTTTTAAATATTTTAATAAGGGGTCTAAAAACGAATATTTCCGGAGAAATGTAGATACCAAACTTTCAGATAGAATATAATACCTTCTCTACTATACACATTGTACATCTAGAGAAAGTAATAAAAAGGAAACCAATATAATAAATATTCTCTTTACATTTAATGAAAGAGTAAAGTAACGGTGGGCGCTTTAGAAAACATTTATTGTTTCAAAAGGATCATTTTGGCGAGAAATGGCAGATATGATATAATGTTACAAGCCGACGACCGCACAGCTATTGATTTCATCCCACTGTTCAAAATGTTTCAAATTATGCATCAATTCATTACTTTTTTGTGCATATTGAAGACAGTAAGAAACTTTTTTTATGTTATATTCATCTCCAAGCTCTAATAATAGTAAAAGTTATTTTCTTATATAACTCGATAATCGAGAGAAATCCTTTTAGAAGTGGATTTTTTTTAATTATAAGGGGAAAAGGTAATACAGTAGGCTTAAACAATACTCAACTTCATTAAAAGCGGATTACTATATGGTTTCCTTGAATCTCTCTTCTCTTTGATCAGCCATAAAGAAAACGAATAACTTTTTTTCTTTTGAGAAATAGTTGTTTATGATACAAGTGGTAAAACTTGTGTTTTATACTGTGAGTAGGAAGCTTACGAAGCGAGGCCGTAGGCGTAGTGTGTCATACACTATTTTAGACAGTTCTCAATATTCATAGACATATTATAGTTATAAATAGATTGTTTTACCTATTTCACGCAATTAATGCGTAATTGACAGGGATATTCGGTTGTTGCCTTGCTTAGCACCTGTGTTGACAACATGATGACTTATTCGCACAGAATGAAAGCGTTCTGTACAAGGAGGCAGTGTATCAGTTGTAATTTTGATCTTTCCATAAACTCCTCTACTTGAGCAGATTCCATCTTTATGACATTCAAATCATCCGCCATTTTATGGATCAATACAAACTTTCAGCGTCATTACCTACTTGAATGAGGCCTTGACGCATGAACCAGTGTTAGCATTGGAGTGTTATAATTTTGTAACACTGAGTGACTAAATTTTCTACTTTTAAAACTACTGACATCTGCTAAAAGACCTACATTTAACATCAACTGTCTAAAAAGTATATTTATTTCAATATTCCAATAAATACAAAGCAGCACCTCGAAAATGGCTAAGTCTGTAAAAAGAAATGGTGTAACACAAAAAGATCTACATTATTTGTGCAGTAAGGTTGCGTCTATTTCTTACGGTTTACGAGTTGTGCAACAGACATTCAAACTGAAAAAGAAGAGATTATTCTCAAAATGTTAAAGAGATATATTTAATATACGGTAATTTAATATAAAATGTTACAGCCAATTTTCTATGTTAAAGGTAGTTTAGATATTTTTAAAAATCCTCGTATACTTATCCTTGTATTTGCTGAACTTGCATACCATTGATATTAAACCAAATTTTCCTTTTTGAGTTTTACGTACACACGCACGTTCCTACAGACAGGCAAACACACATACTTTCTGTAAACAATCCGCCTTTTATTCCGGGGAAATCGAAAGTTAAATTTAATTTACTTGAATTTGAAATTTTTGCTCGAAATCGTTTTCTCATTCTTTCAGTTTTTAACGGTAGAAGGTGAAAAGCTGTTTTCTGCTAGCATTATATAATCTCCTTATAATTTGATGTACACTCAAATACAATAAAATACGTCTGGCGCTATGATTTTGGTGAAAATGTGACCCTTGACGGGGACGACTTCCATTGGTACCACTCTGGTTCTACACACCACGTGAGGAAGAAAAGGCAAAACGGCTTTGGCAATCCATCCTTTCATCCCTCAGCCCGCTCGACGCTCCGTCAGTACAGTATAAGCAGTGTTAAATTTGTCCACATGCTGGAATTACCTTGTCATTAGAATCCAGTAAGAAGCTCAGAGAAAAGATTAATCTAATTTTATATCCCCCGGTAAGAGGGGTGCATTATTGTACAACCAAAAAGTTTAGTAATCACCAGTTCGCAACTCTGAACTTAATAATCTTAAGTTAACGTTTCATATAAGAACCTTCGCTGATAACCTAAAAGTTGAGCGCCCTTAAGTCCCATATAAAACCCTTTCCCTTCGCTAACGTAGCCTATCCAATACAGTTTTGAGAGTAAACAGCTGATAGACATAGGCGGGGTCAACGAAAAGACCCGTCTTTCGATATAAGCGTTTCCAAGCGTATTTTAATGTCTTTGAGTGCAAAAAGAAAGTCCCTAAATGAATCAGTCTACTATTGATTTGAAGTATATTTCAAAGCACACACATTTATCCACAAACCAAGGTGAACAGAGATTAAAAATGGAAATACAGGTGTCCAAAAAATAAGAATCTATTTTATAGAAATGGATACGTTATGACCACGTTGTATATGGTAGATCAATGTTGGTACATTTAACATATTGTAGGTGTAATGGGTTGCCTGGTATCATGCATTAATCGCATGCTACCAATTAAACACGTGTTTCGTTGTTTAAAGGTGAATGCGCAGGATGTTTACCGCAGAAGAGAAGGTGGCTATTCTGACTTGGAGGCTATACAGGTCGTCAAACGATGACATTCGGATGAGATTCAACATCAGATCCCATCACACTGGTCCCACTGATAAAACAATCACACTTTGGTAAACAAGTTCAAGCGCACTGGATCGCTGGTAACGGAGCCTGGACGAGGACGTCTGTCGACTTTCAGCAAGATGGTGCACCATGTCATTATGCCTTAGCTGTACGCACGTTCCTGAATTCATATTTCCCTGGGAGGTGGATTGGACGCGTAGGCCCTATGTCCTGACCTTCTTTGTGTGCGGATTTATCAAAGGGCGTGTGTTCACTCGACGCATTACCACACTGCAGGGACTCAGGGACCGCATTATGGAAGCTGCTACTGCCATAACACCCGTAGTGCTTCAGAATGTGTTTCGGGCCAGTGCAGAAAAATGTGAAATATGTCGTGCTATTGATGGTGACTATAAACAAGTAACCACTAATAAACCGATACCATAGCAAACATTGCAGATACCATCACTAATTCTATGAAATAGATACTTAATTTCTGGACACCCTATGCACAAGCTGATGGCTGGAAAAGTATCTTATTTTGTAAAGCCTCTGACCTTATTTGACAACCCACATTGCGTAAACGCTGTAAGCTTCTTTCAGCGAAGTTAGAGAGTGGGTGGAAACTTCGTTTCCTCAAATTTTGTGTTATAAGTTATTAAAGTATTAGATATATTTACTTTCTCCACAAAGAACTATGCACGTACATAATAACAGTAGTAATAAGTACCCCAAAATTCAACACCAAGATTTCATAAAATACATCTTTTAAGCATTTCTGAATCCATATACGGCATTTTCAGAAACTGTTACGTGTGTGTGTCTCTGTAAGTGTAGGTGTGATGCTGTGAGTGTTCGCGTGTGTGTGTCTGTGGGCACCATAAATCCATTAAATACTAAACTTGGTATTTAAGTTTAGTATCTTCCACGGTAGCGAAAGGATCATTTTCACTAAAGTGCTCCAGTCCAAACTACTCTTTACAAGGACATCTTTTTTTTTTCTCAAAAATTAAACCTGAGAATTTTTACTTTCTCTACACGTGCTATGTACATAGCGTATAGAGAAGGTATTGCACTCTACCCAAAAATTTGATACCAAAATTTCACTGGAAATATATGTTTTAGGGTCCCCTGTGTCCAAAAAAAAAAAGTATTTTCAGAAAAAGATCCTCGCGCGTGTGTGTCCATGAACACGTTAACTCAACAAGGAAAAGTTGGTAAAATACCAAAATTGGTATTTAAGTATAGCATATTCTAGGGATGCAACACGAAGATATTGAGAAAAATCCCCTCGCCCCAAACTACCCTTTACATGAACTTTTTTAGAAAATTTTAATTTTCAAAAATGGCTCTAACGATTTTGATTAAAATATCATGCACTAAAGATATTTACCTGACAAATAAAAGGTATATAATGAATTTTCTGGGAATAGCCTCTGAAGACAACTTTATTCTCGGTAATGTTTACGGAATTTTGCATAGCTGCTAAACCGTAACTTAACCACACAAAAAATGTAGAGCACGTTTAAAACACACAATTTATAGCATAAACATTTTTTCGTGGAGATTGTCGTTTTTGAGATATTCCTTGTTATTGGTTTCAGGTTTAAAGTTATTATACTTTTCTCATAAAGGAACTTGTCCACACGAAGGAACTTCAGTCACATAGCAACCAGTTTTTAATTATTGCATAAGCTTATGGTACTCGCTTATTTCGCTTCTACTTACAAGGAAGCAAGTAATAAGACAAGTTTTGCTAATACTTCATCGATTAGCATGAAGTAAATAGAAGCATAAGCTTTTTAATAATATATTTTGCAGAGATGTAGAGAAAGTCATGTGAATAGAACACATCAGATTTTTCCTTATGTAGAAGGTAAATAGGAGAATGCGCTAAGCTAAAGCGACAGTCAAACCTTTTAAAAACTGTCACTATGCGATTTCATTGAAGCTCCATTCTCTTCCCAGGAATAAAACAAAAGAGAGATGAAACGAACGACGGTACCCCGTTTGATACCAACAACAGGGAATGTTCTTACATGGTTAGATCTACAAAAAAAAAACTGTAGGTATATGATATAAATAGTTCAGTGTTTTTTTAAAAATTTGACCATCTCTTACGCCTTACCAGTTATAGAAGTCATTCAGAGCTTCTGGTGCTATTCCTTAGAAATTTAGGATATGCACTTTATTTTTCGTGTAAATATCTTGAAAATACGACATTTTAATAAAAATATTATGTTTGTAAAGGACAGTAGGGGATTAACATAAAAATCCTAAATGTCTTCTTATCGCATCTTGGAAGATACTGAACTTAAATAAGAAATATGGAAATTGTGGAATTATGCTGCCCAGAGACACATACACACAGGCCATTTTCTGAATTATTTTGGATTCAGAGGTCCTCAAAGCATGTATTTTCTGTGAAATCTCTCAAGCTAGAGCAAGTAAAAAGCGCATCTGCACATCTCTTATCCAACCATATGTCTGCTTCTAATGGAGTTCTGCATCCGGAACATAAGCTAGCAAAATCTAACTACGGAGATCCTTGGTTTAGCTGCAAGCTAACCTGCAAGCTGACATTCACATTCTGCAGCTCGGAACTGCCCCGTGCCACCAATAAACGTTTACTTCAGTCCTAAAATCATAATTGCATCCCTCTTCTCAATGAGCTATACATACCACCTGCTCCACCAGCCAGGAGCTGAAAACAAAATGGCACACCGACATAGTCTTTGTTAAAGATGTTTAATGTAAACTATCACTTCTGGGTATTTATTTTGAGACTACTACTAGTTAGTCACTTAAACACTTTTTTTATCCTCTATCTGATCACAAATGTAAGTTTTCAATACCTAACAAAAAAAAATATGAGGTATTCCATTCAAATTACTTTCTCTACATCTCTGCAACAAATTAGTCTTAAAAAGCTAATGCTTTTATTCACTTAATGCTAATCATGAAAAAAATACCCGAAATAATCTTATTACTTGCTTCTTTGTAAGAAGAAGCGAAATAAGCGAGTATCAAAGGTTAAAGTGATAGCAAGGGATGGTTGCTATGTGACTGAAGTTCCTTTGTTTGTGTGGACAGGAGTTGACAAATTCCACTATGAGAAAAGTATACGTTTTTAAAGCTGGAACCACAAAAAAAAAGAATATCTAAAAAGTTATCAACTCCACGAAAAAAAGTACATAACGTAAATTGTGTATTTTAATGTTATCTACATTTTTTGTGTGGTAAGTTTAGCAGTTATGCAAAATTCAGTAAAATTTATCGAGAATAAAGTAGTCTCCAGAGGCTATTCCCAATAAATTCCAGATATACATATTATTTGTCAGAGACACCTCTTTAGTTTTCAATATTTCAATCAAAATTATTAGAGCCATTGTTTTAAAAAATCAAAATTTTCAAAAAAAATTCCATATACAGGGTAGCTGGGGGTGGGGGATTTTCTTGAAAATCTTCGTGTCGCATTCTTACGAGATACAAAACTTAAATACCAAGTTTGGTACTTAACGGTCTTTTCGTTTTTGAGCTATGCTGTCCACAGACACACACACGGACCTTTTTCCAGAATTGGTTTTTTTTGGATTCAGGGGGACCCAAGCATGTATTTCCGGTGAAATCTCGGTATCGAAGTTTTGGGTGCATTACAATACCTTCTGTATACACTATGTACACAGTACGTGTAGAGAAAGTAAAGATAAGATGTGTTCCATTCACACAACTTTCTCAAGCTGCTCCATATATAAACTACTCTTACAATTATTCTATTGTTTTCTTATCTGATTAATACTATTCCAGGTAAGTATTAGTAAAATTCGTCTGATTACTTGCTTCTTTATAAATAGAAGACAATACATCAGGCTAAAGCGGCAGTCAAATATTGTAAAAGCTCATCATTATGTGAAAAAATTGAGGGATTCTCTTTGCGTGGCTCCGTTTGAGAAAAATTGGGTGGTTTAAAATTGAAACCAATAACGGAACATCTCCAAAACGGTCAATTCTGCAAGAAAGACGTATGTGACAAAAATGTTATGTTTTAACGAGATCACATTTTTTGTGTGGTAAGTTTTTGTCTATCTCTTACGGTTGAACCGTTATGCGAAATTCTGCAATTCTCATTTAGAATGAAGAGGTCTTCGCAGTCTATGATTAGAAAATTCAAAATGTAGATTTTATTTGTAATCTAAATATCTTTGATATACGGGAATTTTAATCTAAACGCTTAGAGCCATTTTTGAGAAAAACAATGTTCAAAACTTTTTCCACTGAAGGATAGTCTGTGTTAGGGACATTTTTAAAAATCTTCGTGTCGTTTCATTGGAAGATATTAAACACAAATACCAAATTTGGTATTTAACAGTGTTTTCGGTTTTGAGCTATGCTGTCCACAGACAGACACAACAAACACACACACACACACACACACACACACACACACTTTTTTCTAAAAATGCTTTTTAGACTTAAAAATATGTATATCCGGCAAAATCTCGACATATAATGCTGGGGCGGAATACAATACCTTCTTTAGTTATGTACACCGACGCAAAACAAAACAAAAAAAGAGCCAAATCTGGAACGCCAAATTCGTCCCTCACGGCTCAGCGCCTTGTATACACCATCCGCGATACAGTTGTATAGCGGCAGGAACAGGTTGTCAAAAGTTCCAAATCTTAATATTAATAGCCTGTATGATCAATAATGATAATCAAATACACCACTTAAGCTTTTTCAACAACAATCAATCAATATTAACTAAAAATATTAACGAATAAACAAGAATCAGTTTGGGACGTAAAACCTGCCACTTTTCATGAGTGTTCGCTATAGGGATGTGACAAACCGTAGGCTACTTACGTGGTCAGTGTCGTCATTGTAATATTATATTCTACATGTGCAGCAATAAAATTAACAAAAGTAAAAACAAAATATTTGAACCCAGGAATTTATGAGTGGAACCAAGGTCTTCTTAACCTCTCGGTCTCCGTTTGTTAGACAGCTGTTTTCAGTTCTCAGAAGTTAACCATTGCACTGTCAGCAACTGTACACAGTTCTTTCATGTACGTTGAGAACACAGCTTTTACGAAGATACCCGAAGCTCCTTACATGCCTCAAATTCCTTTTCCATTTCCTATTCTCATCACTTCCTTGTCATCTGTTTCAGCCTAGAAGGACCAGACGACAATGTTTGGTGGTTGCGGCTGGGCGGTGATTTATGGAGAGTTACAAAGAAGTTTCTTCCTGGCGTCCTCTCTATCGGAAACCGTCTCAGATTGCCTTTTCTTGGGATTTCCACAAGCTCGTGACTTGTTTGGTCCAGCGTGGAGGCCTTGAATCAAAAACCCTTAGGAACCCCTCCGAAGTAGCGCCCTCTCCATCCGGGTCTGGTCGTCCTTCGGGTCTCTCCGCTCATCCAACTGCATTGGAATCCCGTAAGTCGCAAAGGGACCGAGTGACTGAGGAATCAGTCCGTGAGAGTATGTTGGACCTAGCTGTTTGGAAGAGAGGGGGGGAGGTGTCGGAATCTATTGGTACTTTTTATACAAAGGTTGCATAGAAGGCAGAGAAAGTATTATATTCCACCCAATAATTTAAACTCAATATTTCAGTGGAATACATGATTTGAGGATCCCAGAATCCAAAAAAGGCATATTTAGAAAAAGGTTGGTTTGGTATATGTCTGTGTGCATATGTTTATGGTGTGTATGTGTATGTGGATAGTAAGACTCAAAAACGCGAAGTCGATTACATACCAAATTTGGTATTTAAGTTTAATATGTTTCAAGAATTCAACACGAAGATTTTTAGAAAAATATTCCCCATCTCCAAAATGTTCATGAAACATTTTTTAAAAATTTTGATTTTCTCAAAAATTGCTCTGACAACTTTTATTAAAATATGGTATGTTTAGGAAATTTTCATGAAAAACGAAATGTATATCTTGAATTTTCTGGGACTAGCTTCTGAAGACACCTACATTTTGAATGACTGTTGTATAACTATTAAACCATAAAATATAGACAAAGACTTACCACAAAAAATGCAGAATTTGCCATTTTCAAGATATTTCCTGTTAGTATATTAACGTTAAAATACTTTTCTCAAACGTGAAGTCCTCGCAAGTTTTCTCTCTCTCTCTCTCTCTCTCTCTCTCTCTCTCTCTCTCTCTCTTGTTTTACTCCTGACATTGGAAAGAGAACTGAACTTCAATGACAATCGGTTTGGCCAAGTGTATTCCACCTATAAGGAATATATATATATATATATATATATATATATATATATATATATACAAACATTCCTGGTTTTTTTTTATTCTGTCATTGCTACTCTTTCAGTTGAATATCATAAAACTAGCGTCGGCAGCAGTTATGTATCTGATACAGTTTGATACATTTGCTCTGTTGGACAACTTACTGGCGTTAAATCTGACCACAATTTAATACGTCTATAGCTTCATGTTATATTGTATTCATTTACGTTAGGATGCAACAGTCACATGATTCTCTTTGCTTTTGTTAGTGTATATACATGTGTAATCTATTTCCAATTTTGTCCTATACATCTAATCCATTATTATATGCCGTGCATCCGGTACACAAAACATATAACAAATTCGAAAGCTATCCAGTTTACAGAGCTGAGTCCCCACAAGCTACCTCCCTAGTGGAGTAAATTTATATCCAAACGTTTATATTCCAAACAAAAGCCTTTACTCGCTGTTCATAAATGTGAAATATCTAGTTAGACCACACTAACACGGTAAAAACTTACGTTTGAATAGCATTTCTTTATTTAAAACGTATACAGTGATTTACAATATCCTAAAGCACTGAAATACTGATGTGTTCCATTCACATGACAATCTAGAAGTTCTATATATAAACTATTCTTACAAAAGATGATTCTTTTATCTACTTTGCTAATCGAGAACTACATAATAAGACAATTCCTGGCATAATCTTTTGTAAGAATAGTTTGTGTGCAGAACAGATAGAGAAAGTAATGTGAATGAAACGCACACCAAGGTTAGTTCAGTAAAAAGCTATGAGGATGCCGGGTAGAGAACAAAAGTTCATAAAGTTGAAACTAAGCCAAGGGCGTTGCTGCGACCCGGGCATGAATATTAACAAGCTGATGCAAAATTACATTTAAGTAATGTACCCACACACACTGGTGTGCTGTATAGTATGCGGTTGGGGACGTGTAAATGAGATACGGCTGTGAACTTAATTGCTTAGCGAGAATTCTTGCGGACAGCGAATATATCTTGCCAGGCAAGATATATACCACCTTCGTGCATATATGGGGAACATCCTCAATCGCTTTTTCGTTCGATATGTCGAAGCATTAACCTTTGGAAGTTCCTATACTATGTTCGTTTCCAAACTCTGGAAAATGTTCTAGATTTTTACTTTCTCCAGCCCACCCAAAAATTTGAGATTTCACCGCAAATATGTTTTGAAGTCTCCTGAATCCAAAAAAAGCATTTTTGAAAAATATCCGCGTGTGTGTGGGTGGTGTCGGTGGGAAGCATAGCTCAAAAACAAAAAGTCCATTAAATAGCAAACTTGGTATTTGAGTTCAGTATCTTCAAAGAATGCGACACGAAAATTTGAAAGATCCCCCCACCCTCAACTACCCTTTACACGGAAAAATTTTCGAATTAGTTGCAGTGAAATATCGAATTTTGCAATTCAATATAATTTCTATCCACTATGGTCATAGTGCGTGTAGAGAAGGTAAACATGAAAATTCGTTAAATACCGAGCTAGGTATCTAAGTTTATATCTTCCAAAGATACAACATGAAGATTTTCAAGAAAATCCCCCACCCTTCCTCTATAAACAAAACAAGAAATTATTAATTATTTTGAGAGAGATCTTGAATGGCGACTTACATGTCGTAAGTTAGGTCCCGCGCAACTGAATGGAGACAAGGAGATCTGTGGTTCAAATCCCGGCTATGGCATTAAATTTTTCAGGCTGACCTGCCTTTCCAATTACGGGATATTTGTTTCGGGCTTCTGTTTCTTAGGGGAATTGTTCAAAATATATATGTATTACACACACTATTTATTGCAGTCATGTTTTCTGCTTTTAGCCATTCCGTTATGCACGGTTCGAATTGTTTGATTCTTATTGTTTTAAGCTCTTTTCGATATTCAGTTGTTTCTCGTGATTCTAAAACATAACATATATTAATGTGAAGGTCAGCGTATAGCGTTCCGTTTTTAAACACTTGATTATCGCTATTCTTTTTGTTTTATAACAAAATGTGTAAAAGGTTTATCTCAATTAAAATGAAATAGATGGAAATATAAAATTTCGTAGGTGAAGATTATGCCTACTATATACAACTACATAGAATAGAATAAGCAGGATCAATGCCTTTACTTTGGTGGCATAAAATAGGCAGTTTTAATATTCGGAAACTAGATATTTTTAAGAAATTAATTTGAAATTAGCAGATATTTGTCATAGTTTTGTTATGAACTCCCAAGTCTCAGATACATTGTATATCCTATAAAAATAGTTTTATGGTTATCTAAAATAGCGTACAGGAAAACCACCTGGTGGTACATATTTAAAATGTTGAAACCAAATCCATCTTTTTTTTCCAAACTTATCACATATTTTGTTAATACAATGAGTTAGAAGCAATTAAACCTAAGAAATTGATCTTGTACTGCAAATCAAATCATGAGGCCCAGAAGATGTCCAAGAAAGATCATCTTGGGTTATAAAATTTGGCTCATAATGGAACGGGGTGTTTATGCTGAAACCGATAAAATCTCAACTCACTCCCTATAACGAGTCGCTGTCTAACAGCCGAACAGCTGACATCGTGCTGTGGTGCCTGCCTCTTGCTCTCACTGGTGCGACTTGTGTTTTTCTTTTCGCGTGCAGTTTCGCGTGGAGTTAAACGGGGCTACTTTGACAGCCTCTTCTATCCGTATTTTCTTTGTGTGTTCGTGCTTTCTTTCCATCCATTACATTATTGGAACATTTCTACACCATGGCTGCCCCCGTTGCTACGGGGCAGCTTATTTATTCTGCGATGCAGACGTGCTACCAATCTGAGGACCAGCCATCTTCTCTACCGGCGCCACACTCAGCTCTTCCAACCGCGTCAAGCAGCTCCCAGGGAGAAACCTCTTTGTCACCTCATCAGCAACGCCAGCCCGTGCCCGCTACTACGCATTGCTCTGGTCAAATGCGGCCTGTCGACCGCGGCCTGCCTTCTGCCGGTTTTGCACCACCCAGCCAGGATAGTTCTTGCCCACGTGACTCCAAGAGGAAGAACCTGGATTCTGCTGTACCTGATTCTCCTTTCGCTACAACTAACCGTTTTGCACCCTTGGCTGACATGGATCTAGAGGATGGTGATCATGGCATAAATACGCCTACTCCTTCTGTCTCCCCACCCCCAAAGCTACCTCCTATCTATGTTTCTAATATACTCAACGTGAATACTGTCCTCAAACACTTACAAACATCCAATGTTGCCGCCTATAAGCTTGTTACACTGGACAGCAACAAGGGCAAATTCACTTTCGAGACTGTGGACGGTTATCGTGCAGCCATACAGTATTTTGAGGACCAAAAGGCCGAGTTTCACACGTGTACCAAATGCGTCATGATCGCAACCTCCGGGTGGTTATTCGTGGGCTTCATCCCACTATAGACACTGCTCTAGTACTGCAAGAATTGACCTCCCTTGGATATTCACCCGCACAGATGACTCCAGTTTACCATCCCGTCACCAAGGCGAAGCTACCTCTCTTTTTCGTGGATCTCAAGCCCAGTCCACTCAACGACGACATCTATAAGCTCGATCGTTTGTGCTACACGATGGTGAGGGTGGAGCCCCCGAAACCCAAAAGGGGTGTTATTTAGTGCATGAATTGTCAGGAATTTGGGCACAGTCGTAATTATTGCCACAAACAACCCCGTTGTGTCAAATGTGATGGCCATCATCCCAGTGCTCAGTGCTCTAAGGCTCCTCACGCACCGCCGCAGTGTGTGAACTGTTAAGATCAACATACGGCGAATTATAAAGTCTGCCCTGTTCATCGACGCCTCCAAGTCATTCAGTCTCGCTCTTCTCCCCGACGTACTGTTTCTGGTGTCTCTCCTGCTGCCGTTCCTCCACTTCATGTTTCCCACCTATGGAGTCTACCTTGCCTACTTCCACTGAAGCTGCCTCTCCTCGTCCTGCATTTCATGCTCGACCTTTGCTGTCGTCTCTAGTTTCTCGAGGTTCCCCTCCCGGTGCTACGCAGCCCTTTGCAGCCGCAACCCGTCAGTGTGAAATGGACCGTTCTCCATTGGACTGCTTGATGGCTCGACTAGACTCTATATTCGCTCTTCTACAGCCCCTTCCAACTACCCTGCAGCAATTGATTCCTGTTCTGCTCCGTGTTCATGGCTAATTCAATTCCTTCCTGCCTTCGAATCTGCACTTGGAATTGTCAGAGTATCACTAATAAGTTTTATGAATTATTATATTTCCTTACGGCTTATGACGTAGATCTCCTACTCGCCACTGAAATCAAATTGGCTCCTCACATATCTTTCCATCTTCCTGGGTATACTGTGCATCGTGCTGATCACCCTAACTCTACTCGAATGGGTGGTTCTGTGGTGTTTATCAAAACTTGTCTGGCTCACCATGCCCTTCCGCCTCTTCTAGAGGACTCATTCCAGGTTGCTCGGATTCAGCTGTCTACTACTTCCGCAAGCATTCAAGTTGGTTCTTTCTATTCTGCTCCTCAGAATCATGTCAGTCTCACCAACTTCTGGGGTCTTGTTCATGCTTTCCAGGGCCCCTTCTTGGTCTGCGGCAATTTTAACTCCAAACATCCTCTATGGGGTTCGAACTTATCTAATCCTAGGGGTAAACTTTTACACGCTGCAATCCATCAGTTACACTTAGACGTACTCTCTCCTGTTGAACCTACGTTTTACCCACACGATGTAACGACTCCGGATGTGCTGGATATCTTCATTGGACGTAATATTTCCCGTCATTGTTCCCGTCTCTCCGTTGTTCATGATCTGAGCTCCGATCATTTACCAGTCCTGCTCACTCTCTCCGATGGTGCGAAGTACAAAGACTTACCCCCATCCCTGATACGCCATCCTTTTGACTGGCCTTTGTACACCTCTTTGCTTGCCGATCTCACTATTACGACTGTGCCGCTTAAGTCACCCCGTGATGTCGATGTGGCTGTTTCTACCTTGACTCGCAACATCCAGTGTGCGGCTAACCTTGCCAGCAGTACTCTCCAGGATCTTCGTCCTCCTCGTCTTGTGCCATTCTATTCTCCCGAGACCCGTCTACTGCACTCCATCAAGAGAGACTGTCGGAAACTCTGGGAACGCACCACAAAACCAATTTTAATCGCGCTACTCGGGAGCTGAAGGGTGCCTTACGTGCTCCACGACACACTGCTGCTGAACACCGACTACAAGACTTAAACGCCAGTGATGGGTCACTATGGCAGGAGACTAAAACTTTGACACATCCTTCTGCTGCCATGCCGCCTCTTAAAGTGGGAACACCTGGTTTTCTACGCACTTGAAAAGGTAAATTTGTGCTCAGAACTCCTGGAACGTCAGTTTTCCCCGAATCCTGTGCTGGACGCGGACTTTGCTCATCGTGTGGAGGAAGAACTCACGCAACCTTTGTTGCTCACTCCTTTCCACCACTTCTTTACCCCTGCTGAAGTTAAAAACATCATCGCTCGCTCTTCAGCTCACAAAGCTCCCGGTTCTGATCTTATTGTGCAACCCTTACTCCTTCATTTACCCCGGAATGCGCTGGTTTTGTTGACGCAAATCTACAACGCTATCCTCCGCACAGCTCATATTCCTCATCAATGGAAACACGCTACATTTATCCTTCTTCCCAAACCTGATAAAGTCAAGAGTGATCCCCTCAGTTATCGTCCTATTAGTTTACTCCCCCTACTCTCCAAAATCTTCGAACGTCTCCTTCTGCCCCGTCTTTTGCCTCAGCTCACACCGATTATCCCTGACACCCAGTTTGGATTTCGCTCTCTTCACTCCTGCTCTCAGCAGCTCCATCGTGTCGTTGACGCTATTCTTGATTCCTATGAGCGTCAATCTGTATGCATAGGACTGTTTTTGGATACGGAGAAGGCCTTTGATAAAGTTTGGCACGATGGATTGTTATTCAAACTCAAACCGCATCTCTCGGACACTTATTTCCGCCTCGTACAGTCCTATTTGCGCAATCGCACCTTCTCTGTTAAACATGATCGTACATTTTCCAAAGCCCTTCCTATCTCCTCTGGTGTGCCGCAAGGGAGCGTACTGGGCCCCTTATACCTGGCTTATACCTCGGATTTTCCTAGTCATCCGCAACTCACCATTGCTTACTATGCCGACGATGTGTGGGTACTTGTGCTACGGCGGCAAGCCGCCTTCAGGACTTCTGCAACCAAATTCACTCCTGGTGCCAACGTTGGAGAGTGACTATGAACGCTCATAAATCCCGTGTTGTGTAGTTCACCTACAAAACGAACGTGACCCATCATCCCATTTCTCTCAATGGGACGGAGATACCCACCACGACTTCTATAAGGTACCTCGGCCATATCTTGGACAGCCGTCTTACTTGGGGTCCCCATCTCTCCAGTCTAGTGCAGAGGATTCGTAATTGCATCCGCGACGTCCACCATCTTGTGTCCGGTTCCTCGCCATTGTGTTTGCGGTACAAGCGTCTTGTCTACACTTCCTTAATTCGACCCATCTGGCAATATAGCTGTGCGATATGGGGTTCTGCCGCTCCGTCGCAGACCATCAAACTCCAGCGCACACAGAACCGTTTTCTCCGCCTCATGACTGGCACTCCATGGTACGTGCGCAACTCAAATCTGCACGCTGACATAGGCCTACCGGAGGTAATGTGTGTCCTCCGCATCAGCTACAAGAGGCTCCATCGATCCTGTTTGCGCCACAGCAATCCTCTTCTCCGCCATATTTATCTTCCTCCTGAACCTCAACGACGAAGACTGAAGCGCCGCTGGCACTCCAATCTGCGACTGAACATTTAGCTCTTTTCTTATTTTCTGTGCTGCTTTCTTTGTATCTTTGTACTATTTCTTTGGGCCCATCGCTGGATGGTACCCCAACCACATATTACATGCTGTTCTGTGTATCTAATTAGCTCAACTGCATTGTACCTAATTGTACAAAAGAGTTTTCTTACAATAAAAAAAAATCCCTATAACTTGACCACTTTTTTTTTACCGCGCATAAGTCTTGTCACTGGGATACTTACGGGCACTTACCTCCCCAAAAACATGGCCCGACTGCCAAAGCGTAATGTTGCACCTTACACCTTGTATTTTTATAGTATACTACCGTTTTCTCTCTCTCTCTCTCTCTCTCTACACGTACTATATAGTATATAGAGAAGGATATTACTGCACCCAAAAATTCGATATGAGATTTCACTGGAGAATGTTGTTTTAGGATTCCCTATCTCCAAAGAGGGCATTTTTTTAAAAGGTTCTATGTATGTGTGTGTGTGTGTGTGTGTGTGTATGAAGAGCATAACTCTAAAACGCAAAGTCCGTTAAATACCAAAGTTGATATTGCTAAATTTTCCAAGGATGTGACACAAATATTTTAAAGAAAATGCCTCCACTCCCAAACTACCCTTGGCATGAAACGAAAATCTTCAATTTATTGAGAACAGTCTTCATTTTTTATGAATTTTGCATTAGAGATAGAGAAAATTTTACTATGCTAGATCATAAATCTTATTAAACACACAATTTAAGCCATATACTTTTTATGCGCAGCTAACCATTTCATACATATTTCTTGTTATTTTGAAGTATTTATAAATTTCTCAGATGGGAGACAGATATTCCTTTTTCTTCCTCCTGGTCAAACAAAGATAACGTAATTTAAAAAATTTCTCAGATGGGAAACAGATATTCATTTTTCTTCCTGCTGTTCAAGCAAAGATAACGTAATTTTAAAGCCATCACATAGTGACCAGCTCTTGAATGTCGCTTAAGTCTGGTACAGTCCCATATTTACCTACAAGTCGCGTCATGGCCTAATGGTTAGACCATTCGCCTCTCACCTAGATGGCCCGGGTTCGATGCCAAGATGTATATGAAATTTGCACAAAGCGGCGCAGGGGCGGGTTTTCTCCGGGCTCTCGGTTTCCCCCGCCATCACATTCCAGCAGCGCTCCATCTTCATTCCATGTATCACCAGTGTCATCGCCTGCGGTACCTTGGTAGTAAACGTGTGGCGTTAAACACTATCAAAAAAAAAAAAAAAAAGATTTACCTACAAGTGCATATTTATTAATGAGAAGTATATAGATGAATAATTTATCTTTCAGCGATAATTTTTGAAGAATGGGTAAAAAAAGCCTTGTGAATATAGCACCAAATATTTTTGTTTGTTAAGTGTCCTTTCCCAATAAGTAGCCCCTCATTTCGAAAGAAGAATCAATTACATTTATTTTTATATCCCAGAAGATATACCTTGGCGTGGGAAACTGAAAGTTACTTCTCCCCAACAGCTGTGTTGTGCTCATTAAATACCAGGTTGCCTTGCCCCCTCCTTGGGTAAAGAAGATTAAGATGGGTACAGCACCCGGATGAACGCTTTTCAAATTTGTAGAAGATTAAAGGGTTAATATATTCCTCCCTAGGGGTGGGTGGGAATATGCAGTTGTTACACAAAAGAACAGAAGTTGGAAATGCTATTAAAGTACTCAAGCATGTGCCTCAGCAGAAATCGATAGTCATGGCAAACACAAAGCTGGAAAAGAACATTTCCGTTGGGATGCCACGTTTTTTTGTTCTCTGGCACTTGCTCCCGAGTTTTATTGCCTTGCCCTGTCACGGTGATAACTCTGAGGCAAAACGTGTCTCAGCGATGAGAGCGCTGCAGCTACATCCATCAAATTTAGTTCCGAAATTATGGGACCGCATCAAACGCCCTATTAACTGTCGAGGAGCGGCAGTGTTTGGAATACTAATGAGGAAAGTTCTACCCAACACCCACATCGCAAGAACTTGGGTTGACGTCTTCAGGCTCTGTAATGCCCGTAATTATTATTAAACTAGCTTCCAGGGTAGCCTTTTAAACTCTAATGATGAATTAATTTCATTTCTTTGCTAAAATATTGTGTCGAGTCCTGTAGGGGAACGGCGATTTTAATTTTTTTATATATATTCTGTATTTAATGTCGCCTGACAGTATATGGCTTGTAGCGACAACGTGCATTAACATTGTTACAATATTTCAAACATATTCACAGGTTTCACAACGCTTTACAATAAATTGGTGAAAGAGTTCTTTTCTTTCCCCCTTTTGCTTCGATGGCGAATTTGGGACTTCCTCTCTTACGGAATGTTTTTATTTTTTGTTTAGAAGCGCGTGAGTACTCCTATTCGAGGTCATTCGTAACGTCACCAATTTGAAAGAGTTCATTTTCATTAAACGTTTGTACTTTCTCTACAGTACCATGTACATGGTGCATAGAGGAAATAATGTATTTCGTCCAAAAATTCGATACCGGAAATACATGTTTTAGAAGCCCTGAATCCAAACTCCTGGTCTGTAGATCAAAAATTAAAAAAAAAAATTAAATACCAAATTTGGTATGTAGGTTTGATGCGACACGAAGATTTTTAAAAAAATTCTCCACCCTTTACTAACCTTTACCTGGAAAATTTTTCGAAAGTTTTGATTCTCTCGAAATGCCTAACGATTTTGATTAAAATTCCGTATATTAAAGATATTTACATCCCAAATAAAGTGTATATCTTGAATTTTTTCGGAATAGCCTCTGAAGACCTCTTTATTTTGGATGAAGTATGCCGAATTTAGCTTAACTTCTAAACCGTAAGAGATACATAGAAAAATACTACACAGAAAATGTAGATCTCATAAAAACACACCATTTATGTCCTTTACATTTTTGTTGTGGTTGCTCCCGAGTATTCCTTGTTATTGGTTTCAGTTATGAAGTACTTATATTTTTCTCATAGAGTAAGTGTCCGTTTTTCTTTTGTTTTACTTATGGTCAAACAAAGAAGCGATTTGCAACGACAGCTTTTAAAACATTTGACTGTCGGTTTAGCCTAGTGTATTCCCTTATTTTCTTCCTACTTGTAAGGAACTAAGTAATAAGAACATTTTGCTAACGATTATCTCGATTAGCAAATGCAGAAAGAAGAATAATCTTAGGTAAGAAGTTTGTAGAACAGCTAGAGAAAGTCATGTGTGTGTAACTGCACGTGTTGGTGACGCTTTTTTAGAATCTCAGTTTCCACCGCCAAAAATATAGTATTTTAGGATGAAAACTTGCCTTCGACTTTTCAGCGGTTTGCACTTTAATTCTTTTAGACTTCAAACTAATAAATTCGTTCTAACGGTGACGTTCTGGTAGCTCAGGTCGATTAGTCTCGGAGCGCGCTGAAATGAAAACGACTATTCTTACTGAAATAATACTTCCAGCACTTCTGTAACAATACTTCACAATATTCTGAATAAATGTTGCCGAATGGGCATGATTACAATCACTTTTACAATGAACTTTGTTTTCCAGTCACAGGACCAAAATTCTTAGTTAAGCGTACGTACCGCACCCACGCGTAGAGGCAACTCAAGTGCTACCTCCCGGCATGCAACTCGCTATGGAAAAATGAACATTTCTTTTGCCTTTCAATTAAATATGAATATTATATAATATTCTCAAAGTTCCATAAATTTTAGACCATGCACTTTGGATCATTTTGATACACTTTACTTTGATATGCTATTCGCATATGAGCATTTACTATTTTTATATATATTTTACGTTTCTACATTGTTGTCCGAAAGTTGAGGCAAATGTTCTGGCTCTTGGTACCTACGTACTGAAAGCCAATCATTGTTGGCACTTTCATGCGTACATTTCTTTACCATAGGGTTAACATGTACATTAATTTTATTCAAAGATAATAAATATATATATATATATATATATATATATATATATATATATATATATATATCACTGTTTGATTTACAATCTTTTAAGAATTTAAATAGTGATAATAAATTGGTCGGTTCTTCTAATACTGCATGTAGATGTGTGGGAGTTTGGTTCTTCATCCTATAGTTGAAATAACGGGTCACATTCTGTAACAATGTGCTTCACTGACAGTCTTTTGTTGAATGTCCACAATAGAGGAGCTTGCCTTCTAAATAGATAATCATGTATAAATTTAAAATGGCCAGTTATTAGCTTAATGAGTAACACTTGACGGCTGAGAACTTCATAGATTTTTGGAAATGATGTATCATATTTAACTTCAATTAGTTTACTGTTTTAATCATTATCAAACCAGTTTTCTTTCTACTTTTGTATCAGTTTTTCCTTAAAATACAGTGTAGCAGCTTTGAATGAATGTATGAGAATAGTTATCTATTTAAATACCAGTATATATAGACTGCGTCCATAGACCGTATGTGCTTTTTACTTTCTCTACACGTACTATGTACATATTGTATAGAGAAGGTATTGTATTGCACCCAACAATTCTATACCGAGATTTCACTGGAAACACAGGTATTGGGACTCCTTGAAATTCCAAAAAAAAGGTATTTTGTGTGTCTGTGAGCAGCATAGCTCAACAAAGACAACTTCGTTAAAGACCAAACTTGATATTTAAGTTCAGTATCTTCCAAAGATATGATACGAAGATGTTCAAGAAAATTCCTCCACCTTCAACTACCCCACGTGAAAAAATTTCGAAAATTTTGATTTTCTCAAAAATAGCTCTAACGATTCTAAACTCTCATATATTAATAAATTTCCATGAAAAACAAAATGTTTATCTTGAATTTTATGGGTATTGTCTTATTTAACACACAAAATTACGAGCAAGATTAAAAGAAAGAAATCATGTCTTTTTCTAGCTGTTCTACAAACAAACTTCTTACAAAAGTTTATTCTACCTTCTACTCCCTGCTAATCGAAATAAACTTTAGCAATTATGTTCTTATTACTTAGCTCCTTATAAGGAGAATAGAAATAAGAGAATACACCATGCTAAACCGATACCTATTCAAATGTTTAAAAGCTGTCGCAATGTGTATGTCATAAAATGTAGTTACATTTAAGAATATAAGGTGTTGGGAAAAGATTTGTGAACAAATAAGGTTAAAAGTTGGGCATGTCTAATAATAAGCCTACACCCAATGTGGCTAGAATACTAAAGGTGAGCCACTCCGGGTTGAGAAGCCTATGACGTAGCTGAGAGCGAAGTCGAGCGCGCGGAATACATTTTCAGTGCAGCGAAAGCACTGTTTCTTCACTAATTATCAATTATTAAAACACATGGTATTAGTTTTTTTAAAAGGCATATTAATTCACGTACATTGTGCCAAAGTGCGTGAAAACTACATTGCATTATTAATGTCTAACTACAGGAATAAGAAGTACGGGAGCGCAAACAGTAGGTGCTACAAAATATTTAAGACATGCATTTCTTTAAGAGCGATAAAGAATAATTTACAACTACTCAAAGAATACATTAAATATACATGCTGCTACATATTTATACCGTAAACAATTAAAACTTATACCTCTAGTGTTGGTTTATGGTGTTTTGGAAGATGACACGGCCCATTGCTTATTCTTCCTTTCTGCGTATTTATTTAACATTTGTTGCCCATTTTTGGAATTTAAACATCTAATTCTAATAAACGCTCTAGTTCACACATAGAGAATAATAGTTTTTTTTCTGGATTTCTGGAAACTTTTCTTTTAGTATAACTAGTAAAGATTTCAACACACATTTGACTTTTGAAACGGTTTGCCCGTGAAATGCACAAAACACTATTTCAAATTGGCGAATTGTTTCTATCCATTTCTGACAGTGTGTCTCGTTAAATCACATTATTTATGTCAAATACATTTTTGTTGTAGAGCTAACCATTTCCGAGATATTCCTTTTATCGGCTTCAATTTTAAAATACTCATACCTTTTTTAGACAGGAAGTGTCCATTTTTCTGTTGTTCTACTCCTGTTCTTACTCGTGCAATTACGGAGAAAGATATGGGAATTATATGCAATTACCTTATTACTTACTTCCTTGTAAGTATAAGGGAAATAAGGGAATTCACTAGGCTAAAGCGATAGTCAAATCTTTTAAAAGCTGATCGTTATATGATTGAAGTAACTTTGTATGGACAGGAGTTGACAAATTCCGTATGAGAAAATACAAGTTTTTACTTTCTCGACATGTAATACGTATTTAGTGTATAGAGAACGTATTGCATTCCACCCTATAATTAGACACCGAAATTTCACCGGAAATACACGTTTTAGAGTCTCCTGTATCCAAAAAATGTGTTTTTAGAAAAAGGTCCGCGCGCGTTTGTGTCCCTGTGTCTGTGAACATAACTTAAAAACGAAAAGTCGGTAAATTACCAAACTTAGTATTTAAGTTGAGTATCTTCCAGGTATGTGACACGAAGAGTTTGAGAAAAATTTCCCCACTCTATGGAAAAAAAAATCGAAAATGTTGATTTCTCAAAAATGGCTTTAACAATTTTGAATAAAATACCGTATATCAAAAATATTTATATGGGCAATAAATGTATATTTTGAATTTTCTGGGAATAGCTGCTAAAGACCGCTTTATTCTGGATGCCTGTTGCGTAACTGGTAAATCATAAGAGATAGACGAAAACTTACAACACAACAAATGTAGATGATGTTAAAGCTCATATACGTTTATTTCGTTAAATGGACTATTTCTTAGACATTCCTTGTTATTTGTTTCACATATAAGATACTTAAACTTTTCTCACATGTAAAGTTGTAAACTCCTGGCCCTGCATAGAAACGGGTTTCAACCACATGGCAACCAGCTTTTACGAGATTTGACTATCGTTTTAGCTTAGTGTATTGTTTTTGTCGATCTCTTACGGTTTACCAGTTATGTAAAATTCCAAACATTTAATCCAGAATAAACATGTCTTCAGAGGTTATTCCAGAAAATTGAAGATATACGTTTTACTTGTCATATAAAAGTCTTAAATATAAGAGATTTCAACAAAATCGTTAGAGCTATTTTTGAGAAAACCAACATTTTCGAATGTTTTTCCATGTAAAGGGTAGTTGGGGGTGGGGGGATTTTCGAAAAATCTTCGTGTCGTATCTTTTGAGGATACCAAATACCAAGTTTGGTATTTAACGGTCTATTCGTTTTTGAGCTATTTTGTCTAAACACACACATACGGACCTTTTCCCAAAAAAAACGCTTTTTTTTGGATTCAGGGGGACCCAAAATATGTATTGAATTTTTGGGTACAATAGAATACCTTCTCTATGCACTATGCATATAGTAAGTGTAAAAAAAGTAAAAATACCTGCAATTATCCTGCTTATTAAATATGCTTTGTTGAAAACATATCTGCATGACAATGTGATCTACATACACTTTCCTTTATTAAGCATGTCCTTCCCAATACTAAAGGAATAATGCATACAATTATAATTTTGAAGCAAGTTCACGATTCGAGAGCGCAAAAAGTTGAAGATGATTTCCTTGTTAAAATTCGTCTGCTAATGCCATCCATTGTTTTTTTATTTTTTATATAATACAATTAAAGTCGAGCAACAACATAAACTAACAAAATCAGTTTGAAAATTTACAGCGTAGAACTTTGGAATAAATTTAAGAACAGATATTTGCTTCCTGACTCTTTCTCCTTCTGTGAATACCAAACACCACCTACCGCATGCCAAGAAAAGCCATAATATACTGTAAGCCATATCTCAGGCTTCATGTCCATATACCTACAGCGTTTTAGTGAATATTTGAAGGGAAAAACGTAATTGTTGCCAAATTTGATATTTAGACTATTTAGCCGTAAAAAGTGGCAGATCTACATTTCTTGTTTCTAAGATGAGGTGAGTTATTATAGATTTGATCTGGTTTCAATTGTGGGCGTGATCAAATTATATCATAACGTGAATTTTATCTGAAAATGCATGCTCAAACGAACGGGCAAGGTACTGAATGGCTGTGACTTCACTATCGATGGCGTCACGCACCGGGCAGTCGAAAGCGAAGCAAGCGAGAAAGATGTGGAAAGAGACACTGGCCTACACTTACCAATTTATAGCTTCAGTTAATTTGCACTTAAATTGTGCCAAGTTCGAAAAAAGTTTAGAATCCATATCATTTTAATATAAAAAAAAATCTGATGCGTTACACTCGCATGACTTTCTCTAGCTGCTCTACAAACTTCTTTGAAAAGATTATGCTGCTTTCAACACAATACTAATCATTAGCAGAATATTCTTACTACTTAGTTGCTTATAAGTAGAAGGTAACTAAAGGAATGCGTTTCGGTAGAGTGATAGTCAAATGTTTTAAAAGCTGTCGTTATGCGATTGACATTGAAAATCGCTTTTTTGCTTGGCCAGGAGTAGAACAAAAGATAAAGACACTTCCTGTCTAAGAAAAATATAAGTACTTTAAAACTGAAATCAATAATAAAAATGATTATCTCGAAAACATAAAATCCACGAAAAAATGTATATGACATAAATTACGTATTTTAACGAGATCTACATTTGTGTGCAGTAAGTTTTTGTCTATCTCTTACGGTTTACTAGTTAGGCAAAACTCATCCAGAATAAACAGGTCTTCAGAAGCTATTCCCAGAAAATTCAAGATATACATTTTATTTCTAATGGAAATGGCTTTAATATGTGGTATTTGAATCAAAATCGTTAGAGCTATTTTTAAGAAAAACAAAATTTTCTAAAATTTGTCCATGTAAAGGGTAGTTAGGGAGGGATTTCCTTGAACATTTTCCTGACGCATTCTTGTAAAGTACCAAACATAAATACCCAGTTTGGTATTTAACTATCTTTTTGTTTTTAAGTTATACTGTCCACGGTTGCACACACACGGACCTTTTTCTGAAAATGCTTTTTTTTTGGATTCAGGGGTTTCTAAAACAGGTATTTTCGGTGAAATCTCGGTATCGAATTTTTGGGTGGTATACAACACCTTCTCACTATGTACATTGGACATAACGGAGCTAGAGAAAGTAAATAGATCATAATTTATGGTCAAATTTTCACGGCTGCATCACCTTAAGAGAATCGAGACACTCATACCGAATTTCTACCTAAATGTATGTAATATTTAATGTAGTTATTTTTTTACGTTTCACAAAAAGCGTGCCAGTTATACATAGAAAACTTAATGATATGTGAAAATTGTAAGTGAGGGGTAAATTGAGTAAAATTAAACAAAGGCCCTCCCTTCCTCCCAAAAAGAAACATTATTAAGGTATATTACTTGCAGTTTAAAGTTGTTTATATTGAACATACTGTAAAAAACAAACGAAAAAGATTTAGTGATTGAAAGGGACTAGTATGCTAGCAGAACTCTTAAGATCTCTTCATTCTGGACGACTTTTGCATAACTGGTAAATCGTAAGAGTTAGACAAAACTTACTACACAAAGACGTTGATCTCGTTTAAACCAACAATTTATGTCATATACATGTTTTGGTGAGTCTCTGAGATATTCATTGTTATTGGTTACTATTTTCAAAATCTTAATACTTTTCTCTAACGAGAATTATCAGCCCTGTGTCTTTTGTTTTACTTCTGTCCAGAATCGGATTTGAATCACATAGTAATCAGCTTTTTTTTTTTAAAAAAAAAACTATTTCGCTTTACTTACAAGGAAGTAAATTATAAGGGCATTTCTGTTAGTACATTTCTTTATTAGCATAAATTAGCTAGAAGAATAATATTTTGTAACAACAGTCGTTAGCGCGGCTGGTTGCCAAACGGAAGCCTGGGTTCAATACCCGGTACCGGCCTGGGGAACTTTCACCCACTGTGACACCTGGTTCGGGATGCACTCAAGACTCTGATGTCCCTGCAAGGCCAATTAAGGAGCTACTTGATTGAGAAGTAGCAGCTCAAGATTGAGAAGACCGCATTAACCGGCCGGGAGGGACTCGAGGCGCTGATCATGTCTCACCCTCCAGCATTGCACACCGTCCATGGCGCCTTACTGGGCCGAGTTGGGGCATTCAACTGCTTGTGGACTGTTGTGTCTTTGAGTTAAGTTAAAGTCATGAAATGTTTATTAATTTCTCCACCACACACCTAGTAGACATAGCAAGTACTGCCCAAATATTATAGAAACACACTTTTGAGGAACTGTAATCCCTAGAGTCGCAAGAACAATTTTTGAGAAAATCACAGTTTTGGAATTTTTTTTATGTAAAGGGTAGCTTGGAGTGGGCAGAAGATTTTTTTGAAGATTTTCGCGTTTCATCCTTAGAAAGGACGAACCATTTATTTCAGGTGCATTACAATACTTTTCATACCTACTATATATTAGGAAAATTAAATACCTCAAACGAGAGTATTGCAGCATGAAAGGAATAACTATGGTGAGTGTATGTAAACTTCAGCCTTGGCTTATTGTACGTCTGGAGGAGCGGATGAGATGTGTATAATTCGAATATCCAGACAGAGAGAGAGCCACCATGGAGGACCCCTAACAGTTCACAAGCAGTTCAACTCGACGCGGGGAACGCCAGGAGTTCGCGGGGAACGCCAGGATTTCGCGGGAAAGCGCTAGAACCACTAACGTCATCCCGCGTCAAGGGCCGTATTTCCAGGCGGAGTTACCTCCACGAAATGGGCTCTACTGCAGTCCTCGTCAACACTAACAACCTAAAAGATACCGGTTTGGCTGAAATGACGTTCAAATGAAGGGACAGAAGAATGAAGAATTCTCAGCATTCCCTAGTGAACCCGAAAACCGGGGAACTGATCTCAAGACCTCCCGAATGCCTCTCAGATGAAACGCCTGAACCACTTGCTCGGTAATAAATATTGTACAAGACAAGGCTATTAAAACTGATATGAAACATAACAGGACGGCTTCCCAAACCTGAAAAATTTACATAAGTACTGCAGCAGAAGAAAGATGATAATACAAAACGTGCACGGTGATCCCAGAAGAAGAAATTAAGCAGAGGAGGATGGGGAGCACTTTCAAGCAATACATTAGAGTTTATACAAATGTTGAAAGACCATTATCTTCAACCCAGGCAGTTCCGCCAAGTTTAAAAGCAGACCTAAAACAGAAGGTGATGTAAATTATTAATGTCCCTTGCTGGTATGTAAAATTGTAAAGTACAGATTACACATTCGTAGCGTTATGAAAATTATATTCTTTTCATCTTCCTTATGTGCTTCTCATCCAATTTTTTTCCTTTTAGTATTATAATTGCACTCTCTCCGCTTTTCCATTCTTTATGCATATTGGGCTCGTAATCCTGTTATTTTCCTGGAAAAGCTTCTGTTTTTTTTTCTCCCTGGGTCTTCTTCATTAAAATTTCTATTTGTGTACAATTAATGAAGCATCTGTCGCACTGAGAAGGGACTTAGTGATGTTGTGGAGCAAACTGATTATTCCGGGACACTAAGATTTCATTATGAATGTACAGTCCTCAGCAGAAAAAAAACGTACCAATGTAGTGAATCCTGAGTAAGTTGTTAAGGTATTAGAATACTAAAGTGATTGCCAAAGGTTTAAAAACTGTCGCAATGGCATATCGTTGAAATTCACAAAAGTACGACAAAAGAAACATGAACAACTTCCTGTCTGAGAAAAGTGAAGTATTTCAAAACTGAAACCAATAACAAGGAATATCTTGAAAACGTTTAACTGTACAACAAAAATTCAAAGCACATAAACTCGGTGTTTTCATGTGATATACAGTTTCATTTTCTCTATGCGTACTATGTACATAGTGTATAGGAAAGGTATTGTAATGCATCCAAAAATTCGACAACGAGATTTCACCGTAAATATATTGTTTTGGGTCCCCCTGAATTCAAAAATAAAGGTATTTTAAGAAAAAAATGCATTTGTAGATGCGTGTGTGTCTGTGGGCAGCATAGCTCAAAAACGAAAGACCTTTAAATACCAAACTTGGTATTTAAGATTGGTATCTTCTAAGGTTGCGGCACGAAGATTTTTAAGAAAATCCCATTCCCAATTACCCTTTACATGCAAAAAAAAGAAATCGAAAATTTTCATTTTCTCAAAAATGCCTGTAAGGATTTTGATTAAAATCTTCAATATATTTATCAGATAAGTATAATGTGTTTCTTGAATTTTCTGGAATAGCCTCCAAGGACCTCGTATTTTGGATGACATTGAATTTTACACAACTGGTAAACCGTAAGGGATAGAAAAAAAACATTCCACAAAAAAATGTAGATCACGATAAAACACACAATTTGTGTCATATACATTTTTTCGTGGAGTTGGCCATTTTCGAGATATTCCTAGTTATTGATTGCAGCTTAAAATACTTAAAAACTTAAAAACTTTTGTCATACAGGAACTTGTCAACTCCTAGCCATGCAAAGAAACGGATTTTAACCCCATAGCAACAACCTCTTTTAAAATATTTGATTGTCGGTATAGCCTAGTGTATTTTCTTATTTCCCTTCCCCTTATAAAGGAACTAAGTAATAAGACCGTTTCTGTTAGTGCTTCTTAACAATAATTTGTTACAGAGATGTAGAGAAAGTATGTGATTGGAGCATATCAGGTTTTTTATGTAGTAAGCTTTCATCTTCTCTTACGATTTACCATGACTACAACCAATAAATCCAAGATATACATTTTATTTGTCATGTAATTATACGGCATTTTAATCAAAAACTTTATAGTCATTTTTGAGAACATCAAAAATTTCAAAACACTGAGGTTTTATTATGGATGTACATTCAGCAGCAGAAAAAATCCCGCCAATATAATGAATCCTGGGTACGATGGTAGGGATTAGCAAAGCAGCTCCTCCCACATTCATGGCTTCATCTGGTTCTTGCTAAATTGATTTACAATTTTACTTTCTCTACACCTGCATAGTAGTAGGTAGTAGATAGAGATAGTATTGTATTCCAGTATTCCACCCAAAAATTCAATACCTAGATTTCAACGAAAACATATGTTTAGGAATCCTCTTATGTCAAAAGAAGCAATTTAATTATACGGTTCTGTGGTGTGTGTATGCGTGCGTGTGTGTATCTGAACAGGAAACACTTAAAAACTAATACTCGTTTAAATATTAAACTTGAAAGTTAAGTTCAGCATTCTCCAAAGATGTAACGCTAGGATTTTGAAAAAAAATCTATATACTCTAAACTACCCTCAACATGGAAAAAATTTCGAAAAGTGTGATTTTCTTAAAAATGGCTATATTTTGATAAAAATACCATATATTAAAGACAATTACAGGAAATAGCTCCCAGGAATAGCTTCTGAAGCCCAGCTTTCAGGAGGAATTTTGCATAACCGGTTAACCGTAAGAGATAGACAACATCTTACTACAAAATATAGAGATCTCGTTAAAACACATAATTTATAGCATGCATAGTTTTTTAAGAGTTTATTTCCGAGATACTCCCTGTTATTTATTTCAATTTAAAAGTACTTAAGCTTATCTCGAACGGAAAGTACTCATTTATCTCTCTTATTTTACTCCTAGCCATGGAAAAAAAAAAACAGAATTTCAATGACAATCCAAATTTTAAAAGATTTGACTGCCACTTTAGCCTAGAGACTTGTCTATTTCCCTTCCACTAATAAGTAACCAAGTGATCGCACAAAATTACCTAATGTATATCTTGATTAGCACTAAGTAGATAAAAGATTAACCTTATGTAAGAAGTTTGTTTACAGAACACATGGAGAAAACATGTGAATGGAACACATCAGGGATTTTTTTAATGGGAATTCTTGTTAGTTTTTTACTGTCTCCAGCTATACGTACAAAATATATAACAGAGAGAGAGAGAAGATAAGTGCATTATACCCAAAATTCGAATCCTAAATTTCACCGAAAATATATGCTTTAAGGTCCGCTGAATCAAAAATGACCGTTCTTAGAAAAAAGTCAGTAGAAGAGAAATAAGGGAGTGCTACCGGCTAAACTGATAATCAAAAGCGGGTTATTATGCGACTGAAGTTCCTTTGTTTATATGGACAAGAGTTGACAAATTCCTGTATGAGAAAAGTATAAGTTTTTCATAGCTGAAACCAAAAACAAGGAACATGACAAAAATAATCAACTCCAGAAAAAAATTTACATGAACATAAATTATGTGTTTTAATGTGCTGTACATTTTTTGAGTATTATAGTTTTGCCCATCTCTTACGGTTTAGTAGTTATGCAAAATTCCGTAAATTTCATCCAGAATAAAGTAGTCTTCCGAGACTATTCCCAGAAAATTCAAGATATACATTTTATTTGTCAGGTAAATACCTTTAATATTTGAGAATTTAATCAAAATCGTTACATCATTTTTGAAGAAATCAAAGTTTTCGAAAAAAGTTCCATGTAAAGGATAGTTGGTGGGGGATATATCTTGAAAATATTCGTGTCGCATCCTTGGAAGATACCAAACTTAAATACCAAGTTTAATGTTTAACGGTCATTTCGTTTTTGAGCTATGCTGTCCACAGACACACACACACACACACACACACACACACACACACACACGCACACACACGGACATTTTTATAAAAATGCTTTTCTTGGATTCAGGGGGACCCAGAACATGTCTTTCCGGTGAAATTTCGGTATCGAATTTTTGGGTGGAATGCAATACCTTCCCTATACACTATGTACATAGTACGTGTAGAGAAAGTAAAAAGTAAAAATCTGATGCGGTACACTCACATCCTTTCTCTAGCTACTCTACCTGCAAACTTCTTACTAAAGATAATTCTTCTTTCAACACCATGCTAATCGAGACTAACAGCAGAAGTGTATTACTTAGTTCCTTATAAGTAGAATGGAATTAAGGGAATGCACTAGGCGAAAGTGTTAATCAGTTTTTTTAAAAGCTGTTGTTATGTGTTTGTCATTGCAAATCGCTTCTTTGCTTGTCAGAAGTAGAACAAAAGAAAAACGGTCGGTTCCGCTTGAGGAAAGTTTAAGTTCCTCACAATTGAAACTAATAACAAGGAATATTTCTAAAACGGTAAGTTCCACGAAAAAAATGTATATGACATAACTTGTGTATTTCAACAAGATCCACATTGTTTGTAAAGTAAGTTTTTTTCTATCTCTTACGGTTTACTAGTTATACCAAATTAAGCAAAATTCATCCAGAATAAACAGGTCTTTAGAAGCTATTCCCAGAAAATTCAAGATATACATTTTAGTTGTGATAGATATGGCTTTAATATGTAGTATTTTAATCAAAATTGTTAGGGCAATTTTTAAGAAAATCAATATTTCGAAAAAAATTCCACCTAAAAGGTAGCTGAGTGTGGGGGGATTTCTTGAAAATCTTCCAGATGCATCCTTGGTAGATACCAAACTTAAATACCAAGTTGGTATTCAGCCATCTTTTCATTTATGAGCTATGCAGTCCACATACACAGGACACACAGACACACACACACACAAACACACGGGTCTGTTTCTGAAAATGATTTTTTTTTTTTTTTTTGGAATCGGGGGATCCTAAAAAATGTATTTCCGATGAAATCTCGACAACAAATGTTTGGGTGGAATACAATACTTTCTCTATCCGTATGTACATTGTACATATGGGGCTAGAGAAAGAAAAATGAAAACGCCGTTGAATATCTAATTTGGTATTGTGGTTGAGTGTCTCCCAAGAATGCGATACGAAGATTTTCAAAAAAATCCTCTCCCCTATCTCAAACCATCCTTTATATAGAAAAATGTTCGAAAAGTTTGATTTTTTTCAAAAATGGCACTAAAGATTTTGATTAAAATACCGCATAAGATATTTATTTACATGACAAATAAAACGCACATTTTGAATTTCCTGGGAACAGCCTCTGAAGACCTCTTTATTCAGGATGAATTTTGCATTACAGGGAGACCGTAAGAATCACTCACAAAAAATATATATATCGTTATAACACGTCTCATATACGCTTTTCCTGTAGAGCGGACCATTTTTGAAATATTTCTTTTTATTTGTTTCAATTTCCTACTTTATTTTTCTCAAACCGAAAGACACATTGCGTTTTGTTTCTTATTTTACGCTAGCATACAAAGCGAATCGAACTTCATGGTTTCATATAGCGACCAGCTTTTAAAATATTTGACTTTTGCTTTAGCAAAGTCATGTGCATGGAACACATCAGTAATTCAGTGCTCTGAGATATTGTAAATTCCTGAATACGTTTTGAACAAAGAAATGCTATTCAAACATAAATTTTTACCGTGTTAGTGTGGTCTAACTAGATATCGCACATTTATGAACAGCAAATAAAGGCCTTTGTTTGGAATTTAAACGTTTGGATATAAATTTTCTCCTCCAGAGGTAGTTTGTAGAGCTCTGTAAAATGGATAGCTTTCAAATTTGCTATATGTTTTATGTACCGAATGCACGAGATAAAATAACGGATTAGACGTATAGGACACAATTGGAAATAGATTACACATGTATACATACACTAGCAAAGGCAAAGAATTAGGTCACTGTTGCATCCTAATGTAAATGTATGCAATTTAACAGACTTATTAAATTGTGGTCAAATTTAACGCCAGCAAGTTGTACAACAAAACAATAATATCAAATGTAACTGTTGCCGACGTTTGTTTTATATTATTCAACTAAAAGTGAAGTAATAGCGAAAATAACAACAAGAATTAATTTATAGATACTCCTGATATGATATTGTAACAAAAGCTTTCTTTTTCCCCAATATCAAGTCCTTTATTACTTCCAAAAATGATTACAATCAGAAACGGCTCACAGAAAACGGTCTTTCATAAAAATTCTGTCATATTCTGCGACGACGTTACACCTCACTAAAAATTCCTGTCAAACTCACTCTCCTGTTGCATTGGCTGACCTCTCAGTGAAAATTGAACACTGCAATTTGTTATGTTGGTCACGTGACTGGAAACTTCCAGAAGACGTCGCCCGTGCAAAACACCGCACGTGTTCACAAACCCATTCTGGTTTAATAATGCGGCTTTGACGTCAAAGTATCTTTCGACTGAACGCATGTGCACTCGTATAGGTCAAAAAATCACAGGTGTGTCCATTAAGGCGCGTTTAACAATGGATAGTTATAGTCAACTATGACTTACGAAGCAAGATCTACACACACGTTCGGAGACTATGGCCGCAGGGCGCGGTCACAATATAATCGGGAAATTTAACATAATTTTATTTCTGGTCCAACGATTTGATTCACGTTCACCAAAACGTTTAATACGAGAATTAATGTATTACCAAAGGACTCTATTGAATAATTTAGGAAGCAACGGAAAATAATAAAAGTATCTCGAATGCTCTATTCATTTGCCTTTCTCTGCTCATTAGTCAATAACATACTCTTTCAAAATCATATTTTTCTATCTACTTTATGTTAACGGAGCTGCAAATTTGTAGACAAATTTTTGGTAGTGTTTAACACCTGCTTTTGCTGCTTATAGCATCACAGGGAGCACAGTGATGATACATGGAATGAAGACGGAGCACCGCTGTAATGTTATGGCTAGGGAGAACCCGGAGAAAACCCGCCCCATTCGCCGCTTCGTCCACCACAAATACAACATGAAACCGCTTGGGATGGAACCCGGGCCGCCTAGTGGAGAGGAAGTGGTTTGAGAAGTGGTGTTATTGCATATTTGTTTTTAGATGCAGAGGAAATATGCGGAAAACATTAGTCGTAGGCTTTTGTCATATATTTTAAGAGCTATTTAACTTCCACGACTAACCGCATAGTTTTGACTCTTGAAAAAAGCTGATGTGCTACATTCTCACAAAGGATGTTTCTTTCTTTCTTTCTTTTAGTTTAACATTCTCTAACCTAGTTGGTCATGTCGGACATTGAATGAAATCGGAGAAATGATGCCAAAATGATCTCGTAGTTCAAGCAGTTTAAAGTTACTCGATATTCGTCTTCTCAGAAAACAAATGACATTCATTATACTTACCTTCCAGACACGACTCGTATAATATAACATATAATAGGCAACAAAATTTTGTTCTTATTTATTGTGTGTGTCCGAGTCTTTACCAATGCATAGAAATAATTATTTAAGAAAGTTGGTTCCAGAGAAACATCAGAAATTATTACTCGAGAAACATTTATAATTTTGTTAGAAAATAATCCATCTTGCTAGATACAATTTTCTATTTTAAAATAATTTAAATGGGCCACTTTCACCTCAAATATATTCATTATTGATGTGCAGTTACAAACAAACTGTACAGAAATATACATCAATATAATTATAAAAATTGTATAGTCCATGGAAGGAGGCAGGGAGGGATGAGTGAATGCCTGTATTTCTATAAACAGTTAACGGTATTGCATCGTCAAAATATATTAAATAATCTGTAGTATTCCATTCTCATGTCTTTCTCTATATCTCTGCAATATAAGTATTGTTAAAAAACTTACTTTTCTTTTTGCTTCATTCTAATCCAGAAAGAGTTAGAAGGGGTCTTGTTACTTATAAGAAGATGGGAATTAAGGGAATGCACTAGTCTAAAGCGATACTAAAATGTTTTGAAAGCTGTTATGTGATTGTCAACTCCTGTCCATACTAACAAAGGAATTCAAATTCCCGCATGAGAAAAGTATGAGTATTTTAAAACTGAAACCTATAACAGGGAATATCACAAAAACGGTCCACTCCACGAAAACAATATGTATAGCATAAGTTGTATGTTTTAACGAGTTCTTCATTTTTTATGTAGTTTTTGTCTATCTCTTACGATTTAGCAGTTATGCAAAATTCCGCAAAATTCATCCGGAATAAAGATGTCTTCAGAGACTATTCCCAGAAAATTCATGTTAGTATCATAATTATATGATATTTTCATTAAAATCGTTATAGCCATTTTTGAGAAAATCAACATTTTCTAAAGCTTTTCCATGTAAAATGTAGTTGGTGGTGGGGGATTTTCTTGAAAAGTTTTGTGTCGCATCCTTGCAAGATACTGAACTTAAGTACCAAGTTTGATATTCAACGGAGCTAAGCTGCCCCCCCCCACACACACACACTCTGAGAGACACACAGAGAGACGCACACCATTCGCCTCTCTACTAGACGGCATGGGTTCTATCCAAAGCGATCGCACGAGAGATTTGTGGTGGACAAAGCGGCGCAGGGGCGGGTTTTCTCCAGTTTTCCTCGTCACCGCATTCCACCGGTGCTCCGTCTTCATTCCATGTATCACCAATGTTATCGCCAGCGATGCCATAGTAGTACAAGCGGGCGTTAAACACTATAAAAAAATAGACGCACAATCGGACGGTTCAGGAGTCTGAATACATATATTTCTGGTGAAATCTCGGTATTGAATTTGTGGGTTCAATACAATACCTTCTCTACAAACTATGTACGTAATGCGTGTAGAGAAAGTATTTAACATCGGACATGATGCTAATCGCAACAAAGAATTTGCTGTTTATTGTTTTTAAAATTGTTAATTATAAGATTCTTAGCTTTATCACTTAATTTATACATTAGATTCAATGACTGCGCTTTATACCTCTTTTCGGTTTTACAACATTCACTTTTTTAAAAACATACATTAATTCCTCTTTGTGGGATAATTGTGACCAGAAATAGCATCATTGTCTATTAAAATTCCTTTTGTATAATAAAGGCAATTCTGAATACAAATGTATGGCAATGTATGAATATTAAGTTGTATAAAAAGTAGTTCACAATGTTCCTTTGATGAGACTCCACAAATTAACTTCATTTCAGTTTTTTTAAAAACTAAGCGTTTGTCAGGGAGTTTTCTTCATAGAGATCCATTGTTTTTATGATTATAATATACTTTCATATTACGAAATAACTATGGGACAAAAATAAAACTAATGTGCTACATTCACATACATTTCTCTAGCTGTTCCATATAAAAACTATTATTACTAAATATTATTATTTCATGTACCGAAATCACACTAATCGAGATAAACATTAACAGAAATCGTCTTATTACTGTCTCTCTGGTAAGTAGTAGAGAAATAAGGGACTGCAGTATCCTAAAGCAATAATCAAATCGTTTAGAACCCGGTTACCATGTAAAACATTTGATGTTGATTATCTTCACATTGTGCCGTTTGAGAAAAGTTAAGTAGTTAAAAATTGAAACCAATAAAAAGGAATATATCAAAAATGGTCAACTCCGCAAGAAAAACATATGACATAAATTGTGTGTTTTAACGTGATGTACATTTTTGTACCGTAAGTTTTTGGTCTATCTCTTACCGTTTAACCGTTATGAAAAATTCTGCAAAACACTTCCCATTCATTCAAAGGCTATTCACAGAAAATTCAAAATATACATTTTATTTGCCATGTAAATATAATATACGGTATCTTAATCAAAATCGTTATAGCCATTTTTGAGAAGAAGAAAATTTTAAAAAATGTTTCCATATAAAGGGTAGTTTGTGGAGGAAGGATTTTCTTGAAAGTCTTCGTTTGCATCTTGAAATATACTAAATATAAATGCTAAGTTTAGTATTTAATCGTCATTTCGTTTTAGAGCTATGATATCCACAGATACACACATACATACACGGACTTTTTCTAAAAACCTTTTTTCTTTCTGACTCAGGGGTCCTCAAAATATACATGTGCACATACGGGCTAGAGAAAGTAAAGCTTATTCGACCATTACAATTATTCTTTTACTGCTAAAGGATGCTTACTTTCAAATGTTTAATGAATTGGATTACATTTATTTGTTCATTTTAAATCATATTTCAATTTATTCAGTATTGATTCCTATCTAACAACATTGAAAATTTGGCTGGTTATTCGTTGTGCGCTACCTCAGCTTGCCTGACGTCCAGATTTTTCATCTATACTGGGTAGCCTTTTGTCTAACCTTATCTTTTTACACTGTTTCCCTCTTTTCTCTTGTTCTTTCTTATCCTCTTTTATCCTTATTTTGGCCAATTTATTTTGTTTTCCTTAGGAGCTTTCCCCGTGTTTTATGATTTTCCGTTGCTCTTTGCGTTACCACTCTTATGGCTACAGCATTTTTATCATCCCATTTGTCCCACTTCATCTCTTACCTACATGGTGTTTGTTCTTTATATTTGTTCTTCCACGCACAATTCTCAAATTCCTTCTCACTTCTACGTATTCCTCTTAAGAACAATACCCTCATTCTCACCCATAGGAATACTTTTATATCCTATCTGATATAATAGTCCCTAATTTAACTTTTGTTCTGTAGAAATTTAACAATTTTTTATTTTATAATGTTCCCCATGTGTCTTGCCTTTCTGTGTCTTCTCTTCTGCTTCATAGTGATTTCCAAATGGCAGTTTTTGGATACTCACTAGACCCCACTTTGAAGTCTGTTGACTGGAATCTATTAAATCAGAAATATAAAGAACTTTTTATCTCGAATAACTGGAGATTTTTCGTCTATTTTACCTAATAATCCATTAGAATTAAATAGAAAATTGATAAAATTACCTTTCGCCCCTATTTTACATTTAAAGACATCTTAGGATTCATTATTGTATTTATTATTTTATCCCTTTTATCCCTAAAAGAACCTTATACTTTAGGAGATCCAGATTATAATCATGACCAATTTATGACTGGTTACATAGCACTTGGACTCTTACTGGATCTTTAGTGCCTACATCCGTGGAGGAACAGATGAGATGGACAGCAGGAGAGGACAGAAGCGCGCACAAATTACATAGAAGCGACTACTTCGAAAAATGAAGTGGATTTTTATATTTGGACCTCCCTTAACCACTTGACTCTCACCATTCTATTACGAGGGCTGGGGAAAAAGTCGTGGCAACTATTTATTTTCTTGAAGACACCAGTCCGGTTGGAAAATGTGACAAATCATAAGAAATAACAAGGTGTTTACTACATATGTGGACAATGAATAGCGCTGAATATCGTAACAGACTAATTTATTACGGTAGTATACAGGGCAATATGGCCTTAACAGTGCAAAAGAATGATAATACAGTACACATACAGTTGACATGACAAAACTGGGCCTAAGGACACTCAAAGTAGTCCTCTGCTACTGTCAACACACGCTGCCAACGATGTGGGAGGCGCTGAATGCAACTCACCGCAGCATTTGCCGCACCATGTGTGAATAGGGTCATCCGTTCGCACGCAGCATTAGCAATGTCCTCTTGTGTTGCAAACCACCTACTACGTAGTGGCTCCTTAGTCTTTCTAATGAGATCAAAGTCACAGGGCGAAATGTCGGGAGAGTACGGTGGGTGCTCATATTCTTCCCATCCTCATCGTCGCAGTAGCTGCCCTACACACTCTACGTTTCTCCCGAACGCCACGCCGTACCTGTCGCACCAGGAAGTCCCTGTAGTTCTGTGCGGTTACAGGTCTGCAATGTGGAAAACAATGACACCCCTGAATCCATCGACGATCTCCATCAATTTGACTGGGAAAGGATTCTGACGAAACTTCTGCCTCCTTGATGATCCAGCATGTCGCCACTTCGCGGACTGTAGTTTCAATTCTGGTTCGTATGCCTTGACCCAAAATTCATCGATAGCGATTATTCATGACAAGAATTGTTCGCCATCCTGTTGCCAGCGTGCTAGGTGGTCGGAGCATATTGCATAGCGCAAACACCTTTGAACTTCCGTCAGTGTATGCGGTACCCACCGCGATGCGATTTTGCGTAGTTGCAGCTCATTACGCAATATCCTGTGGACGATGCGTTTCTCGATGTCACTTGCCCTCTCTAACTGCAGTAGCGTCCATCGTCTGTCTTCATCCAGGAGCTGCTAATGACGACACATGCCACATCGGTCCGTACACTGACGGGTCGTCCCGAACGTTGCTCATAAGTGGTTGACACGTCCTTGCTGAAACTTTCCTACCCACCGTGCTACTGCGAGTTACTTCCATCTCGCACGACACTCACAACTGACTGATTTCACAGCCCTTGCTGCGCTACTACCAGCTATCACAAAGCCATCTGTCATTCTACATACACACTATGCCTGCAAAACTTCCACACGACACATATACGTTTGTGATTCGTTCACATATCTACGAGAAAAAAACTAGTTGCCATGACTTTTGCCCCAAATCTCGTATGTTGGAAGAGAAAGAGCGCTTGGTTTTGCTCAGCGGCTTTTATGGGGGTTATTTTACGTACGGTAAATCTACAAGAGACCACCAGCTATACTTTCCTACCGATGTAAGCCATACTAAGAATTTTTCTACCGAAAAAATCCTTCGTCCTCTATCGGGTTTGAACCCGCGACCTTTGGAACCAGAGGCTACCATTTTACTTTTAGACCTTGGAGGAGAGTAGAATGCTCAGAATGCTTCCCTCTAGCAGGAATGAGAAAACTTTAACAAGAGCGGAGGCGCGAAAGCCTGCAATTTGGCAGGACTAAGAATAAATTCCAATACGCATACCTCTTCGCAATCTCTCCAACACAGACATTTGTCTTAGAGTCAACTGAAATATAGAAGAGGAAAATTAAATAATAGAAAATGGAGGAGAGGGGAAATCTGAATAATTCGTCTTTCCAACGAGGAATATCAGTCAGAGTGGGCGGACATCAGTAATCGAAACCGGACCTCCCAAATACTGGCTTCACACTTTACTCCTCACTAGCTTTCATCCACGTTAGGAATTTACAAATTCATTGCTTATAAAAAATAATAGACAGAAAAATAATGAATAAAGAAATATTCTGGTTCGTTCAACAACCTCATACAGAATAGGAAAGGAGGTGAACTAAATAATTGAACTGTCATTTGTGGTTTTAAAGTTCAAATGTGCAAGACAGGTATGGCAGCTAGTAAATTATATGTAATTAAATTAATACGCGTTAGTGTCAGAAACGAAATAAAAAGAGATAATCAAGCGTTTCTGTCCTGTGGGAGTAGCATGTTTGCTTCATATTTAAGAGGTTACGAGTTCGAATCGCGTCAGCGTGAGTTACCTAAAGTTTATTTTATTTTTGTAAATCCCGAGGATTTCACTTCGTCCGATATGTCATACCAGGTTATAGGACGTTGACTAAAACTGCTGATGAAATATATTCACATAGCTTTCTCCATTCATTAATTAATGTTTATCTTGTATGGCTAACCAGGTGTGCAAAAGGCAGGACTTCAGAGCCTGTATTTCAGAAAATAAATATATACATTTCATTTATCATTAAAATATCTCAAACAAATTGTAGTTTAATCAAAATCGTTTAATTGAGCCATTTTTGAGAAAATAAGCGTTTTAGAAAATTTGTCATGAAAATCTTCTTGCATTTTTGGAGGATACATTTAAATAGTAAATGAGGTATTTCGTTTTCGTTTTTTGGAATGTTGTTCAGCGACACACACACTTTCACTCTCTCTCTCTCTCTGTGTGTCTCTCCGTTTTTTTTTCTAGAAACCCTTTTTTAATTTCTATACACGTACTATGTACATAATGTATAGAAAAGATATTGTATTGCAACCAAAAATATTTCACCGGAAATGCATGTTTAGGGACTCCCCGAGTAAAAAAAAAAAAAAAAAAAAAGACAACGCCCAATAAATTCAATACTTTATCTCAAACTATTGCAATGCAATGCAAAGCAATGTCACAAAAAGGCTGAGTGTAAACATCCATCACTTTATGCACAATAGCAAGGTGGGTCAAGTCTGATGAACGACATTACAGACATTACTCTGCATGGCTAACATGCACTAAAGGAAGAAGATGTGCAGACTGTGAACGCATTAGTGCTGCCTGGTTGGAACGTCATTCCCCCCCCCCTTTTTTTTGTATACCCTATTTCTATTTTACCTAATTGTTTACTTTGTTTGCTGTATGATTACTGAATTGCTGCTTTCCTCTGTTACATACACACATATGTACACTAACATATAACACCCATGCCCAAAGGGGGACTCGAACAACTTTCCCCTGCGCTACAAAGCTCCAAAGCGAGAAGCGCTAGCGAGCGCGGCTATGGGGACCGGCACCCATTGGCCAAATTATGTATCCTGCATTGTGCTCTCTTGCGCATTCAATTTTCAACCAGCTCCTCTGATCTTGCCTGCAATGTTTTCGATTTTTCACTATTCCTGTTTTTAGTTTACACTTTTAATCTAATAAATTATAATCTAGTAATATCGATGAACGAAATCGGTGAAACAATACCCGAATTTGCTAGGAGTCCAAGGAGGTAAAAGTTACTCGATATTCGTCTTATTAGGGTAATTGAAAACCGCGAAAAAATTTTTATCCGGGTGGATCACTATAAACCCTAACGAGATTCTATCTGTCAGATTTGAGGCTGACAGCTTAACAACACACTACGGTGGCAGGGGAAAATGAAGGTGTCCTTGTCGCTGAATATGGGTATGGGGCGGGGGGGGGGGGCAAGTTCATATGCTCCGAATGATTTTTTGCATTTTTGCAATATTGTTGTCAGATTTAGAAAAATTATCCTCTGCATTATTGTAATTATTAATGATTTTGTTACACCATACACAAATGTTTTCAAGTTGCTAGACTTGGACAAACTATAAAGTCAAGCAGAAACAGTTGCCAATTTTCGCAGGTTTCTTCCATTATTGGTTCCTGATGAGAGGGACCTCAATGACTTGGTCAGCTTTAGACTTGCTTTGTTTGTTTGCCACGTAGCGCCAGCTTCAAATGAACTAACACAGTGCACACAAACCCCATTTCTGCAGCGGCGCATATTGGACAATTATATTCCGCTCACGAAGGAGCGCTATAATTTAATAAAATGTCAGTAGCAATTGCCGCTACGCTTATATTAGCATCCGCGCTTGCACTATGAAAGGGCAATTTTGTTATTAACTGAAGACACATTGCGTGCAGCTGTAATCAAAATGAATAATGAAAAGTGCTTCAATTACTTGTGACACTTAAGAAACAGCACCGTTTTCATTCTTGGAAGTGCATTTATATTGTTTAGAGATGGTTAAACATCTAATATGATAAAAATGTGATGTGTCGCATTCACATGACTTTCTCTACATCTCTACAACCATTTATTGTTAAAAAGCTTATGCTTTTAATTACTTCATGCTAATCGAAAAAAATTAGCAGAAATAGTCTTATTACTTGCTTCCTTGTAAGTAAAAGCAAAATAAGGGAGTACCATAGGTTAAAGTGATAGTCTAAAGCTGGCTGCTATGTGATAGAAGTTCCTTTACTTTTATGGACAGGAGTTGACAAATTCTTGTATGAGAAAAATGTAAGGTGAAACCAAAAACAAGGACATCTCAAAAGCGATAAGCTCCACGAAAAAATTGTATATAACATAGAATGTGTGTTTTACGTGCTCTACATTTTTGTGTGGTAAGTTTTTGTCCACATCTTATGGTTTAGCAGTTATGTAAAATTCCGTAAAATTCATCCAAAATAAAATAATCTTCAGAGACTATTCCCAGAAAATCAAAATATACATTTATCAGGTAAGTATCTTTAATATACGATGTTTTAATCAAAATTGTTAGAGCCATTTTTGAAAAAATCAAAATTTTCGAAAAAAGTTCGAAGTAAAGGGGTGGGGGGATTTTTCTCAAAACCTTCGTTTCGTATCCCTGAAGGATACTAAACATAAATACCAATTTTGGTATTTTACCAACTTTTCGTTTTTGAGTTATCGTGTTCACAGACACACAGACACACACGGACCTTTTTCTGAAAATGCACTTTTTGGATACAGGGGCCTAAAACATATATTTCCGGTAAAATCTCGGTATCGAATATTTAGGTGGAGTGCAATACCTTCTCTATACATTATGTACATAGTACGTGTAGAGAAAGTAAAAATTACACACAGGTGTCCCAGAATACAAGCGCACAAATTGGCAGCATGGTAGAGGAGTTCAAGATAAATATAGATAGAGAAGAAAACCTATATGCTATGGTTTCTAAATTGTTTGCTGCAGTATAAAAATCTATTTAAGTTTAACGCGCCACTGATCAAACTGTTATGGGCCGTGACCTGAACACTCAATTTCGGAGAACGTGGATGTAATGGCATTATTTAGCGCTATGGTTGCCGCGTGTGCATCGGATTAAGATGGTGAGGGAATCGGACGTTCGACTCTCCGGAGTTACCTTTGTTATTGGGTTGTTTGCTTTCATTAAATCTTATAATGCACCGTTATTATTGCTTTCTCTAGCCCTTATTTACAATGCACATAGCGCAAGGTATTCTATTTCACCCAAAAATATGATGTCGATATTTCACCAGAAATATATGTTTCGAGTTCCCCCGAGTCAGAAAAAAAGTTTAGAAAAAAGTCCCTGTATGTGTCTACTTAAAAACGTAAAGTACATTAAATGCCAAAGGATGCAACACGAAAAATTGTCAAGAAAATGTCCTCACCATAAACTACCCTTTACATAAAAAAACTTTTTGTTTGTTTTATTTTTCTCAAAAGTTATTAACGATTTGGATTAAAATACGGCGTATTAAAGATATTTAGTTCACAAATAAAATATATATCTTGAATTTTCTGGGACTAGCCTCTGAAGACCTCTTTATTCTGGATGAGTTTTGCAGAATTTTAAATAACGGTTAAACAGTAAGGGATAGACAAATTTTACTACACAAAAAAATTAGATCTCGTTATAACACATAATTCGTGTTATATACACTTTTATGAAGAGCTGATTATTTCTGAGATACCCCTTGTTGTTGGTTTCAATGTTAAAATACTTACATTTTCTCAAGGGGAAAGAGACTTTTCTTTTCATTTCTCTTGTTTTGCTACAGTCCATGCAAAGCGAACTTCAATTGTTTCACATAGAACGGCTTATAAAAGAGTCGACTTTAGATTTAGCCCAGTGTATCCCCTTATTTCCGTTCTACTTGCAAGGAAGCAAATAATAAGGCAATTTCTGCTGTTTATCTTGATTATATGTCATAGATAAAACAGTAATCATTTGTAAGGAAGGTTGTTTCTGTAACAACTAGAGAAAGACGTGTAAATGAAATATTCAGGTTCTTTTCTGCGTTACTCCATACGATTTAATATGTTGAAAAATGAAATAGTTGTAATGTACGAGAAGCAACTGGATGCAACGGAAAATGCTTGAATAACAATTGCTACATTAAATACCTGAAGAGGTACACTTCTCCGTACTTCTCGGAGTTTCTAAAACACAGTGTATCACACACATTAATGTGTTCTGTACGTACATATTACAATTGTAGGCACAGTTCATTATTACGAAACAATATTATCATTATGTCAAATGAACTCCCAATAAAAATATCTGATGTGTTACACTCACATGACTTTCTCTAGCTACTCTACAAACAAACTTCTTGCGAAAGATATCTCTTCTTTCAACACCATGATAATCGAGACAAATTTTCTAAAACGTCTGTTACGTATAAGAAAAGTCATTTTTGAGAAAATCAACGTTAAGATGTTTTTAAAATATAATATATATGTTTTAATGTCAATATATAAGGCAAATATGGCACTACCTCGAATGAAAATTATAGCGGTAATTTAATGTAGTGCCCATAAGCAGCTTGAATTATGTTTGTACGCACTCACAGTGGATAAAAAGAAAAGCTGGTGTATTCTGTAACCATAAACAGCTAATGTGTTTGTCTATCTGAAGGAAAACAGACGAAAACGTATCTCTTATGTAAACAGGGAATTAGGAAGTAAATTAAACAAATATATTATATATACATTAATTTGTGTACTTTTGCGGAAAGCCAAAAATAACAAAAACAAATACAACGCAAAAGGGCGGGAGCGGAATAGTGACGTCAATTAAAACTAACAACTCATTGCGTAAAGTCCACACCCAGAGTTTAGAGAACATAAATGTATTCTCTGGGGTTTAGGTTACGAAAATACTACTGGAAAAAGGGAGCCATGCATTATTGCTGAAGATAGGGATGGAGCTTCAAACCGTCAATTTTATCGCAAAATTGTATTACTGCACCAGCACTATATTTTATTGGAATTCAGTGGCAGTGGAGTAGCTTGACATTGTGTCCCACAGGTACACTCTGGTGCAGAAAAACTGGCTGATAGTGGAACCCAGCATTTGTATTGGTGCTTACACCACCCTCTACCGCCATTACCTCATTTTACTCTCTCTACTACGAATAGGATATAGAGGAATTATTGCATTCCGCCCAAAAAATTGATGTAAAGATTTCACCGGATATACATGTTCTGAGGTTCATCCGTAAAAGAAAAATCCGATGTGATCCATTCACATGACTTTCTCTACATCTCTGCAAAAATTGTTGTTAAAAATCGTATGCTTCTATTTACTTCATGTTAACCAAAAAGAAACCTAGCAGAAATAATGCTATTACTTGCTTCCTTCAAAGTGGAAGCGAAATAACTGAGTACCATAGATTAAAGTGATATTCAAAAGCTGGCTGCCATATAACTGCAGTTACTTTGTTTGTGGGACAGGAATTGACAAATTTCTGTATGAGAAAAGCATACGCTTTTCATAGCTGAAACCAAAAACAAGGAATATCTTAAAAACAATCAACTCCACGAAAAAAAAAAAGGTATGTAACATAAATTGTGTATTTTAAAGTGCTCTACATTTGTTGTGTGGTAAGTTTTTGTCCATCTCTTATGGTTTAGCAGTAAAATTGACCCAGAATAAATTTTTTCAGAGGCCATTCTCAGAAAATTCAAAATATAAATTTTATTTGTCAGGTAAATATCTTTAATATACGATATTTTAATCAAAATTGTTAGTCATTTTTTTAGAAAACCAAAATTTTCGAAAAAAGTTCCATGTAAAGGGTAATTTGGGGTGGGGAGATTTTTCTCAAAATCTTCGTGTCGCATCCTTGGAAGAAACTAAACTTAAATACCTAGTTTGGTATTTTGCCGATTTTTCGTTTTTGAGTTATCGCGTTCACGGACACACGGACACACTAACACACGGACACACACAGGGACCTTTTTCTGAAAATACCTTTTTTGGATACAGGGGACCCTAAAACATATATTTCCGGTGAAATCTGGGTATCGAATTTTTTGGTGGAGTGCAATACCTTCTCTATACACTATGCACATAGTCCGTGCAGAGAAAGCAAAATAGGATCTGAAGAAAAAATTCCAGTGTGCGCGTATGTCCGTGCCCAGCATAATTCAAAAAGGAAATGTGGGCTTAATGGTAAACTCGGTATTTAAGGCGACACCAGTCTTTTTAGCGATTTTTATATAAAACGGTTTTACTTTCTCTATACGTATCTACTATATACATAGTATATAGAGAAGGTATTGTATTGCACCCAAAATTCGATACCTATATTTCACCGGAAATACGTGTTTCGAGACCTCCTGAATAAAAAAAAAACATTTTTAGAAAATGTTCCTGTGTGTGTGTGTGTGTGTGTGTGTGTGTGTGGGCAACATAGCTCAAAAACAAAAAAGACCGTTAAATACCAAACTTGGTATTTAAGTTAGTATCTTGCAAGGATGCAATACGAAGGTTTTCAAGAAAATCCCCCTCCCCACACCCAACTACCATTTACATGGATTTTTTTTCGAAAATTTTGATTTTCTTAAAAATGGCTGTAACGATTTTGATTAAAATATCGCATATTAAAGATATTTACCTGACAAACGATATGTATATCCTGAATTTTCTGGGAATAGCCTCTGAAGCCTACTTTATATTGGATGAATTTTACGGAATTTTGCATAACTGCTAAACCGTAAGCAAGAACTTACCAAACAAAGAATATAGAACACGTTAAAATACACAATTCATGTCATATAACCTTTTTTCTTGGAGTTGATAGTTTTTTGAGATGTTCCTTGATTTTGGTTTCAGCATTAAAAAACTCCTGTTCATACAAACAAAGGAACTTCAGTCACATAGCAACCAGCTTTTGACTATGACTTTAATCTATGGCACTCACTTTTTTTGCTTCTACTTACAAGAAAGCAAGTAATAAGACAATTTCCATTAAATGTTTTCTAGATTAGTATTAAGTAAATAAAAGCATTTGATTTTTTTTTTTACTTTTGGACATAAAATGCTGCGTGCTTTAAAGAACATCTGTGCAATTTTTGACTCTCCTAGAGCAGAAATAACATATGTTCTAGACGCCATCATTAAAGCGTGCCCTGGTTAAACGACCTTCTATGTCAACTTTTAAAAATATTTACTCAGGTTCATATTTTTCTTTGTTATTTACCTATATTAAAAATCTTTTTTCTCCCATAAAATTACAGAGGAGGTCTCAAAATTGTACTCAAAGTTCTGCAGAATGCGTTAAATAAAATATCTAATATTTCCTTTGTTTTTTTCCCATATTCAAGCTGTATTTCTCCCATAAATTACAGATACAAGGCTCAAAATTGTCCTCATAATACTGCAGAATTCGTTAAATAAAATTTCTTATTCTTATTTTGACGTTGGTCATAGCTTAACTTTTAATACCTAATTCATAGAACCATGCACTGGTTTTTTTTTTTTTTTTTTTTTTGCAGTCAATAATACTTGTGTAATATGTTGTAGCTCTAACTTTAATACTTAGAACATTTCTTGTCACTTCATCCTTCGCCTGAAGCTCAGTAACCTGAATTAAAATAGCAAATATTAAATATACTTGCATCAAAAATAGAATATATACTTTTAATGAACGTCTTCTTTATTCTGATGAATTTTGTGTTACGAATAAACCGTAAGCGTAGAGAAAAGCTTTCCACAAAAATACAGATTTTGATAGAATACACTATTTATGTGAAATACAGTATTTTAGCAAAACATTTCGGAATATTTTTGTTATTGGTTTCAATTTAGAAAGAAGCGTATGCACTTCTTAAATGGGAATTTGTTATACCTTTCGCTTTCGACTGGTTAAGCAAAGAGAACGGAATTTCAAGTCACTCGCACTTGATTATCACTTTGGCCTAGGGTATTACCTCAGTCTCGCAAACTACAAGGACGTATGTAACAAATGCATTTCTGAAAAATGTTATGTATATATTCTGGATTACGTGGGTGGATCGATAGACAGATTCATTAGATAGATTATATAGATAAGCAGATGAGAATAATTTGTCAGAATTGGTAGCAATAGTCATGTGAATGTTTGTCTCTGTATTTAAATACCCTTAAGACAGAACTTCAATACCATAATATCCTTTCTTTCTCTCGTAAAAGTTCTACTTTTTACACAATTTTCCTCCTTTAAAAGTACAAAAATCATTCGCTGTTCAGTTTTGTTTCTGATAGCTTAGAAAGCATTGGCATTGTAAACTCAATAGTTCATTTATAGTGTTATATTACTATCCAATCATATGTTTAGTCTCTATTTATACACACGCAGTCTATTAATTTGCTAATTCCTTCTCTCATTATACATTAAAGTTTATATTGAAATTACTTGGCACGCAATTTTGCGTTTCTGGGGTGTGGTCCAAGCACATTTATCAGTGGCGTACAAGATAAATTACATTTCACTCCATTATAGAGCATTTTAAATCGATACTGTTTAAGTTTCCTATCTTGAAATATTCAAACTTTAAATTTATGGGCTTATCTCTGTAAGAATTCCAAAGACTGTACATATATTCAAATAATTGAAAAAACGTATGCGTTTTATTCCTATACGTTTCCCTGTTGACTATTCTCCTAATCCTTATTAAAAATGTTATTCTTCGGTCTGAATAATATGCGGAGGAGCTGTTTAATGTAGAGGTATCACAATTTTGTTGCTTTTGGTTGATTATGCTAGCTTAAATCTCACTTTAACATAATGCAGTGGTCTTAAAATAAGTTTACATATCCATTGATAAATACTACAACCACTTCCTTTCCCTTATCCAATTCCGATGGAATAAACCTCAAAATTCTATAGTTTAACATGGTTGGTTCCTTTATTTGTACGTTTTAACTTGGGTTTGACGTTTTGCTTCCATCAAAGCTGTTAGTGATGCTATATTAGCTTTCAAAGAAATTGTATCCTGCAGTTAGGAATTTAACCTGAAAGAACACATCACACATTTCCAAATAATCCGACATTTTGAGTGCGTAAAATGTTGACCAGGACTCGAAAACGATGTCAAAACTACTAGAAAACAGTTTTTGGATACAATGGACCATAAAACATATATTTCTGGTGAAATCTCGGTATCGAATTTTTGGATGAAGTTTAATGTATTTTCTAGGCACTATGTACATAGTACGTGTAGAGAAAGTAAAAAAGTAAGCTAGGATCTCTTTGCGTAGCTAGGGTTAAATAAAATATATCTGATACGAAAGATGACTTTGGGAAAAGTTTGTTTAAAACTGAAACGAATAACAAGGAATATCCTATAGCTCTACAAATAATGCATAAGATATAAAATGTGCATTTCACGACATTTATAAGTTTTGTGAAAGCAGTTTTTGCCTATCTCTTACGGCTTACCATTATAAAAGTCATCCAGAAAAAAGAGATCTTCAGACGCCATTCTCAGAAAATTCGAGGTATGTATTACCTTTGTCATGAAAATATGTTAAACATATGGTATTTTAATCAAAATCATTAAATTTTTAAGAAAATCAAAATTTTCAGAAGTTTTCCATGTTTTGCAGTGTTTTTTTTAAGAGCCTTTTCGTACAAAATTGGAACATACTGAACTTAAATACCAAGTTGGATATGAACCGACATTCTGTTTTATGGTGTTCACAAACACAAACACATACAAAGGGAACTTTTTCTAAAAACACTTTTTTGGATTCATGTGTCATCAAAACCTGTACTTCAGCGAGATCTCGGTATTGAATACTTGTGTAGAACACAATACTTTCTCTACCTACATACTGTGTATGTATTATCCTTGCAAACAGACGAGAGCACTCAGTTACGTAGTACAAGAAGTGGGTGAAAGAGGCGGAGGCTTAAGGCAATAGCCATGCAGTACGCATAGATCAGGAATGATACAACACACATACATCTATATTATTTATTAATAAGTATCGTTTTGTGTGCATAAAATATCCAATATAAGCGTGCATTTATATTGTCAAAATCTGTATAATATACACCATAACTATTTTCTTTAGTACGTATGTAGATAGAGAAGATTGTACTCCACGCAAACATTCCTTACCGGAAATTTCATCGGAAATACAGGTTTTGAGATTCCTTAAATCCAGAAATCTAATAAAAAACATTTTTGGAAAACTGTCCGTGTATGTGGTGTATGTGCCGGGAGGGCAACATAGCTCAAACACGAAAAGTGCACTAAAAAGTTAAGTTAATATTTAGTATCAGTATCTTCAAAGGATACGACACGAAAAAATATAGAAAAACACTACCCCTTAACCACTCTTTACATATAATATTTTTCGAAAATGATTTTTTTTCTCAAAAATAGCTAACGATCTTGATTCAAATACCAAATGTTTAAAATATGTTTATGACAAACGAAATGTATATATTGAATTGTCTATATATAGCCTCTCAAAACCTCTTCCTTCTGGATGACTTTTGTATAACTGGTAAACCGAAAAGCTCGACAAAGAGTTACTACACAGAAAATATAGATCTCAATAGAACAATCAGTTTGTCATAAACATTTGTATTTGTAGAGTTAACCGTTTCCACGATATTCCTTGTTATTGGTTACAATTTTAAACTACTTAAACTTTTCTCAATGGGGAAGGCATCAATCGTTTCATAACTCTTCTGTTTTACTGCTAGCTGCGCTAAGATAACCGAATTTTAATTCTTTCACATAGCGATAACTTTTAAAAGATTTGACCATCACTTTAGCCTAGTGTATTCCCTTATCTCCCATCTACTTACAAGGAAGCAAGTAATAAGACACTTTCTGTTATTATTCATCTCGATTAGCATGGTGTAGATAAATGAATAATCATTTGTAAGAAGATATTTTCTTTACGAAGTGTTAAAGGAAGGCTCACATTCGCCTAATTGAATAAGTTCTAGTAAGATTTAAAACTAAACGACACAACGGTGGCAGCCACTACGTTTCTGTGCAGACTTAAATTTAATAGGATACCCTCTGCAGCCTCTTATAATAAATTGATATACATCAGCAATTACTTCTTGTATTTAGCTGTGCAAGACTTTTCCCTGTAATTTACTGGTGGTATTGTTTAGTCATTTTTGTAACCGCAATGCGTCACGAGGAGCGATACTCACGTTATCATGGTGCTGGACAGACTGATGCCCTCTACGTGGATGCAACTTTCCGGCTGTCACCAGCATCAGTTCATGCTACTGCGCATCACGTTGACAGTGCTCACGTCTATTTGCAAGCACTATACTACGTACTAAGTAGAAAAAGTAATAACTTAATTCACTTTGTATTCTTTGGAAGTATAATGTATATTTTATTGAAGCGTTCTAAACTATGTATAGTCATTAATATTAATCAAGATTTTAGGTAAATATTTGATTATTTTATCATTCGTGTTGTTAAAAGTTCATACTGGCTTGGCTAGTGCTCCTTCCTTATTCTTTTTTATCAAATCATTTTTCTCTTTAAATTGTAAATTAATTTTAATTATATATCACTAAGATAGGAGCGAGGTTCAAAGAGATTTTGCACTCTTCAAAAAGCGAAGAGTTTAGCATGTCTAAAGAGAATGATATTACTTTCTTCTGTTCCTTTTATCCCCTTACTTCGTTCCGCCTTCTCTGTCCTTATGATTTACGCGGGAATGTGGAACAATCGACAGCAGGATAATGAAAGAGGGCGAGGAGTTAATTAATTTCTCCTTAAAGGGAGGAACCTGCTCGAGAAATTAAAGCCCTCAGTTAAAGAGAAGTAACGTCTGCTAAATTCTAATTATAGCGTTTCCTTCATTGCCAAGAATAAACTCTGATGTATATGCACCAAATATTTACAATTAAAACAAATGTTGCTTATAGAGTTATCCTTTGAAGTAGCCTTAAAATGTTTTTGTTGTTTTAATCAGAAATGTAAAGGTAATGTTTGTATAGGTACACTTGAAAAAACTGTGCTTAAGACAAAACAAATTTAATATACTGCTTTTAAAATAAATCCTTGTGACAGATTCATAAAATTAAGAGAGACTGAAGCAAAATGCATAAATCATGTAAAAATAAGAATTAATTATTCTTACTTTCTCTACACGTTCTAAGTACATAGCGTATAGAGGAATTGTTGTATTCCACCCAAAATTCGATACAGATATTTCACCAGAAATTCATGTTTTGGGTCCCCCTCAAACCAAAAAAACATTTTCAGAAAAAGGTCCGTGTGTGCGTGTGTGTACGTGGCTGTGTGACTATGGACAACGTAACTTAAAAATAAAATTTAAGTATATATTTAAATTAACTAAATCTGTGTTTTTGTAAAATTAATTGAGAAAATTGTCTTTACTATATTAAATTAATACTGTGATGGAAATCTCAAGGGTTATTATATAGTTAATTAAAGGTGATTTTATTAATTGTATCTTGTGTATTACTGTATATTAAAATAGACTATGGATTTTGTTTAACGAAAAGACCGGTAAATATGAATTTAAGTTTGGTATTTTCCAAGAATACGACACGAATATTTTCAAGAAAATCACCGAAATAACCTTTACATGGAAAACATTTAGAAATGTTTTATTTTCTCAAAAATGGCTCTAATAATTTTGATTAAAATCTCTTATACTTAAGATAATTAAATGATAAATAAAATGTATATCTTGAATTTTCTGGGAATAGCCTCTGAAGACAAGCTTATTCTGGCTGATTTTTGCGAAATTTTTTATTACTGGTAAACCATAAGAAATAGACAAAGCCTTAGTACACAAAGAATGTAGATCACGATAAAACACACATTTTATGCCATATATATATATTTTTACGTGGATTTGGTTGTTTTAGAGATATTCCTTGCTATTGATTTCAGCTTTAGAAAACGTATACTTTATTCATACGGACCTGTCAACTCCTGGCCACGCAAAGAAACGCATTTAAATTCCATAGCAACCATATTTTAAAATATTTAATTGTTGGTTTAGCCTAGTGAATTTTCTAATTTCCCTTCTTATTAAGGAACTAAGTAATACGACCGTTTCTGCTAGTGCTTTCGAATTAAATTGATGGAAGAATAAGCTGACTAACAATAATTTGTCACAGAGAAATAGAGAAAGGCATGTGAATGGAGCACATTAGATTTTCCTTATTGCCTTTCAATTAAGATAGAAGAATAAGAGAGCAAAGTGCTAGCCTAGTTTTTATTTTAAGCTTTGTATACCACAATGAACCTCCAAAATTAACTGAAAATGTGTTCCTTTACATGTCTGTAGAAAGTTATTTTAATAAGCTTATTCTTTTATCTATTTCTATATAAGTAGAAGGCAAATGAGGTAATACACTAGGCTAAACCTACAGTCAAATGTTTTAAAATGTGGTTGCTATCGGAATGAAATCCGTTTCTGAGTGGCCAGAAGCTGACAAGTTCCTGTATGAAAAGCCTTAAAATTGAAACAAATAACAAGGAATATCGCGAAAACGGTGAACTTAAGAAAAAATTATGTCACATAAATTGTGTTTTAACGAGATCTATATTTCTTTTGGAGTAAGGTTTAATCCATCTCTGAAGCTTTACCAGTTAAGCAAAATTCAACAAAATTCATCCAGAATGAATAGGAGTTTAGAAGCTATCTCCAGAAAATTTAAGATATATATATATTTTATTTTAATCTAAATAATTTTAATGTGCGCTATTTAAATCAAAATTGTTAAGAGGCATTTTAGACCGAAACAAAAGTTTCAAAACTTTTTTCCATGTAAAGGGTAGTTTGCGAGGAGGGGGTTCTTAAATATCTTCGTGTCGCATCCTTGAAAGATATAAAGTATGGTATTCAACGGCATTTTTGTTTTAGAGGTATGTTGTCCATAGACACACACGGACCTTTTTTCTATTTTTTTTGGACTTGGGGACCTCAAAACTTATACACCGGGCAGCAAGAAAAACGGACACTTTAATTTTAAGTCTCAAGTCTGGCATAATGAATAGAAAAGTGTTCCAACTGAGAATAACTTAAGGTTGTGAATGAAGCATTAAAGCAAAAGAAATAAAAACTGGACTTATTAAGAACTTACAATGGAACAAAATAAACTCTTTTTGATCATTTGCAGCAAATAAGTGTTCTGTATGTTGATAAACATTTTTTCGAGTTTTATAACTTCAGTAGCGTGAGTTGCCACCCTTAGCTCTAATGACATCCTCTAGGCGACGTGGCATATTCCTGATTATTTCTTACAATATTTTCTTAAGGAGTATTTTCCCATTCTTCTTCCAGAGCAGCTTGAAGTTCATTTATGGTTTCTGGAACAGTTCTTTGCTGAGCCTCCCCATGATATTGTCCCAAAAATGCTCAACATGATTGAGGTAGGGAATACGTGCTGGCCATTCCATATCATCTATGCCTAATTGATAAAGCGTAATGGAAATTTCATGCGCCGTGTGTGCCATAGCATTATCATGCATAGAATAAAGTTATCACCAACAAATGAGACTCCCTGAATCCAAAAATGAGATTCCTTAGAAAAATGTCCGTGTGTTTGTGTCTGTCAGTGTCTGTCTCTCTGTGTGTTCTGTGTGTGCGTTTGTCTATGGACAGCATAGCTCAAAAACGAAAAGACCATTAGATACCAAACCTGGTATTTAAGTTCGGTACCTGCCAAGGATGCGACACGAAGATTTTCAAGGAAAATCCCCCCACTCCAACTAACCTTTACATGGAAAATTCAGTTTTTCTAAAAAATGGCTCTAACGATTTTGATTATATTTAACATATTTTAATGACAAATAAAATGTATATCTTCAATTTTCTGGGAATAGCCTCTGAAGACTACTTTATTCTGGATGAATTTTACGAAATGTAGCACAACTGCTAAACCGTAAGAGATGGACAAAAACTTACAACACAGAAAAATGTAGAGCACGTTAAAACACACACTTTTTATTACGTATATTTTTTTCGTGGCGTGGATCGTTTTTTGAGATATTCTTTGTCATTGGTTTCAGTTTTGAAAAACTTATACATTTTTCAAACAGGAATCTGTCAACTCCTGCCCATACAAACAAAGGACCTTCAGACACATAGCAACCAGCTTTTGACTATCACTTTAAGCTATGGTACTTATTTCGCTTCTACTTACAAGGAAGCAAGTAATAAGACAATTTCTGCTAATTTTTTCTTGATTAGCATGAAGTAAATAGAAACAGAAGCTTTTGATAATATTTTTTGCAGGGATGTAGAGAAAGTCATGTCAATGGAACACATCAGATTTTTCATGGATGCATTCTTCAATGTACCTAAATGCTGTCAAGGTACCGTTGCATATACAACGGAGCTCCGAATGGCTTGCGACAGAAACTCCAGCCCAGGCCATAATAGAACCGCCACCAAAGGGCCACTATTGGTTGTAATGCAAGTTCCGTATCCCGCTCTCCTGGTCTTCTCTATACACTTAGTCGACCAAAAAGAATACAGAGTACGAGACTCATCCGTAAATAAGACTTGCTCCCAATCTACCATGGTCCAATTGATGTGTTCACGTGCAAAGTTTAGTCGTTCAACTCTATGGTGTGGGAGAAGCTTTGGTAGCTTGGAAGGCCTTCTTGATAACAATCCATGCTCCCTGAGCCGTTCTTCATACTGTACTAGTGGACACCATTACATCTCGAACTTCTGCTAAGCGACGAGCAGTCATTGTTACAGACAACTGGCGATTTCATAAAGTGCTGAGGACGACAAAACAGTCATCTCGTTCGCTTGTAGACCGTCGACGACCAGATCCAGGCCACCTCTTGTATTCTCCATGCTCGTGGTATCTTCTGATGGCATTGCACACGAGCAATACCCAACACATCAGAAATGTAACGGACGCTGCAACTATCTTCATTTAGAGATAAGGACTTTGCGACGTCCTCCGGTATTATAATGTCATGATGGTGTCACCATAAACTTGAGAATCATCAAAATTTGGTGCAATTGTTTATTCAGTTCAATATACGTAATATAAATTACGTAATAGTAGATAAAACCCAAGGATCAAATAATGTGGGTTACAACAACAAAATGACAGTAATTGATATTATAAGAATGAAACAAAGGAATGTAGTGGTATTTTCCAGATAAAATAAACTGAAGTTTTATAACATATGATTTGACAAAACATTTCAATCAATTTTAAAAAAATTAAAACATATTAAAGTGTCAGGATTTTTTTTTTAATGCTCAGAGTATTTCCGGTGAAATATCGGTATTGAATTTATGGATGGAATACAATACTTTCTCTACATACTATGTTGTATTCCATTTTTTGTTACTACCTATTCTTTAAGGGGACTCTCCGGGTCATAATAGCCCGAAGTCGGGCCAAGGCTAACCGCTCGACCATTGCGTACACATCTCTGACATTACAGGCGTCACGGATGGGGCGCAGGGGTGTGGGACGTGGTTAGCGCCCCGAGTCCTACCGGTCGGTCAATGAGATCCACGCAACCCGGAGACACTACGTTTCCTTAAAGGAGATTTATCTGTGAATTTATAATTCATTGTGTCTTAATTAATTACAATAATTGTTATGTGTAAATAGTTGTGAAATTTTGGGATAAATGCATCTAGTACTTTTAAGGAAAAAAGTATTTTTAGTTTTTAAATACCACAAGACCCCTTGCCATTCAGTTTTCAAAAACTTGTAACAAAACTACTTATTTACATTCCGTAAATATCAATTAAAAAGTATTGAAGGAGTTACAAATTAATTAAATATTACTGCAGGAAAAGATATGATAAATTAGTCTTTATAGTTTTTCATTATTTTTGCAGATTCATTAATGTTGTTGACACAATTATGTAACTTATTTTACTTAGAGAATTAATTCAATAATTTTATTTATTGTGATATTAAGGTTCTCTGGTAAAAAAAAATCAAACTGATTGGTTCAAATGCACACCGCAAGGGGCATTTTAAACATTTACATATGTTGGATAATGTATTTAGAGAAACACTGCTTTTAATATTTCAAGTTTCATTTGTTACCATTAAAACTCCCATTTATAAAGTCACGTGACAAGTGTTTAAATTGCAAGTGGCCGAAAATAGCTTATTAATCTACAATAATGCCACGGTATATTATTGTGTTAAAATCCAAAAATCAGCATTGTTAAGAATTTTGGTCAGTAATCATATGTTGGTTCTCCTGACAAACTATTGTTTCAAAAGCTTATTCCCGAGTTCAAATCTCACTTAGAGTGAGTTAGCTTATCCTGAGAAACTAAATGCCGAGTCACTAACTCCATGGATCCTATGCTCATTTGAGCATCATTTTACGGAGTCCATTCACTGAGCGTTATGACCCGTTAAACAAAATAAAAACAAAACAAACTCATTTTTCTATTTACTTTATCCTAACTTAAGTAAACATTAACAGAAATGGCTTTATTATTCGCTCTAAGCAGAAGCGAAATAAAGGAATGCACTACACTAAAGCGATAATCAAATATTTCAAAAGCTGTTTGCAATTTTCTTTGTTTGGCCAGAAAACGGATCAAGTACAGTATTTAAAGTTTGAATACCAAACTTATGATAGAAAACCAATAGGAGATGGACACAACTAGTAAATTTATTCCATCCTTTCAGGTAAAACACTTACTTTTCCCACCCTTTTAATCGCTCACTTTGTTCAAACTAATATTCTGCCAAATGGGTGTAGAACACAACTGATAAAGATATTTTGCCAACATTAAATAAAGAAAAACAGTATAGGGAACCAAAATATAAGTTTTGACTGTACGCAATAGAAAAAATAAAACTATTTAACACAATATGTGAATATATTGTAATAGCGTTGCGTTCTTCAAAACATGTTAGCTGGATAACTCCCTTCGTGAGAAATGCTACACCCGTGTGACTGTATTTTCAAAGCTTGGGAGTCCTCGTGTGTTACTGCATTATGCAAATAGCAAGCGAAAAAGAAAGAAAGAACTGGAAATGCTATGGTAATGTCTTTTGGTGCATTGAATTCATCTAATTTAATGCTTAGAGATGTAAATAGTACATCAAAACAGGTCTGAGTTTGCTAATTGATTTATTTGCACGAATCTTTTGCAAGTGTTTTGGTAACCGAGACAATTTATTTAATCCTAAGATATATATATATATATTAATTGTATTTTTACTTTCTCTAGCACGCATGTACACACGTACATAGTAGACAGAGAAGGTATTATATTCCATCCAAGTATTCGATAGTGAGATTTCACCGGAAATAAGTTTCGAGACCTTCTGAATAGAAAAGAGCAGTTTTAGAAAAATGTCCATGTGTGTATATGAGTGAGTGGATGGAAAATATAGTTAAAAAAACAAAAAGCCTACCAAGGATGAGACACGAAGTTTTACAAGAAAATCTCCCAATTCAACTATCCTTTAAATGAAACATTTTTTCGAATTTTTTTTTTATTTACTTAAATGACTTTGAGCAAAAGCTATATTTTCATGACAAAGAAAATGTACACATGTTTATTGAATTTTCTGGAAATAGCTTCTCAAGATCTTTTCATTTTGGATCACTTTTGCATAATTGGTAAACTGTAAGAAGTAGACAAACACTCAGAGAGCTCGTTACATAGTTTATGTCATATCTTTTGTAGAGATATTCTATTTACTAAGACACTGCCTGTTTTTTGCTTCAATTTTAAAACAAACTTTTCACAAACGGGAACTCAGTTTTACTTTTTCTACACGTATTATGGATATATAAGTAGAGAAGTTATTGTATTCCACCTAAAACTTTGAAGTTCAGATTTCAGCGGAAATATAAATGTTTTGACGAACTACGTGTTCCAAAAAAAAAATGAGTGTCTATTTTATGGACAGCATTGCTCAAAAGCGAAAAGAGCGCCAAATAATAAATTTGGTGTTCAAATTTAATATCTTCCAAGGATGCGACACAAATATTTTGAAGAAAATCCCTCCATATTGGCATAAGATGAAATGTTGTTTTTCTCAAAAATGGGTCTAACAATTTTGATTAACATACGGTATATTAAAGAATTTATCATTCAAAATGTATATGTAAAATTTTCTGGGAATAGCCTATAAAGATCCTCTATGTGTATTTTTTATAAATGGTAAACCGTAAGGAAAAAAAAAAGTTGCTATACACACACACACACACACACACACACACAAACACACATATAAACCTACACCAAACAAAATGTAGCTCCCGTTAAGACACATAATTTATGTCATACGCAGATTCTTTCATAGTTTACCATTTCCGAGATATTCCTTATTACTGGTATCAATTTTAGGTACTTAAACTTTCTTCAAACAGGAGTCTTTCATGTCCTATTATTTTTGCTCCTAGCAAAATTTCAATTGTTTCACATGGCAAACGGATTTTTATCAGCTTTGACTATCGCTTTAATGTATTAACTTATTTCCCTTCTGCTAACTAGGAACTAATATATTCCTTTTTTCTAATGTTTATCTCAGTTACCACGATATGCATAAAGGAATAATCTTTTGCAAGAATAGTTTGTTTGCAGAAAATATAGAGAAACTTGTGTGAAAGGAACAAATCGTATTTTATTTATTTTTATCAACACTGTTATTAATAGATATATATATCAAAGTTTTGTGATCCTGTAATCCCCATGGAACCGAGTTTTAATTAGTTTCGCTTCCTTATTATTGACTCTCTGTCCCTCTCCTCTGGGAAATGCTTCAGAGAGAAAGATAAAAATATCAGATCTTACTCACACACAGACACAGACACACACACGACTATTTCTAAGCATTATAATTTCCTATAATCTCTTGTCTACTATACTACTAATATAATTATTTTCTCTATCGAGTACCATGTACATAAATTGGAGATATTAGAACATATTAAACTTTTGTATTCCACACAAAAATGTAATACCTATCTAGATTTCAATATAAACACATTTTTGAGTACCCTCAAATAAAAACAAATATAACAAGTTTGTGTGTGCATTTTGAACAGCATAACTCAAAAAGGAAATGTCGGTTAAACACTAAACTTGGTATTGAAGCTTAGTTTTCAAAGAAGAATTTCAGAAAAATCCCTCCATCCCGAACTACTCTTTACATAAGACATTTTTTTCGATTTTTTCAGAAATAGTTCAAACGATTTTGATTAAAATACATATGTTAAAACATTTTCATCAGAAACAAAATGTATTTCACTGGGAACAGCCTCTGAAGTCCTCTTATTCTTAATTACTTCTGCATAACTGGTAAACCGTAAGAGATTATAAAACGTTACAATACAAACATTTTAGATCTCATTTAAACACACAACTTATATCACAAGCATTTATAAGATATGTATTGCTATTGTTTAAATTTTCGATACTTCTCTTATTTTCTTCACGTTTTTTTTTTTATTTCTGACCGCACAAATGGATCACAGAGCGATAAGCTTTTAAAAGATTTGATTAGCGCTTTAACCTTGTGTATTCTGTATTTCCTTTCTACTTATAAGAATTAAATAATGGACCATTTCTACAAATGTTTATCTCGATTAGCATGATGGATCCCAGAAGAAGAATCTTTTATAAGAGTAGTTTGTTTTCAGAAAAGTCATGTGAATGGAACACATCAATTTTTCTCAGGTTGCCTGTCACCATATTAAAGTCAGCAATAATTTGTCGTTAACAAGAATACCCATGGAGTCATTTTGACTCCTTTGCGATTATGTTTTTAATAATTACCTATGTTTGCGATATTCTACAGCAAAGTCCTTACATGATGTTTACTTATTGGAATAAGCTGAAAATGACACTGTTTATTTAGAGTAATTTTTGTGCAAGAAATTATATGATTTACCTAAAATGCCCAAGGGGGTCATTTTGACTCACGTATATTTCTTTCTAATAGTTAAGATTAGCGTGTGCAATTTTTATTCTATCTGGACGGTTAGATCCTCCGTAAAAGAAGGGTAATTAGCGAAAAAGAGAACTGTAAGTAGATATAAAATAAATATTTTTTAAGAATTGCTTTGGAAAAGACACACATATACGAAGCGTGTAGAGAGTGATGTGAAAATAAGTCATTAGATATAATGAAACATAGAGGCACACTTCGATTTTCTGGAGGGGGGGTTAGAGATTGATTCCTGTTGCACACCCAATCAGGTGTCAAAATCAGAACGTATAGCTTGAGAAACCAGAACAATTTGGTCACAGAGGTAGAGCAACTGTGAAATTTGAAAAATCCTTTATTGAAATTTATTACAATTGCTGTACACAATAAATGTGATATTTCTGTCGTGTTTAAAAATTCTAGCTTGCAGAGCTATTAAAATAATTATTTTCATTTGTCTAAATTCATTGCCCTTATAAAAATGAGTTACGTAACTAATGCATTGTTAAAAATTTAAACTAAATGAGTTTGCATAATATATATCATTGTTATTTTAATATTAATCCGTAATTATTGTACAATGATTATTATATATCGTTCCCGAAGAACAGTAATTTTCTAAAAATTGGAGCATTATTTCGGAAAGTAATATAACCATATTCTTTTATGAGCTTTAGAGAGGCTTTATCTTTAGAAATATTAGTAAACAACTGCATGTGTGGAGCATTTTAGGTATGGAAGAGTTTTGGAAAAATGTTTCCGAGAAAACAGGATCTAAAATTAGACATCTCTCTTAATATGCACGCGCCTGCCCATTTATAGCTTCAGTTAATTGGTAGATAAAATAGCGCCAACTGGGAAAAACTGCATATTTAATGAAAGTTTAGAATTCATTTTTTGGTTTAAAAAATCTGATATGTTCCAGTTTCATGACTTTCTCTACATCTCTGTAACAAATCATTGTTAATAAGTTTATTCTATCTATTTCATGCTAATTGAGAACGGGTCTAATTACTAAGTTCCTTCAATTAGAACGGAAATAAGAGATTATACTAGGCTAAAGCGACAGTCAAATGTTTTAAACTGTGGGTGTTATGGTATTCAAATCCGTTTCTTTGCTTGGCTAGAAGTTGACAATTTCAATATGAGAATAGTTTTAAGTATTTTAAAACTGAAACCAATAACAATAAATACCTCGAAAATGTTCAACTCCACGAAAAAATGTATATAACATAAATTGTGTGTTTTAACGACATCTACACTTTTATACTGTAAGTCTATATCTTAAGGTTTACTAGTTAAGCAAAATTCAGAAAAGTTCATCCATAATACAGCAGTATTAAGATGTTATTCCCAGAAAATTGATTTTTATTTGTCAGGTGAATATCTTAAATATAAGAGATTTTAATCAAAATCGTTAAAGCCATTTTTGAGAAAATGGAAATCATCGAATTCTTTTTCCATGTAAAGGGTAGTTGGAGGGGGAGGGGGATTTGTTTAAAATCTTCGTGTCGCATCCTTGGAGAATATTGAACTTAAATATCCAGTTTGCTAATCAACTGGCTTTTAGTTTTTGAGCTACACTGCACACACACACACACACACACGGACCTTTCTCTACACGTACTGTAGTATATAGAAGGTAGTGTAATGCACCCTATAATTCGATACCGAGCTTTCACCGGAAATACACATTTTGAGACCACTTAAATCCAAAAATAAGTTTTTAGAAAAATGTCTGTGTGCGTATGTGTATGTGTGTGTGTCTGTGGCCAGCATAGCTCAAAAATGAGAACTCCATTAAAAACCAAACTTGGTATTTAGATTTGTAATTTCCAAGGATGTGACATGAAGATTATCAAGAAAATCCCCCCCAAACTACCCTTTACATGGAAATGACTAACGATTTTGATTAAAATATCGTATATCAAAGATATTTGGCTGGCAAAAAAAAATGTATATCTTGAATTATCTGGGAATAGTCAATGAATTTATTTGGATGAATTTTACGGAATTTTGCAAACTGCTAAACCGTAAGAGAGCACGTTAAAACACACAATTTATGTATTTTTTTTCGTGGAGTTCATCGTTTTTGTGATATTCCTTCTTATTTATTTCAGGTTTAAAATATCTAAACTTTTCTCACACGAAAGCAGTAATTTCTTGGCCCTGCATAGAATCATATTTCAACCACATTGCAACCAGCTTGTAAGTGATTTTACTATCGTTTTAGCCTAGTGTATTCCCTTATTTGCTTGCTACTTACAAGGAAGCAAATAATTAAAACAATTTCTGCTAATGTTTACTTCAATAGAAAGAACATGCAAAGTAGATAAAAGAACATGCTTTTTAACCATAATTTGTTATAGCGATGTAGAGAAGGTTATCTAAATGGAAACATCAGATTTTTTTTTTTTTTAAACTTTTGTTAAATTTCACACCTTAATAATACATCGCCTCATGAAATCACTCAGTGAGTGGATTACAGTGATATATAAGTTACACTTTTTATAGGTAAATTCCTCTTCTCAATCTGCCAAAATAGTTAAATTAATAACATTCAATGTCAATAAAATTATTAAAATACCGTGTATTCTAATTATTGTTAGTTAATTTCAATAAAATCCATACATTAGATATTTCTTATATAAAAAAGCTGATGTGTTCCAATCACATGACTTTCTCTACATCTCAACTACAAATTATTGTTAAAAAGCTTATGCTTCTATTTACTTCATGCTAATCAAGAAAAAATTACCAGAAATACTCATATTGCTTGCTTCCTTGTACATAGAAGCGAAATAAGAGAGCACCATAGGCTAAAGTGATAGTCAAAAACTGGTTGACATGTGAATGAAGTTCCTTTGTTTGTATAGACAGGAGTTTTTCAAAACTGAAACAAAAAACAAGGAATATCTGAAAAACGATCAACTCCACGAATAAAATGTACATGACATAAATTGTATATTTGTATGTGCTCTATATTTTTGTGTGGTAAGTGTTTGTGTATCTCTTACGGTTTACCAGTTATGCAAAATTCAAGAAATCATCCAAAATAAGGAGGCCTTTAGAGGCTATTCCCAGAAAATTTAAGATATACATTTATTTGTCATGTAAATATCTTAAATATAAGACTTTTTAATCAAAATCGTTAAGAGCCATTTTTAAAAAAATCTAAATTTTCGAAAAAAGTTTCATTTTAAGAATAGTTGGGGTGGGGAGATTTTCTTGAAAATTTTCGTGTTGCATCCTCGGAAGATACCAAACTTGAATACCTAGTTTGGTTTTTAACGGTATTTTCGTTTTTGACCTATGCTGCCCACAGACGCACGCTCAGAAACACACGGACGTTTTTCTAAAAATGTTTTTTTTTATTCAGGGGTTCTCAAAACATATATTTTCGGAGAAATCTCGGTAACGAATTTTTGGGTGCAATAAAATACCTTCTCTATTCACAATGTACAGAGTACATGTAGAGAAAGTAGTATTTAATAAAAACATTAAAACCAAAAATGTAAATCGAAAATCGATTAAGTATTACATCTAAATTTCCCAGAAATACAACCTTATTTGTTTTTGATAGTGCACATCACAGTTCTGCATTTATGAAGCTTGGGCAGCTTAGGTAAGTGGTGTTTCTCGACTTTGGAGTGGTAGAAAATCTCGAAATGTACAAGAAACTTGAGAAGCTGCAGGTGATGGCACTAGAGAGTGCGTTGATTTAGTTTCGGGTTACAAGGAGACTGCATATGAGCATGCGCAGTAGCGCCACTTAAGCGAAGTCTAAGTGGCCAGCTCAACTTTCTCCTGAGCCGGGAGAATATTCATGAAATTGCCAGAGTTGAAACACTACGTCATGTTATATCACCAACACTCCTACAATTCTCACACTGTTTTATTTAACGATAGCCCACATGATTTTGAATCCTAAAATGTTGATGTGCAGACACATTTCCACATATTTAAAAAAATCTGATGTACTCCATTCACATGACTTCCTCTACATTTCTGTAAAAATTATTGTTAATAAGCTTATTCTTCTCTTTACTTCACGGTAATCGAAATAAAAATTAGCAGAAATGATTTTATTACTCAGTAGAAAGGAAACAAGGGAATACACTAGGGTAAATAAACAGTTAAGTGTTTTAAAATTTGGTTGCTTTGATTCTGAAATTTGTTTCTCTGCATGGCCAGGAATTGACAAATTCCGGTATGAGAAAATTCAAGGTATTTTAAAACCTAAATCAACAACAAAGTGCGAGTGTATATCGAAAATGGTCAACTCCACGAAAAAAATGTATTTAACATAAATTGTAATTTCTAAGGAGGTCTATATCTTTCATGTAGTAAGTTCTTTATGTGTATCTTACGCTTTACCAGTTATTGGGGACGCAGAAAAATTCATCCAGAATAAATAGATATTGAGAGGAGATTGTCAATATATTTATTTTATTTGTTATAAAATATATAAAATATAAGAGATTTTAATCAAAATCGTTAGAGCCATTTTTGAGAAAACCAACGTTTTCGAAATGTTTTTACATGTAAAGTGTATTTGGGATGAGGTGGGGATTTTTTTTTTTAAATATTAGTGTAACATCCTTGGAAGATGCTGAACTTAAATATCAAGTTTGGTATTTAACAGACTTTTCATTTTTAAACTATGTTGCCAACACGCGCACACACACACATATTCAGTTTTCTAAAAATGTTTTTTTTTAATTCAGGAAGTCCCAAAATATGTATTTCCGGTGAAATCTCAGTATAGAGCTTTTTAGTGCAGTTCTGTACCTTCTCCATACACTATTTACGTCTTTCACATAACTACCTCTGTAGCTGTTCTATATATAAAGTATTCTTATTATTTTATCTAAATTATGCTAATTAAGTTAAATCTTAGCAGAATTACTCTTATTACTTATTTCCTTGTAAGTAGAAGGGAAATAATGGAATACACTAGTCTAAAGAAATAGTCAAATATTTTAAATGATCGCTATGTAAAACAATAGAAGTTTGATTCGCTTTACAAGGCTGGCAGAACTAGATAGACGAAACGAAAGAAGACTTCTTTTTGAGAAGATTTAAAGTAGGTAAGTACAAACTAATAACAGGCAATATCTTCAAAACGGTCGACTCTGCAAGAAAACTTATGACAAATTATGTGTGTGTTTTTTAACAAAATCTACATTTTTTGTGTGGTATGTTTTTTGTTTATCTCTGACGGTTTATAGTTCTGAATATTGCACCAAAATTCACCCAGAATAAAGAGGTGTTTAGAGGCAATTCCCAGAAAATTCATGATATTCATTTTATTTGTGATGCCAATATCTTTAATGTACGGTATTTTAATCAAAATCGTTAGAGCTATTTTTGAGAACATCAAAATTTTCGAAACATTTTCCATGGAAGGGTAGTTTGAAGTGGAGGGATTTTCTTGAAAATCTTCGTGTCGCAACCTTGGAAACACTTAAATACCAAGATTGATAACCTACTTTTCGTTTTTGAGATATGCTTTCCACAGACAGACAGACCTTTTTCTAACAGTGCCTTTCTCGGACTCAAGGTACCTCAAAACATATATTTGCGGTGAAATCTCGGTATAAAAATTTTGGGTGGAATATAATACCTTCTCTATCCAGTGTGCATGGTACATGCGAGCTAGTGAAAGTAGTAAAGTAAATAACAGAAGGGAGTTACCATTTTCATGGACATACACAACAGCGATATTTTTGTGGACACGTGTGTTGAAGTACACGTGAAGGTCATACTGAAAATTCAATTAAGAATAAATTTGAGAACTCTAGGAGAACAAAGCAATTTATATGCAAAAGGGCAGCTGCAAATATAGGTTCAGAGGTGTCTTCTGAGACTAGTGTTGCCAATAAGGTTCTCCGAGAATAAATATATCGAACTGCTTATATTGTATTATTGCCTTGAATCTGTAATAAAAGCGTTGTGGCTACGGTGGCCTACGATAGTTAATTTTTATTAAAACCATTAAATACATAAGTTCAATAGTGCATAAGAGTGATGCTATATATTGTATTTGTTTCACGGTAGTGCATAAAGTTACAACTTGCTATGTTTATGCACACATGTTACAGAACTTCACTTTATACATTGATAACAATGCGTAAAACTCAAGTTTACACACTGTCGTACAAAAAAACATTTATTGCATGCACAGGTCTTAGTTCTTTTTTTTTTTTTTTCCTCTACAGCTAATTTATATTATATATTCTGGAGGTCTCTAACGTTTAATGTTGGCAATACTTATACTTTTACTACATGGTAGGCAGATAAGATATCATTTCATCCGAAAATAGATGGGTGGTCCCCCGACTAAAAAAAAAAGTCTCTGTCCATGTATCTGAAAAGCATAACTCAAAAACAAAAATTCCGTCAAGATCAGCATCTTTCAAGGATGCCACACAAATATGTTTGAAAATGCCCCCACCATAAACGACCCTTTACAGGTAAAGTTTTTCTAACATTTTTATTTTCTTAAAATAACTAACGACTTTAATTAAAATCAGTAAGTTTAGGCTGTTTTATGATATATATTTCTTGAATTTTCTAGGAATAGTCTTTAAAGTTCTTTCAATCTGGATGGTGTTTTCGTAACTTAAGAGGAAGACAAATACTTACCAGCAAAACATGCAAAACATGTCGTGTTAAAAAAGACAATTTGACAATTTATTTTATATAGATTTTGTTGTTCACAAAAAATATCTCGAAAATAGTTATTAATTTTAGAATATTTACGCATTTCCCTAATAGAATTCGACAGCTAATACAGATTGAAAATTTCTTAACATAATTGACAGTTGCTTAACCCAAATGCGTTCCCTTATTCCTTTATATGTTTTGTTCGTACTTAACATACCCTCCCATTATGAAGAACTGACACACTCTAGGACTTACAAGCGGGTGCCTAGGGGTCACAAGCCTGTCGGGGAGCCGATGGGGCGAACCACAGAATGAAGAACTTGGAACCAATGGTCAGTCCATAGCCAGGCATGAGCATGAGGAAGTAGATGATAATATGAAAAATAAACAAAATGGACGATAGGAAAGGTGATGATAGAGCAATTGGTGAAATGAGTGGCGGGGGAAACCGGAGGAATCCAAGAAAACCCGCCCTCTTGCCACTTCGTCCACACAAATCCCCCTGCGGGCGCTTAAGACTGAACCCGGGCAGCCTAGATGGAAGGATAGTGGTCTAACCACTAAACACCTGCGCCGCCACTTTTGTGTTGACAAAGAAGTATATCAAAAAGTAGTTATGCAAAATGTTTATCTGGATACACATGAACTAGTTAGAAAAAAAATTTAAGAATAGACATGCGAGTCAGTAGAAAAATTTAATGCCGTGCCGGCATGTTGCCATGGTTGTTAAGTGGTTAGAGCAACTGGCTAGAGACCGGGAGATCCGTTATTCTAATCCAGGCTATGGTATTGAATTTTTCAGTCTGACTCTGACTACCTATCCAACTCCTGTCCTACACATGCCTTGTGTGAAAAAACAATTAAATTACCTTCTTAAAGAATATTTAGGAAGAAGGTAGAGAAAGTCATATGAATATAACACATCGGATTTTTAAAATACAGCTATATAGTAAACTAGGCTTATATTCAGTAATTGAAATCGTTATATGATTGTTTTAAATGGTCGTATGGCTCTAAGAAATACGTAGAACTAAAATAGGTCGTTGGTACTGTCTAATAACATTAACATTTATATTTATAAATTATGGAAGTTTGTACTTTTTCCACTAATAGGTAATCTTTAATAGTATGAACACATTTTTGGGCCCTTCTGTTGTTGAAGGCGTGTGGTTGTGTGGTCAACGTTTCATCGATTTCCGAGATAAGCTCCTTTCTAATGCTACAGGAGTCTCGAGGACAATATGCTTGATATTACCCGAAACGAAATAGCCGAGAGGTGTAAGATCTGATGACGTGGTGGCCATACAACACATGACCCAATTAGGAAGCAAATTATGTGGCATGGCGCAGCGCGGTGTCGCTCATAAGTAGGGAAACAAGCGCCGTTAGTCCGTCCACTTTACACTAATAGCTAACGGGTTGCCTAGTTATTAGGATGTCAATAAACGATCTTGAAACTTGAAATTTCACGCTGCCCGCCGATCCCTATGACTGCGCTCGCTAAAATGCATAGCTTTGTGCTTCGTGGCGCAGGGGATCGTGGGTTCGAGTCCCACCTTGAGGTGTTTCTGTGTTTGTAAATATATACGAGGGTCGGGTGATAAGTCCCGGGCCTCTCAATGAAAGCAGCATTTAATTATTTTTTTCCTTTTTTTTTTTCCTCAACATAATCTTCACAAAGGCTTAATGCTTCTGTCATATATCTGTTCTAATTTAATTAAACCATCTCCATGGTGTGATTTATCAAAGTCCTCAGCATAGCTGTTTACCGCATCAATGACCTCGTTGCTGTGAAATCTTTGTCCTCCAAGAAATCTTTTGAGGTTCGGGAACAGGGAGTGCTAGATCCAGCAAATAGGGTGGATGTTCAAGCAATTCCAACTTTAATTAGCACATTTTTCCCATCGCAATGGCTGAACAATGGGCCGCAGCATTGTCATGATGAAACAAGATTTTATTTTACCAAATGAGATATTTTTGACCTCATCATTCAAACGTTACATAAGCTTGCGCAGTAGTCACCAGTGATACTTTTACCCTTTTCCAAGTAATCAATAAAAAAAATGTCCCTGTGCAACCAAGAAAACACTTGCCATAACCTTGTTAGCTAACAAAATTGATTTTACCTTTTTTGGAGTTGGTTCACCTGGTGCAATTCACAGCTTTGACTGAGATTTACTTTCTGGAGTGTGGCGATATATCCAAGTTTCATCCATGGTAATAAACTGTCTCAAAAATTCCCTGGGATTTTTAAGGTAGACCTCCGCATTCTTAATAGAAACAGTTTTTCTTTGCAATTTTTGATCAGGTGTCAACAAACGCGACACCCATCCTGCACAGACCTTGTAAAAACCCAAAAAATTAATTAAAATATTACCTGCCCCTTCTTCTGATATGTTTACAGGCTCTGCTATCTCAAACAAGTTTAATTTGTTCAATGATCTCTGGAGTTGTCACTTCTACAGGGCGTCCAGAGCGAGGCTCATCACTAGTGCTCGTACCTCCCATTTTAAACTCTGCAACCCAAATTTTAATCTTTAAATATGAAGGGGCAGAGTCTTTCAATGCATTGCCCATTTCCTCCTCCATTTCTTTAGACGTTAAGCCTTTCAAATGGAAGTATTTAATCACTGCTCGTTTTTCCAAATCCTCCATTTGCGTGGAAACTCTAAAGTTGTCTTATTTAAAAGGTGTCATTCGAAAACTAAAAAATCTGATGTACACCATTCCCATGACTTTCTCTATATCTCTGCAAAAATGATTCTTAAAAAGCTTATACTCCTATTTACTTCATGCTAATCGAGAAAAAATTAGCAGAAATAGTCTTATTACTTGCTTCCTTGTAAGGAGAATCAAAATAAGGGACTACCATAGGTTAAAATGATAGTCAAAAGCTGGTTGCTACGTCAATGAAGTTCCTTTGTTTATATGGATAGGAGTTGACAGGTTCCTGTATGAGAAAAGTATAAGTTTTTCATAGCAGAAACCAAAAATAAGGAATGTCTCAAAAATGACTAACTCACAAAAAAAATGTCTATAACATAAATTGTGGGTTTTAACGTGCTCTACATTTTTTGTGTAGTAAGCTTTTGCCCATCTCTTACGGTTTAGCAGTTATTCAAAATTCAGTAAAATTTACCCTGAATGAACTACTCTTCAGAGGCTATTCCCAGAAAATTCAAGATATACATTTTATTTGTCACGTAAATATCTTTAATATACGAAATTTTAATCAAAATCGTTAGAGCCATTTTTGAGAAAATCCAAATTTTCGAAAAAAGTTCCATGTAAAGGGTAGTTTGGGGAGGGGGGATTATTCTCAAAATCTTCGTGTCACATATTTCCGGAAATAATCACTGACTACCTCTTCATTCTGGATGAATTTTGAATTTTGGTTAAATCGTAAACCGTAACAAATGGCAAAAAATTATTGCACAAGAAATTTAGATCTCGTTAAAGCACAAATTTAAATGTCATTTACTTTTTCGTGGAATTACTATTTCTTAGATATTCCTTGTTATTGGCTTCAGTTTTAGAATGCTTACATTTTTCTCATACAGAAAGTTTTCAATTTCTGGTCATGCAAGAAATGGATTTGAATCACAAGCAACCGGTTTTTAAAATATTATGCTACTGTATTTTCTTGTTTCCCTTTTACTTAGAAAGAAGCGCGTAATATAACCGTTTCTGCCAATACTTATATCAATTAGCATGAAGTACATAATGGAATAAGTTTTTTAACAATAATTTGTTACAGAGATGTAGTGAAAGGCATGTGAATGGAACTTATAACTTTTTTTCTAGTTAATTCGCATAAAAGAGAAGCACTTGGGGAAATATTTTCTTATGTTATAAATTTGTTGTAAACTAACCAAGGTTTCAGTAGCCTAAAGAGATTTCATATTTTTAAACCGCACATCTCTATGTGACGACTTTAAAATGTTATCCTCTGCATGATGCGAGAACAAATGAATATGAACTATTTAATCACATCTAAGTATTTGAAAATTCAAACTAATAAGAAAATAATGTGTCTGATATACTTACGTTACAAAAAGGTTTGTATCGCGGGATCTTACACTTTTTGAGAAGTATTTTGCCTATCTCTTATAGTGTAACACTTATGCAAACGTCATTCATATCTTGAATTCCCAGAAAATTAAACATAATATACCTTTTGTCAAGTAAATACCTTTATTATTCGATATTTTAATCAAAATGTTTTCTTTCATTTTGCATAAAATCAAAAATGTTAACAAATCTTCCCTGTAAAAGGTAGTTTAGAATTGGCGGGGAGGGGTTTGAAAATCGTGTCACATATTTTATTACAATGCTGATTTGGTCCCCAAAATACACTGTCGTATGCGAAAGAATAAGAAAGAATTTCCCGAATAACATCAAACTTGGTGGAAGTGTAAGAGAGTGTGCTAGCTATCGTGTCGGCCCGACAAGGTCAGTGTTTCACCAAGTGTAGTCAGTGCACAGCTATCAAACAAGATGGAAACAATAAAGCGATTGTCAGCATGCCTCATAGTCGTCAAAGGAGCCATATCGACATGTGAGCGAGTTCAAACGGGATAGAATGATCGGTCTTCGGGGAGCAAGTTTGTCATACCGTGACATTTAGGCTCGTCCAGGGCATGCTGCTACGACAGTGATGCGTGTGTGCAAGCAGGGGATAGATGAAGGTCGTAGCGGAGAGCGGGCACTGGACCACGGAAGATGACCACAGCACGATAACCGCCATCTTGTCCGCATGACCATAACGGACCGTACAGCTTCATCTAAGTGTTGACTCGACGCAAGAGCACTGCAACACCGTCACTGGGGTGCTGAGTGGCAGGTTCCGTTTCAACGTGTCCGGAGGTACCGTGCTAAGTGCAACCTAGAGGGCTGCATTGTTGAGCAGACAAACACCAGGTGTGATGGATACAACGAACAGCAACTGTACCTACAGGTGCTTGTAGAGGCCCCGCTCCCCTACTTCAGGCACCTCTACAGGCACATTTCAGCAGAACAATAGATACAGGGTAGAACCCCATAAGAGCTGGAAGGATGATACAAAAAGAGGAAAATATAAAACCTAATCCTTAATACCACCACCACCACCACCACCACCACCACCACCACCACCACTACCACTACCACTACCACTACCACTACCACTACCACTACCACTACCACTACCACTACCACCACCACCACTACATCTACCACTACCACTACCACTACCACTACCACTACCACTACTACTACTAATAATAATAATAATAATAATAATAATAATAATAATAATAATAATAATAATAATAGTGTATGTTATATAGTCTTTCATTGGTTTCAATTCATTTAATATGCCATTGTTTTGGGTAAGCCCTGTGACAGCCATGCCATAAAAACACACTGGTACCATATCGATATATTTGAATGCTAGGATTGCTATACTACGCTCGCAGCCATATTCATCTATTAACATTATAGCAGTACGACTATATTAATCTCTTTAGAAATTCAATAGAGGTGCATGAAACTTTCACATCAATTTGTGTAACGATGCTACTAGTCACATACAAATTACAAAGCAATTGCACATTCTGTTTATTTTTGCTATAACTATGACTGAAATGTATTCTACCAATCAGTCCAACGGCTAAAATGTTATTAGAGAAGTTGTTCTATTACGGCATTCATATTTATTCCAACAATAGGTTTGTAAATTGAGCATTAGAAGTACTCGACCATTCAAAAATTCTAGAGCTATACTCTCAGCTTGTACTGCTATCCTTTGTGTACCTTTTTCGGCCTGAATATTTTCTTTATCTCTGCGTTGCAGGAAAAAAATGAGATAGCTACTATTCACATAACCTTCTCCATTTGTGCAACAAAATATTGTTAAAAAGCTTATTCTTCTATTTACTTTATACTAATCGAGAAAAATATGAAATGGTCTTAATACTTCCTTATAAGTAGAAGGGAAATAAGGAAGTACCATAGGTTTAAGTAATAGGTTTTAAAACATTTAACTATGTGATTGAAATGCCTTTGTTTGTATGGCCTGGAGTTGACAAACACCCTTATGAGAAAAGTAGAAGTATTTTAAAACTGACACCAAAAATAAGGAATATCTCAAAAAAAGGTCAACTCCACGAAAAAATGTATATAACAAATTGTGTGTTAAAAGGAGCTCTACATTTTTGTTAGGTAAGCTTTTATCTCTTACGAGTTACCAGCTGTGGAAAATTCCGCAAAATACATCAAAAATAAAAATGTCTTCAGAGTATATTCCTAGAAAATTCAAGATATAAATTTTATATACCATGTAGATAATATAACACAATATTTTAATCATGATCGCGACAGCCATTTTTGAGAAAATACCCATTTTCGAAAATTGTTCATGTAAAGCGTATCGTAGGTTTGGGGGATTTTCTTGAAAATATTCCTGTCGCATTCTGGGAATGTTTGTTTTTGAGCTATGCTGCCCTTAGGCAGACACACTCATAGGGACATTTATATAAAAAAAGGGGGAGGGTTCAGAGGGTATCAAAGCATTTATTTCCGTTGAAATTTCGGTATCTAATGTTTAGATGCAATATAATACCGTATCTATACATTATGTATACAGTACGTGTTGAGAAAGTAAGAACAGAACAGTTACTATATTTTAGCTTAGCTAATAGGAGATAGAATCAGCAGAATCAAACTAAACTGTGCCTCTACACTTTTACTAGCGAAATATCCAAAGCTTTTACAGGGAAACGAATGCTAACACTGGTTAATGCCCGCAGCTAGGATAAACTCGTAACCTCTCTTCTGTATTATCGGTACCAAACAAAAAAGCTCATATGTGATCTCATTTAGTTAATAGAGGCCCAGAATCCAGGTTGTTACTAGTAAAGGGCCAGATGTAATTGTTCCGGCAATAATTAACGAATGACCATATTTGGGCAAGAGCTAATAATTCCGTGGTAGCTATCTTTTGTTTTTGTTACTACTAGTATATGCATTGTAATATAAGCAGATAACATTGAAATAACCAAGCGAGAAGGTGCTTGTGCAACTCGCATTCGGGAGGTCCTGTATTCGATCCCTGAGACCGCCCATGAAGAATTGGAAGATATGATCGAAGATTGCCTGAGGGCAGAAGAAACTCAAATTAGGATAGAATTGAAGGAAATTGTGCAACACAACAGTCTGGGAGAGCTAGTGGACCAGCTATAGTATAATCCGAGCTTATGGGCCGTGGTCTACTGGGCTACTCCCTCTTCTTCCCAGACGTTTTGTTTACCTAGTCGCAGACGAAACGTCTGGGTAGAAGAAGAACGAGCCCAGTAGACCACGACCCACAAGTAAGGATTATACTGTGGCTAGTATTGACGCCTGCCGTGAAAGCCTAAAAACTTTGATGAGCTAGTGGACTTCAGAAGTTAAAATTGATTGTTATTTTATGAACGCTCTTTAATTGCATTGGTTCTCAGTGTTCCATTGGCGTGAGAGACTGCTTAATTTTACTCAGATATCTTTTTATTAGGATTGAGGGTTTTTTAGGTGCTGGCACGGGACCAACGGCTTTACTTCCCTTCCGAAGGAAGCAATAATAGGATTTCTACGTCGTAGTTCGCCTGGTTTGAACTCGCGATCTCGGGAATCGGAGACTAGCATGTTACCCTATACCATGGAGAACGACAATGGACTGTCAGACAAATAGAATAATATTACAGAATAAGTTAAAATAATAATGCTGTAAACAGGAAATATATTGGGTTAGGAAGTCTCTCTTATATGGCAGTGAAGATAGCAATTAGCATTGTGTTCTAAAATGCTCAGAAACCAAAAATATGGAGAGAAGAGATATAGAACAAAAAGTGGGATAAGTTGCAGATAGAAATATGTTTTTTTCAAAGTTTTTTATAAATAATATTTTAACAGTTTTTAAACAGCTAGGCGAATATAAACGGATGGCAAGATAAATATGGATGATGAGAATTAAGAAAGTGAAAGTTAACAGCGAAAATGTTTTCGAGGAGACTGTTGGACTAGTTTGTGAGGAGTGGTCAAGTATTGTAAAGAAAAAAATTCAATGAAAAATATACATTTCTTTTCAATTATTTAATGAAGTTAGCTTATAAATGTGTAAATAAGTTTAGTGGAGAATTGAGGTGAAAAGAGGGATACCTATATACAAACAACCAGGGTATTAGATAATCATCATCATCTTCTTCTTCTACGTTGAAGCACTAAACCATATTTGGTTTGTTCCGGTTCCAATTACTAAAGTTGCTGTATCCATATTTTCCGTGGACGTCCCTGGTCTCTTTTTCCACTTCTCGGTTGATAATTCAAACTTCTCCATGTCATTCTTTTGGAATCCATTCTAGAGACATGTTTATACATTGTCTACTATAATCTTGTTAAGTGAATATAATCCAAATCTTAAGCAATCCTAGAAGGCGGAGAAAACTTTTTGCATGCGTTTGTTACAATTTATAATAATAAATAAATTCATCCATTCACTCGTTTACCACGAATTTGTTGCCATATTATCATCCTCTCTCCCCTTACTTCTTATGTTTCAGATGTGCTTTAAAGTTTTAGTGCTCGGTGGAGCTGGCAGATGGTGCAAATGCATGTTAAATGGAAATAATTCTCCCCGCGGACGCTAGAGGGCTCCAGATTAACGGGTCACTTCATCGCCCTCTCTGGAAGCTTCGACAGGGGGAACGGGCTTGGAAATGCCTTCAATAAATCGTGAGGTCATGGTGTGTGAAGTGTCCCCATTCCGTTTGCCTTGGAATAAACTGTAAAGTATAATATTATGGTAAATAGACTAAGTTAATGGGTGGTAAACCGGAATGTGGTAAGGTTTAACATTTATTGAATTAAAAACTATTGAAAAAAGCAAAGAAAATAATTTAAAATAATATAGGACGCAAAAAACAATGAAAAGTTAAAATATGGCCTACAACTAATGTCCAGGCTTCCTGATTCAAAACAGGAATGCAACGACCACAAGCGAATTCAGTCCACATGAAATTATGATTTGCATTGAATTTCTCAAAAATAACTAGAGAATTTGATTAAAGCATCACAAGTTATATTTTCCTGTTAAATAAAATATATGATTGACTTTTCTGTAATAACCTCTTTATTATTAACGACCTTTGCGTAACTAACAAACCATAAGGGCCGGTATAAAGTCTATTAAAAAGAAATATTTCTGCAAATGTTTATCTAGGTTAACATGCGGTAGATAGAGTTTAAGCGTTTGTAAGAATATGTACAAGAGTGAGGGGAGAAAGGCATGTGATTGCAGCACAATATTTTATTTCATTTTTTTGTATATTATAAAAGAGCCAAAAATGTGTTCGGATTGTGTTCCACTCATATGGCTTTCTTTATGAACTAATGTTGAAAATATTACTCTTTTTTCTACATCAGGTTAATCGAGATAAGCATAAATATAATTGCATAGGTTAGTCAAACTGAGACAGGCTGAAAAACTAATTCCATAGCAGGGATTTGAACCACGGGTTTCCCGGTCTCCAGTCAGTTGCTCTAACCCTGTCCTACCATGGCAACATCCGGCACAGCATTCAATTTCTCAACCGACATGCATGTTTCCCGGTAAACTACAGAGTCACCTCAAATTATTTTGAGATGATATACCTCAATGGCGACTTACAGTGTCTTAAGTATTGTAAGTCTACATATTTTAGCCAACTATTAGGTCAATTAGTGTTAACTTTTTTTTTCATAAACTTACAACTTATAAGATCGTAAGTCACCATTGCGGGATGCTATTTCTACCTCCCAGGGGTCACCATAGGATCACCATGCAGTCCATAGGTTGTGGGCCTATTCGCAATAAACCTAAATAATTGTACGCGAGAGGCAGCTTTCTGGGGAAGGATACAACAGAGTATATCTGTGGCGGAGAATTTGCCTCGCAAGCACGGCGTTCAATTGTAAAGGCATTAATCATAAAACACAAACGAAATAGTATCCCTCGCAATGTCGCAAGGAAAATCGTAAAATATCTTAAGCAATCAAAAACGCTAATCTTTCTTGCATATTCGTACGGGTCTATTAATTCCGTACAGATGTTTTCATTTAGAACTGCAGGATTGAGCAGCAAATAGCTGTTCACAAATTCAAATTCATGATTCTTAAGGTTGCTATGATAAGGATTATAAGTTAAATGTTGATACCACTCATATCATAACCAGGTGTTGCTGCTAGGTGAGACTAGAAAGTTATGGACGCCTTGACATATAGGCAACTTCTCCAATGTACGAGTGATACGCCGCTGCAGATATATTAGGCGGATTGAAGTTACTAGACAAGTCACTCATACATGTTATAAATAGTTTACTTTAATTGACTTTATGCATGCTATAAATCACATTATACATTACCATATTCTGCTTATTTACTTGAATTAGTTCATTCTTTCCTCTTATCTGGAAAATTTCAATGTATGGACCCTGTATACGGACAAATGCAACAATGCATAACGTCAATCAATTTATAACCATTCTACCAACTAGAGCTTATTCAACCAATAATTCCAATTCACAAATAAATAATATATTAGCATAATTTAAATTACAAATTTGTTAGTGTGTACTTTCGCTATTACTTATAGTAAATAGGGCTATTGTATTTCATTCAAAATTCGACTTTGAGGTTTCAAGGGAAATATATGTTTTGAGAGCATCCAAACGCAAAACAAATGCATTTTTAGGAAAGGTCCATCCACATGTGCGCGCACGTCCAGTGTGAGAGAGATAGAAACGAAAATTCTGTTAAATACCAAACTTGATATTTCAAATTCAGCACCTTTTGTGAATACGACACAAACATTTTGAAGAACATTTCCCTAAACGCAACTAGCCTTTACATGGAACATTTTTAAAAAAATTTGGATTTTCTTAAAAATGGTTCTAGTAGCTTTGAATAAAATACCGTGCTTAAGATATGTTCATGACAATACACACACAAACACATATATAATATATATAATTTTCTAGGATTAGCCTCTGAAGTCCTATTCAATCTAAATGCTTGTTTTTTTATAACTGGTAAACTGTAAGAGGAAAGTTCTACAAAACATTGTAGATCTCGTTAAAGCTCACAATATGTCCGGAACATTTATTTATTATTTCTTCTTTTGAGTTAACAATTTACGAGACATTCCTTGTTATTGCTGTAAATTATTAAATGCTTCAATACTAACCTATAAAGTGGTCTTCATTACTCCTACCCATGCGAAAAAGTAATTGATTTCAAAATAAACATATACTTACAGCATTTTTATTGTCATTTTAGGCTATAGCAGTCCCTTATTTCAAATATAGGACAAAAATCTAAACTCTGCGACGCAACAGCCCGAAATCGGGCCAACGCCTACCTTCCAATTGTTGCTGACCCTACTTCTGTCCATTACAGACATCATGAATGTGGTACAACACTGAAAGGTGGAACGTAGTAGCGCTCTTGAGTACCTCCCGGCCGATTAATGCCATTTATAAAGCCTAGAGCCACTAATTTTCCCTTAAGTAGCTCCTCAATTAGTTCTTCAGGGATCTCAAGAGGCTGTCTTCACCCCGGGCCAGGTAGAAAATCCGAACGCCTTTACCTGGAATTGAACCCGGGCCTACCACTTGGTAAGCAGCTGCACTACCACTGAGACAGGAGACCACCTTTATTCTCCTTATAATTAAATGAAATAAGTAATAAGATCTTTTTTGCAAATATTTACTCGTATCTAGCATGACGAAGATGTATCGAGCTTTTGCAAGCACAGGTTCCTAGAGAATAGACAAAATTTTATGACCTTAACGCAACAAAATTGTACGCTCAGGTAGCTAAACGCCTTCAAAATAAGTCAAAATTTGATTATATTTAACCAAACGCTACAAAAAAGATTTAAAAAGTTTACTTAATACACGCATATGCTCAGAGGTTCAATTCTTTATCAACACTTATTTTGGTTTTTTTGGACATCCTGAAGTTTATATTTTAATTCTCTCAGATTTGGAATCATTCCCATGTAGTTTATCATGAAAGAGGTAAAAAGGAAGCATTTTGAAATTATGGTATAATTTGAACTTTATCAGCTATTGGATTCCAAAGTAAATATGCATTTTATAGCGTTTACTACATAAAGAAAAATATTTTTATTCAAAGAAATAATGATCCGGTCACTAAATAATCGCACACTTTCCTATTTTGTCTCTGTATGCAGATTGTATAAATCATTTCTTTCCCAAGGCAGTTGTAATGATATGGGTAGTCTCTCATCTGTCCCATCCAGATGTGCACACGCTGCGGCAAATCCCTGGGGCGTACCCATAGCCGTATTGGTTTTTGTGGTTAATGCTCACAAAAAGAAACAAGTTTTAAAATTCGAAGTAGGGTGGAACGATTTATTGCTGCCTGTGATCTATCGGAGAAAATGTGTGTATAAAAATGATTGGAAAAAGAATCAGGCTTTCTTTTGACACTGTAGTTGATCCTCGCCACGAGTGTTAACCACAACTGATACACACAGTATTAAGGTCCAAATATTTTGAACTTATTTTGGAATAAGGGTTAATGACTTCACAACTTTAAGCACCTTAATATTGAGGAGAATTTGTGTTCGAAAAAGATTCTGTTTGAATTAAAGTAACGTTTTATTTCTTTGAATACTCTCCTATTTGATGTTTCTTTTTAAGTTCAATAATTCAGTCGTATACATAGGCTGTTGCAGGTATACTGTGTTGATGATTAAATGCGCAACATTAAGTCAATAATTTCTCACATTTGTGGTATAATTATAGGTAATTGTATGTGTATTCGACAAAATAGATACAAAGTTAATGTGGCAAATATTGCTAATATTGATACGAATATTCAAATAGTAAGAACAATTTATAGTTTATATACAAACACAAGGAAATTGCTGACAGCGTAGACAAAAATGATGTTTTAACTGTAACTTGAATGCGTTATTGTTTGCAGATGATCAAACTACATTTTCTAACTCTGAATGCAATTTACAGAAAGCTTAAATGAGGAAACCTCAAAGTTTTATAAAATATCTACAAAAAAAAGCCAAAGTTATAAGTTAGAAGGAAAAATGTCAAAAAAATAGATATAATGGTAGGCAATAAAGTAATTGAGCAGATCTCCAGTTTTTTTAGATACCTGGAATGTCAATACTCAAATTTAAAAAATAGTTATTCATAAAATAAGTTAGACAAATTTATAATTCTAAAAGGGACTATTAAAAGAACGTTATTAAGTGAAATCTAAAAAAAAAAAGACTATTCTAAAATGTTACAAGACAATAACCCTACCAACGAAAGCATATGGTGCTGAGAATTGGGCATTAACAAAAACATAAATAAGGAATGTTGAAACAGCAAACAAACGTTTCAGCTGAAATAGAGCAATGTAAAAACAATGGCATGATCATCTACGTGGGATGGATTCTAGCCGTGCTCTAGCCAACGTATACAAATATAAGCCCAGAAAAAGAAGAAGAGAGGCGGAAAACCTAAAAACGTTGGACAGACCCGCGTTAACCTTATAAAGTAGGAAGGCCCAAACAGAGCGTGTTTGATAGTGACGATGAAGATGATTGCTTTGAGGTAAGTTAGTACTCTCAAGTAGTCGCAGTACAAATAAGTCATACGACGTGTTTATTTTTTCCCAGGGCGGTAGACCGAAGGCGTAACGTTGAGTGGACAAGCCCCGAGATAAATACTATGTACTGGAATTCAAGTTGAATGCTTACTGCAAGGCCGACTTACACAGCTGCAAAATGCCGGAATATTAAATAGTGTTTGGTTTCAATATGATGGGGCCCAGCTCGCAGTGGCTGTTTGATAACGTCTGAACGCAGTTTTTGGAACTCGTTGGATCGGTAGAGGATCCGACAATCTCACATGGCCTCCAAGAAGCCCTGATCTAACAGCTCCAGAAAATGCATCAATGCAATGTGGTTACATCAAAGAGAAGGTGTGGAAGCAACGGTACAATAGAATATGTGGTGCGAGTAGCTTTTCAGACAGTGACTTCAATGATGTTGAGTAAAATGAACACGAGAACATGGCGGCGTATTCGACTGTGCAGAGACAATGGAGGGGCACATACCGATGTTTTGGAGTTCTTAGATGTAAGGAGAAACATTTAATTACATAAATATTGGAAATTTGCACTTTTATTTCACGTCAGTTTGAATTTAATATAAGGGTATACGAACTTTGTGCGCACAATACATATTAAGGCACCGTTTATCAAAATGTCTGTATCTACACCCTTAACATCCTGTATGAGCATTTATTTCGCTCCTTTTTGTCTTTATTCCTTGTACAAAGAAGAAGGAAGGGCCAATAGTTGGTGGAGAGTATCAGCGGAAGCAGAAAGGGAAGAAGTGATAAAATTGGAGAGGAAATAGACAAAGGGAGAAACGATAGAAGAGAAACAAAGACAGAGGGAAGGACTCAGAGGAAGAATCTCTAAAGGAAGGTACGTTTTGTTTGTTTTGAATTTCTAAATACCACTAACGACAAACTAAACCAGAGTTAATGTAATTTCTTTCCAAATTATAGTCTTTGTGCGCAGTTTACATAACACAATGGAAAAAGTAAAATGTATATATATAACAATTATGTATATATAATGTGTGTTTAACAGAATAAATCTATTAAATCCTTCAAACCAAAGTTAACCTCATATAGGATAATTATCTCAACGAAGCAATGCTTCAAACTCAATGTTAACATCAAAATATAATATGATATTTCAATTGTTATTCATGTAAAATAATAGCATAAATGTACAGTTATATTTAACAGTACCCAACTAATTTCAAAATCATTGTTCAATGTTACAATACAAAGTCCGTGGGCATGACAACATTTCGCTCAACTGATTTAGGAGAAAACAATCGGCTGCGTCTACCAACCCCACTTCTCTTTTTGAAGTTTATTTCACTATGTTCTTCAAAAATTTCAGCAGGCTGCCATAGAACTACACCTACCATATGCTCACCCCTTATTAACCGTTCTGAACAAGCAATAACTGTCCTCTAGATATGTATTAAGCCTTTTAGTTAATTTTACTATACACATTTCGACACTAGATGGCAGTATAACAAATATCTCAGAATAATATTCGTGATTTAATTAATAAGGATTCTTTAATTTCATTACCCAAGAATAGCATTATGATGATTTTTGTTATCTTCTAGAAATTTAATATAGAGCTGGTCTCCCTTCGAGTGTAGTGGTTACTATACTAGCCTCTAAAACCCAATAGCAGATGCAAATCTGACGGAGTGTAATGAATTTTTTCGGACGCACAAATACTGAGCATGGCATCCTTCGAAAGAAAAGTAAAACTGGTGGTTCCGTGTAACGTTTATTTGCATGTAAATGAACCCCATACCTGATAAAAGAAGGTATCTGACAAAATTCAGCTATTTCGTGTTTGCAAGTCCTGGGGGTGAGGAACTAATCTCTTATCAGTCATGGCGGCAAACTTACAAACTATAAATTTAAATCTGATCACAGAAACACCGTAACAATGCCCTATGCTCCACTTAGGAGTTATAGGACATAACTAATATAAAACGGCTCCAAATTCATTACACTTATTAGTAATAATTTTGTTTTAATAATGAATTTATCAGAATTTTGGCTAATTAAATTATGATTTGAAAAAATAATATTGTCTAAGATATAAATACTTTCTGTTTACCAGCTTCATAACTAAAACTAATAGATCAGTTAAACCCCTAACCTACAGAAATGTTAGGTTTAGATTAATCGTAGTTTAATTTTACTCACCAAGCAGCGAATTCAATCTCATACAAACTTACCTAGAAAAAAAATTAAAAATGTTAGACACAAACACATCTTAATTAAAAATAAAACAATAAAAAATTAGATTGTTACAGGTTAGATTCGAGAATGAGGAAACTGTGTAATATTTTTGGTAAATTAAATTAATTTATTTCTGTCTATCACATACACAACACGTAGAGAAGGTAAATGCAATCCACCTAATAATTCTGTACTAAAATAATTAAAACGTGGAATTAACGTTTTGGCATCTCTAAATAAAAATGCTTAAAGAAAAAGATGTGTGAGAGAACAGCATAACTAAAAAACGAAAAAGAGAGTACATGTTAAACTTGATATTCAAGTTTAGTTATCTTCCAAGGATGGAACATAAGGCTTTGGAAGAAAATTATCCAGCCCAAAATTACCCTTTACATGGAATTTTTTTGAAAAACGTTGATTTTTCAATGTTGATTAAAATAACGCGGTATAAAATTTTTTCGCTATAAATTAAATGTTCATATATCCTGAATTTTCTATCAATTGTATCTGAATTCCTCTTCATTCTGAATGACTCAACATAACAGAAAAACCGTAAGGGATATATATAGGTACATTATATGTGGGATCAAATATTCCTTTAATTGGTACATTCCTTTATATTTTAACTCTCCTAATACATATGCCTTTCTAAAATCCAAAGTGATTATTCAGTTTTTATTCTCTTTGCCTTTTCTTCACGTATTATGCAAGAACATAAGAGAAATCATTGTATTCCATCCAAAAATACGATGCCAAAATGTCAACGTAAATATATGCATTCAGGTACCCGAGTCCAATAAAAAAACAACATTTTAGAAAACATTCTGCGAGTAATGTACACATAGAGACAGCATAACTCATCAATTAGAGTCCGTTAAATACCAAATTAGGTATTCATTTTCAGGAAAGTTTCTCACTTTAAAATTTGACTTTCTGAAAAATGGCTAACGATTGTGATTAAACTACCGTACATTAAATATATTTACATGGCAAATAAAGTGTATATCTTCAAGTTGATGGCAATAGGCTCTAAGGACCTCTGCATTCTGGATGACTTTTATATGATTGGAAAATCGCAAGACACAGACAATACAAAAGATCTTGTTAAAAGAAAGTTATGCCATATACATCTTTGCTACAGCTAACCATATAGGCAAATTCCTTTATTCGTTTCAAAATGCTTATAATACTTTTCTCAAACAGAAAATTACACTTGGCCATGCAAAGAACCGAATTTCTTAGCATAGTGGCAGCTTTTTGACTATCGCTTTACCTGGTGTGCTCCGTTAGTCCCCTTCTTCATAAATATCTATGTAATAAGATCATTTTGCTAAAATTTTCAAAAAAGCTTGTTTGTAGACCAGGTAGAGAAAGTCATGTGAATGTAATATAATTTTAAACGGCTTTCTGCCACGTTCACGGGGTCAGGTGTTGCCTTGACACAGTCCTCCAAAGAGCTTATAATTCCATTCAGAAACAATCTTTCTTTAGTGTTAATTTAATTGTTTTTTCACACAGCAGGACAGGAGTTGGATAAGTAGAGGTAGATTGAAAAATGCAATACTAGAGACCGGAAGAATCGTGGTTCAAACACTAATTGACCATAATAGTTGGCTAAACTATGAAGACCGGGCCTTAAACTACTTACAACATTGTAAGTCGCCATTGGGGTAAGTCATCTCAAATAATTTGTGGTTTACCGGGAAACATGCGTGTGAGTTGAGAAATTTAATACCATGCCGGCATGTTTCCATGATAGCTCAGGGGTAGAGCAACCGGATAGAGACTGGGAGATCCATGGTTCAAATCCCGGCAATGGTATTGCATTTTTCAGTCTGACTTTACCTATCCAACTCTGTCCTACACGCGGCTTGTGTGAAAAAACAATTACATTTTAAAGGAGTTTGTTTGAAGAGCAAGTAGAGGAAGCAGTGTGAATGTAACACAATTTTTAAATGGTTTTACGTAAGATTAAAAGCCTGCCGTGCTAGGTTCACGGGTCAAATGTTGGCTGATCAGTTCTCCAAACAGCACATAATTCCTTTCAGAGCAAATCTTCCAAAGAGAAATAATCTCTCTTTAGCTTCTACTGAATTTGATATTTAAGATATAACAAGAATGGTTTTAACGATCTACTATAAAAATATTACAGCGATCATTTTCCTCTCCAACTCGTTAAACACCTAAAATAGCAGTTTTTGTGATGCAACTGTCGCTACTTTTCCCCGTCTTATAGGTACTAATGCAGTTCAAGAGATTAAACGTATTTTACGACGGTTGCCTCTATAAAATGATGGGATTCGTTGACCAGGAGGAATATTAGCTATATTTTGTTACGGCCCCCGTTTCTAATGCTGAGGAAACACATTATTTGTGCGATAAAAGGCAAAGGCCTTGAAATATGGACGACATAAATGTGAGAGCCAAGTCTTTATTAGGGCTTCGCTAAGAACAAAGCAAGTCCTTATCGCTGAAATTCTGATAATGAAAGCTTTTAACCTCTCGTGCCCAGTGCAGACAGCACAAGGAAATGTCGGCAGATGAATCAGGAGCGTAACAGTTGCAGACCTCTCTTTCCAGGAAAACCCTCATTAAGCCAACTAGCCCAGTGAATTCCAATTCTCTTTAAGGGCTGAAAATTACTGCTTTTAAAGAAACCCCTAATGTGCAGGGCTCTTTTATCTGCAAACCTATAAGTTGGAAGCATTTTATATTAAAGATATCTTTCCACAATAGCGTACCGAACTTTCGGGCTTATTTTATATCATATTCATGCATTTTTTTTTTACTTTCTTTAGCCCGTATGCACAATCAACATAATAAGTAGAGAAGACATTCTATTCTACTAAAATTTTTATACTGAGATTTAACGGAAATAAATGTTTTGAGGAAAGATTTAGAACATATTTCCACAGTAGGGTACATTTCGGGTTTATTTCATGTCTTATTCATGGATTTTTTTACCTTCTCTAGCACAATCAACATAATAGGTAGAGAAGATATTCTATTCTACTAAAAATTCTATACCGAGATTTTACCGGAAATACATGTTTTAAGGAAATATTATATATTTCCCCAATAGCGTACCGATCTTTCTGGCTTACTTTATATTAAATTCATGGACTTTTTTTTTACTTTTTCAATCACTAATGCACAGTAGATAAGATATTGTATTCCACTAAAATTATATACTGGGATTTTACCAGAAATACATGATTTGAGAAAAGAGTCTATATTTCCACAATAGCATACTAAACTTTCAGGCTTATTTTATATTAAATTCATGGAAGCTTTTTACTTTTTTAGCACGTAGGTAGTAGTGTAGAGAAAGTAAAAAAATTAGTGAAAAAACAAGGTTTAAATTTGGGATTGCCTAATAATAAACATTCGCCTGTCCATGAATTGTGCCAATTGGGAAAATGCATATTTAAATTCTAGAAATCAAAACATTTCATTTTGACAAATGTTTTTAACTTTTAACAAATAAAAGTCAAATTTCACAAATGGATCGCCTTAATACATGAAAACAAAAGGAAAGCATATATGATAAAGAATGAAGACTTGGAGCAAACTATAATAACAATAATATTATATACCTACTATATGCTTATGTTATACATTATTATTATTATTATTATTATTATTATTATTATTATTTTATTCATTATCTGCAGAGTTTTGAGCTTTCACACTCTTCTCTGCCTAAAGATTTTTGTTCCATTCGCCTCTATCCATCAATTCTATACATTCACGTCTTCTTACTCTCATTCCAATTCCTTTTCCTCGCATCCATGAGTTTCGATTTCTTCGTTTTCTTCTTCTCCCAGGTGGACTCCATTCCAACGGCTTTCAGGTAACCTATCTTCATTCATTCTTCTGACATGTTATATCAACTCAGCTGTTCATGTCTTACATCGCCAAATGTTCATTTTTAGTTACATAACAATATTTCTTAATAAATCCATTTCCATAGACATGTTCTATTTTAAGGGGAGTGGAAATGCAACTTTAATAATTCTTATCCACTTTCATGTTTTAATTGCATATAGATATTTCAATATTCACACTCATTTTGATGTACACTAATTTTAAATAGTTTAAAAATAGTGTAGAAAATAATCATACCTTGTAGTTTTTAGAACATTTTGGTACTCTCACTTGGTAAAACATTAATAACTTTGTAAATATTTATGTTAGTGAAGAAATCTCTTTTATGTTTTGATCGGAAAGTTTTACTTTAGTTATTGGCAGCATTGACATCCCGATCATATTACCTTTATGTGAGAGTATCGAAGCACTGAAAAGTTATTGGAAAGCTTAATTACTTTTTTTTTTAATTTTATGTTTGAAAGCAATAGTTCTGAAGAAGTAATTTTTCTATATAAATGCCCCACTATCTCAGAAAATAATCACACAACGGGATGACATTTTTGCCACTTATTTGCACCTAAATAAGCTTTATTGTAATCAATTTTTTATGTATATGGATTAGTTAGTTTTTTTATTTTTTTTTTCATTTTTCAATATCATTTTAAGAGCTTTATTTAAAAAATCACCCCTTTCCCTTTAATGAACAGAAGTATTCTATTTTTCATCAATAAACAGTAGAGGTATTGGATAGTTAGTCAGACTGAAAAATGCAATGCCATAGCATTGAATTTCTCAACTCCAGTAAAGGTATTGTTGAATATACCTTGAAAATTTTAACTCATTATTTTAGATAGTTGCTGAGATAATGGGTCAACTCCAACATTGGCAAGATAGGGCATATTGACTCCCCTTAAGTTCTTAAACTCAATTTTTATCTTCAAGTTGCATATGTGACGGTACCTTTCACTATTCTACTATAATTTGTAATTTATTAAACAACAATAATATTAATAATTATTATAGATATGTTTCATAAGAGCATTGTTATAAAGTAAAATGGAACTAGGCACGCGATTTTATATAAATAAACATGAATCAAAGGAAACACGTAATCCTTTAATACGATTCAGCCTTGCTGTGGCGTGCCTCTGCAGAAAATAATGAAAAAAGCACGTTGTTTGCATACGTGAACACGCTGGGAAGACGAGCTGCTGGATTTCACGGTTTACTCTGGGGACCCTTGCGCTATTTATTTCTATTACAGGGTTAGGGAAGTGTCCGGCAGAAGGGATGGTGAAAAATCCCGATTTTCCCTTTGGGAATGTAACCGTAAGTTAGTGATTTATCGCTGGTCAGGGTCGTATGGTTCCCAATTTACTACCTGCCAGGTTTCCAGGGCATCTGTCCTGAATTCTTCCTTTTGTTTCCACAATGTCAAATGTGAGGGAAAAGACACAAGGGTAATATTTATAAATTAGTTTCTGTTCACATCGAAACTCCAGACAACTTTAGGTTAAATACAACATCCAATCTAGACATGACATTCATATGAGACATCCTTTGTTTACTGCTAAAAAGGAATAATTGTATTAATGTAAACAAAGCAATAATTTTATTCAAAACATATTCAAAATTAGCTCCCAATACTGACATAAATATTTTGAGGATTTTCTATAACTTTTAACAATTCCTCATGGTTTATGTTCTTCAGTTTATTTTGTTTAGCAAGAATTAACTTTCCTTAGTCTTATATTACACTGTAACAGAATGTGATAAAATCTTTGATCACATGATGAACATATTTAAATCTATTAGGTATATTACACTATGTCGATCATTTATCACATCTTTTATCCACTTTTGAAAAATATCCAATATTTAACACTATAAGCTGTAATAAAAATTGTTCTCATCCTTTTGTTTAGAGTGTGTTGTATCATTATATTTATCCTTTCATGTACAACAATTTCACATACCTAACCTAAAACTTCTCACCCTCCAGCACCGCACCTCATTTATGACGCCTTCGGACCCCAGATGGAAAATGCAGCGGCCGGGCGGTAGGCGAAGGTCCTTTTGGACTGTCGTGCCATAGAGTAACAGTAAAGTAAAACTTAACCTCAAAAAGACAATTTCTTAAAGAATTTTAATAATGCATTTTTGAGTATAAAGAACAAAGATAACAGTCAAGTAGTAATTAATGGTTGTAATATTAACATTCATTTTCTTCTTCTAAATATTGGTTTCTCAATCTATTTAATTATTCTTCACACATTCGCAGTATTAGTACCATATACTTCACTACTTGTATGTTCTATATTTTAATATATTTGCTGTCTTTTATGTTTTTACGATTTTTATGATTTAAATTGTACCGATTTTCATTTGACTAATAATAGGAAATGAGCAGTTAGGTTGTAGGCATTGACCAAGTGTACTTGTCTGTCATTTTATTTTCTGAATACAGACGTGATCTGGTGGGTATAACTTTTGTCACAGCTAGATTCGATCAAACACAGGAAAAGGTTTTATCATGTCTATGCGATACATTTCTATGACGCAGAAATATGATAGTGTAATACACACTATTTGTATCCCAGGTATGTGATATTAATAAAGTCATTCTTTCTCTCACTACCTCCGATTTCTATCGGAACAAGTTTATATGTTCCTTTCACGCCATTTTCTCTACTGCTCTGCAAACAAACTATTATTACAAAAGATTATTCTTCTAACTACCACATGCTAATCGAGAAACACATTAGGATAAATTGTCTTATTACTTAGTTTCTTTTAGGTAGACGGGAAATAAGGGTAGGTATACTCCAGGCGAAACAGACAGTCATATCTTTCAAAAGCTGTCGCTGTTTGATGACGTTAAAAATCTATTATCTTTACAATGCCTGGAATGAATGATGAAAAATGTAAGTATTTTAAAATTGAGACCATTAACATGTCATATCTCGAAAATGGTTAGCTCTACAGAATATATATATATATATGTATATATATATATATATATATATATATATATATATGTAAATATATATACACATTTATATAGCCCCCTTTAACATCTAAGCTCATATCGAGCGCTTTGCATTTGAAACAACTTGTTGCCTGTATGTTCTCTACGTTAGGTTTACACACACACACCATATTCACTCTCACATACATACTTCCAGACTTTGTCGGGGACAGCAAATACTTCTGATTAAAGAAAAATTCCCCGTCCCAGTCGGGAATCGAACCTGGGACTTCCAGGTGAGAAGTCAGCTTGCTGACCACTCGACCATTCTGACATAAAGTGTGTACTTTAACGAGATATATACTTTTAAGTAATAATTTTTTCTCTTTTCTTATGGTTTACCAATTATCTACAAGTCATTTAGAATGAAGAGGAATTATGTGATTATTCCTAAGAAATTCAAGACATACATTTTATTAGCATTGTGAATATTTTTAATACACGCTATTTTAATCAAAATCATTACAGTAATGTTTGAGAAAATGAAAAATTTCGAAAAATAATCCATGTAAAGGGTAGATTGTGGAGATCTTTTTGAAAATGTTCGTGTGGCATTCAAATACCAAATTTAAATACCAAATATGCTATTTAAAGATCTTTTTGTTTTGTAGTTCTGCTTCCCATAGATACACACAAAGACAAATTTAAGACAAAAAAAAAACATTTCTTGGATTCAGGGGTCCTCAAGACATGCATTTCCGGTGAGAACTCTGCATCAAATGTTTGGATAGAGTACTACTTTCTCTGCCTACTATGCACAGTGTGGCTTTTTCAACAGCCACGTATTTTACGTAGCGTGAATAAAATATCAAAAATGGCAAGTCAATAACGGTTGCCACATTTTACTGGAGACCATATTTTAACCTCTGGAATAGAAAGAAAAACTCGGATAAATAATTAACTTGGTAGGATTGGTACTTAAGTGCGAAATTTTCCAAAGATGAGACAAACATTTTCAACAACAACAAATCTCCCTTTTTATGTAACCGTTTCCATTAAAGAGTAGTTTGAGATGACACTTGGAGTGAACATCGAGCACCAGTCGAATGCGATGGCGGAGGAAAGCCGAAAATCGGAAAACCCGAAGAATCACCGCCCCCGCGCCGCTTTGTCCCTAAAATCCCACATGCGATCATCTGGTATCGAACCTGGGTCGCCTTAGTGAGACGCGAGCGGTTTAATCATTCAGCCACGCCGCGGCCGGGAGGATACTTGTTGAAAATCATCGTAAGGAATCCTTGGGAGATGCTGAGCATAAATAAGTTTAATTTCTAACCAAATTTTTATTTTGGGTTATGCTCTTCACACGCGCGCGCGCACAATTACAGCAAAGAACTTTTGTTTTCAGGGAGGTTCAAAACATGCACGGTACCTTCGTTTAAAACTGCTATAAATTTTTGGTGAAACACAAAAATAAGTAGTAAGATATTCCTACACCTGATTAATTACCCTTTTTGTCACAATCACGAAGATCCGTGGCTCAAATTTCGGCATGGCAACTAATTTTTCAGTCTAACTCTACCTATCCAACTATATTCCTAATTAAAAAATAATAATTAACAGTCTTTAATCAAATAGATACTTAAGGTACTTACGCCATTGTATATCGCCATAATAATTTGAGATCACTTTGTGGTTTACCGACAAACTGACTGCGAGTCAGTTGAGGAATTTATGCCATGTTGCCATGGTAGCACAGTGGTAGAACAACCGGCTAGAGATTGGAAGATCCGTGGACCAAATGCCGGCTATGGCACTGGATTTTTCAGTCTATCTGTACCCGACAGATAACATGAAATGGATGGAGCATCTATAGGAATTGGTATCGGATCGAACCAGCAAGGTTTAATCCCTAAAGCAGAAGAAGAAGAAGAAGAAGATTTTTGGTAGATAAATAAGACTTCCAAGAAATAGACATAATAAGCCTAATGATGGGTGTTTGTGGGACGATCACCAAGTTCTTCTTTGCCTCTTGGAATATGTTCGCCCTGAACAAGAATAAAATAAAGGATATTGTTTTCACCACCCCCAGAGCAACAATAAATTTACTGTGAGATCATTGGTACACCAATTAATTTATCATATTAATAATTTATCATTATAAATAATTTCATAATATATTATAAATATTGTTTCTTTTTATTAGTACTATTAACCATTTAATTTTTCTAATTTTATCTGTAATAACTTGAAGCTGTACTTTATAGTTCAGGCTTATTTGTTATTATTGTATATGTATCTCTCTTTGTACGTATAATTTCAATTTATGGTTTCTATTGCCAACTGTAATTTGTTCATATGGCAGTCTATACAGGAGATGAATAATGTAAATATTTTATCAGCGTTTGAGGACGAGGTGATAATAAAAAATTTGCCGTTTTTTCGCTACTTTCTAAAGTTATGCGATGAAAATTTCGCAATGTTTTTAGGATGGATATTAGTTCAACAGTTTACGTAACAGATCGCACGGACAGCCCTCCATTGTCCTCTACCCTGCCCGACTATAGGTGTTATGATGTATAGAACTCGGTTTTGGGTTCCGAAGCGCTAACAGTTGCGAACACAGAAAGCAGTCAGCGGTGTAAAGTGGAGAGGAATTTGTGGAGTAAACATGTACAAGTTGAGGTATAATCTGTATCAAAAGTAAATCACAGTATTATATGAGCATAAATCAACAAAAATGATTCAGAATTCATTGCATTAGATTACAAGAGACATATTTACTGTACTGAAAGAAAAGACTCTCCTCCTGTAGCTCAAATATGTTTGAATCATCCACAAGTTTGTACACCTACCCTTTCGTATTTTCCACATGTTTTAAATCTGCACTCTCTTTAATTGCTTTCACTGGTTTGCCTACTAGCAGGAACTGATCGAGGCCATGTAGTGAGAAATGCTAGAGATAGTGCAAAGCGTTTTGTAACGGGCTGTTGCGACCACGTCTACTTCATCACGTCATAGTTACCTATACTCTGTGTGCACCGAACTACAATCCGGCAATTTGTGACCCCGGACCAAGCTCTAGTGATGTATGTTAACACAGCAGAGACATAGGACAGGGCCGTCCAAAACACATTAGATCCGAAAATGTGTGCTTCATTTATGACAGCTACTAGTAAGCGGACAAAGTGAGATACACTTTCGTGCTATACGTACTGCTCTCTACTAAATATCAAATTATATGCTTCTATTCACCTCACATTCTGTGTATAGCAACATTTGCTAGAATAAACAATTAATAAAGAAATATGTATGTATTTATTCCCTGCAATTGGATACTTCCTGGTGGCAGAGTGAAATGTACAAAATTCACTACAATAATAATCTTAAGTTAAATTAAGAATGGTAATAGAATTAACATATTATATACATGCTTTTTTAAATGCCTAACTACTTATTGAGTATGGCAATACGTATGTCAATTCCATCTAGTTTATAAATATGAAGCCTCAACATTAATACTATACATTACTAATATTATATACATTAATAATAATATACACTAACATAGTTTTTGATATCCTTAATTACTTCACAATATTTACTCAAATTAACTAACATTTATTCTCTTTAAATTAACCCTAAACTTCCTTAAGGTCAGTAGGTAGCCCTGAAAGGCTGTTACCGGCTACTTTGGATAACGAAGACGTGAATTTATATTGTAGCTCTACTATATAAGTATATTACTATATAAAAATGTTCCCGTATTCATTAAAACTTAGTGAGGAAAATTCTCTGAGTTAAAAGCTTTTACTGGCAGTATTAATAAAATTCTGTGTGTGATATGTTCATCCCGGTTCGGTGAAACAATGCTTTTTGGCAAATTATAAAGAGCACCGTGGGGAGCCCTTAAGCTCCGGGGCAGCGGTAAATGCCCGCCTCGTTCTTGGTGTTTAATCCTCCCCTCTAACATACGTGCATAAAAATAGAGTTGCAGCATATTGGTTATTCTACCTCTGAAAATAAACAAATGTTTGCATTTCTCGCATCCATCTATCATAGGAAACGAAATGCAAATTATTTCTATTTACATGGACGGCGAAGCTTTGGAAAAACATTAATAATGGATTATAAAACTATAAACAAAATAGTTCTCTAATGATTAATAGAAAAATATAAATGTTGTATAAAACACTTTATGCAAATCTAGCATTATAAATAAAATCAATCTAACTATATATTTGTAATTTAACTTTTGATTGAAAACGGTGGATGTATTTTGTTGCTACGAGTAGTGTCACAGTTTTCATGTGACAAAAATGCAACTAAGATGTTAGGTTTTAGATCACGCTGAAATATAAAGGAAATATGCTGACATATGTATTAGTGATTAAGACAGTTAAATAAACAACATCACATCAATATTTGCTTCATTTATAATTTTATGTATTAAAAGTGTGTACTCTTCTAGATAAAATATCAATCGAAGAAATCAGAGAAGAGTTAAGAATAATGCCTCTAGAAGAAAAAGCTACAAATTATAGAAATGAAAGGAGACAGCATGTTGACAGGATGTCATCAGAGAGGATCCCAAAGAAAGCATTGTACTGCAGACCTAAAGGAAGAAGACATCCGGGAAGACCAAGGTAAGGATGGTCAGACGTATTTTGAAGCCGGAACAAACACTTTGCCTAATCCCTGAAGTGAAGATGAAGATAGAGCAGTATGTTTTCAGGTCAGTTAGTATCTCTAATGGCAGTGCAAGACATACAAACTGTTTTATTTTCTCGTGAGAATAGGAGGAAGGCAGAAGCGGAAAGGGCAAGCCTCGTGGTAAGGAATGCTGCATCATAACTGGGATCTCTGTAAGACCAGTGACTCAACGCATTGAGGTGTGAACAAGTGGAAGTAAAGCGGGTAGTCTGCACTGACAGGGGTTGTCCAATTTCGCGGCACAGTTGCGAGTATGCATAATGCATCAGGGAGTATTTTGTATTAAATATCTCTTTACTTTGTTGAAAACTCAGTACAAATGAACGTCTTTATTCCGATGCTTTCACAGCAAGTTCTTTCTTTCGTCGCTTCAACGCTCGTAGACAGTTGCTCTCTCCAATCAACTGCTGCACGCTGAGAACTGGCAGTCGAAACTAACTCACCGGGCTCACAGCTCCACCTTTTATCGATGACGTGCCCAGAAAAAGTGAACATTCTAGCGCGTGTTCCCATAGCTGGCATGTTATTCCAAGGGATACTGCCAATGCCTTTCATATGTGAAATTCTCTGACACGTGTGACATAAATGCAACTACTTATAAGAAGCCGACCACACACGTGCAACGTGTGCTATGCGAAGGAAAAAGGAGCATTCATACTGTGCAGTGAATACGGCTGCAGGCATAGTCACAATATTATGTAATTGTTTAGTAGGAAAACTGTTATACCAAGAGAATAAAAGGAACACACCGAAGTGAACATATTAAGGTAATGAAAATGTTTGTGTCTATATTTCTAAGACTCTGTTTATAACACATTCCTATCTCTCTTGTTTTTGTTTCTTTGTTCCGTTTAATATCCCATGTTTAACAACTAAGCTCATAATGGAAGCTTTGACCTTCGAACGACATTGACGGAGATGTTCACTATCCATCTTTTGCTCAGTACTCCTGATTTTGTGGAAGTAACATTCTCTAAAGGAATTAAGCTAGGTATAAAAATATCTTGCGTGTTCCATCCGTATGACTTTTTCAATCTGTTCTGTAAACAAGCTATTTTTACAAAAGATTACACTGTCAATCAAGATAAACATCACTAGAGATGGTCTAATTACTTAGTTACTGTTAAGTTGAACAGAAATATCTTGAATGTTCTGGGAATAGCCTCTGAAGATCTCTTCATGCTGAATGACTTTTGAATAACTGGTTAACCTTAAGAGAGACAAAATTTACTATACAAAAAATGTAGATCTCCTTAAACCACACTATTTATGTCATACATTTTTTCATGTAGTTAACAATTTCCGAGGTATTTCATGTTATTGGTTTCAGTTTTAAAATACTTAACTTTTCTCATACAGGAATTTTTAAACTTCTGGTCATGCAAAGAAACGAATTTCAACCATAAGGCAACCAGCTTTTAAAATATTTGACTAACACTTTAGCTTAGTGTATTCCCCTATTTCCGTTTTACTTGCAAGGAATCAATTAATAAGGCCATTCTGCTAATATGTATTTCGATTAGCATGAAGTAGATAGAAGAATAAGATTTCAACAATAATTTGTTAGAGATATTGAGAAAGTCGAGTGAAAGGAACATCAGATTTTTTTCTATATATTCCATATAAATCGACATAAATTTGCAGAAATTGGTTCCACAGTTCCTTGAACCTACGAGAAATACAGCAAAATTCAAGCGAGTCAAATATTTCAACAACGGATTAGTTATGTCATGGCTTAGAAATGCTATTGCTTTGCACGAATAGAATAGAGATTGAGAGAGAGAGAGGGAGGGAGAGAGAGAGAGACGCAATGCGATTATCCCTCTTGAGAAAATCTAAGGTTAAAAAAATCTAAACAACAGTTTGATATAAATTGTGAGATTTAACGATATCTACATAGTTTGTGTATGTAGATTTTTATTATCGATACGTTTACAATTATGTATACTCATTCGGAATATATCCCAGAAAATGCAAGTTATATATCCCGTTTCTCATTAAAATATTTTAAAAATATAGTATTTTAATAAAATTGTTAGTAAGTTCTAGAAAATAAAATGGTTGAAAATGCTCCGTATAAGGTAGTTTTGATAATGGGGGAGTTTGTTGAGAAATTCATGTCAGGTACTTGGGGCTGCTGAAATAAATAGTGTAATACAGCGTGTGAGCCTGAGTAATATCTGAAGGGTTTGATGCCTCGTTCCGGTCTAACAATAGAGCGACCGTCACAATAACCGGGTAAACAAAAGCCTTGTGTGCCTCCCTATAAAACTTCTCGGACTTTATTTATCCCTAGACCTAGAACATTCGTCCTCCAGAGCATTTTCTTTCTAAATGGACAAAACGTAATGTCCCCTTAATTTCTAGAACTGGATCTAGTGAGTGATGGTTGCTAAAGCAGTGACGTGAAAGCAGTGACTCAGTTATTTGTGTACCAAAGGTGTAAAGTGCTGTATTACGTGGGTACTCTAGTCACAAATAAAGTGAATTAAACAGACACTGATGTACCCATTTGTTGCAACACCAAGCTTAGTGACGACGATTTTGAGTTATGCTGTTCACAGACCACACATGCAACTTTTTTTTAAAATGCATTTGGATGAGGGGAGGTTCATGGTGCCTCAAAACATATGCTTTTGATATTTTTCACTTTAATAGGATATTTAACTTGATAGAATATTTTGGACGACTAAGAAATGCTCAAATGAGCCGATGTACATTCAGCTTAGAGTTACTCCACTAGTTGAACTTTAGACCTCTTGAATACAAGGTAGACACGCTACCTATGGAATTTTTGGGTGGAATGCACTACCTTTCTGCTTTTTATAGTAGTAGTAGAGAATGCAGAAAAGTATATTAAATTAAGAGTAACAGTTTTTTCAATTAAAAGAATACTACAATGACCTTAAACATTCAGTGTTTGTGGTGAACCTTATCACATGTGCCATAAAGAGAGAATCGTTTATTATACTGTGGTATAACCAATTTGGGATTGAAGTCATCCCTACACTGCACATTCTAGGGGTAATCATTTCATAGGTAAATCTGTTTGCACCTGCGAGAGGGAAACAGATGGGCTTATGGTTTTAAGATGCAGGAGGTTCTACCTTTGTTTAAAAAAATCAGGAGCCATAAATAAATACTCAAAAATGCAAGAAAACACAAGGTTTTTACTATTAAGTAGTAAGTGGTGATTATGGATGAGAAAACTCAAGGAACTCCCAAGCTCCATTCAACTCACTGGTATATTGTAGGTCTTTCAGCTCACACTTTTAAAATAAAACTACACCGCGGGCAGTACGTCCTACAATGTCAGCAGTTCAGATGACCTAATTATTGAAGAATTTATAATAAAACCCATGCTTATACCAGAATTGATTTAGGAAGGAACAGCTATGTCAGCACTCGGCATTACCACTAACACTAACACTAAAATTGAGTGCTAAAACTGGTGCATTATTATCTCTTACGATATGAAATCAAAATGGCCCTATTAAGTACCTTACACTATTGTCAATTAATAAAACATTTACAATGCGTTAAATATATACAGTAATTTACCTTGTAAGCAAAGGTGAAAATTACAAACCTTACCCTCGCACCAAACCATCCTTTTAAACCTAGTAAAAAAATCTGGGACAACAACAAAGCACTGTGGGAACGACGGTCCAATAATTGTATTTGTAGGAGGAGTCTGGAATACAAGTGCATTGCTCTGCCAAGAGATATCGATTGCGGTCGATCTGTGACGTATCTGGACCATTTCTCTTTCTGTACAGCTTGAGAGCTGGTCGAATAAATTTCATATGTCATATCCGCAGCAAAACCTTATAAAAAATGACGTTCTAAATAATAAAATGTTCTAACGATACCCAAGTGATTGAAAAAATACCTAAGGAAATAATTTCTCATACTGGAGTTGTGGACAATTGTTACAAATATAAAATTATTTAATTTTAGAAAAATGTGTCGGGTATTTCTCAAATCAAGCAGAAGTTCTCAAGTCGCGCAAAACAGGATACAAAATTATTCAGGTCAAAGTGGGCCTACAACTTTGAAGATCATTTTCCAGTTAGCTTGATTTATTGAAGACTAAAGCTTTCTTTTAAAATGAGTGCAAGAAAGACATGCATGTCTATAATATTTTTACTTTCTCCAGCCGTATGAACATATAATGTACATAGTAGCTAGAGAGGGTATAGTATAGCAGCCAAAAATTCAATGTCGCGATTTCATCGGAAGTCTATGTTTTGAGGTCTCCTGAGTCCGAAAAAGGCATTTTTACCCAAAAGGTATTGTGTGTGTGTCTGTGGACAACGTAGCCCAAAATTGAAGAGAGCGTTAAACACCAAACTTGGTATTTAAGTTTACTATCTTCCAAAGATGCAATACGAAGATTTACAAGAAAATCTTTCCACCACAAGCTACCTTTTACATGGAACATTTTTTGAAAAGTTTGTTTTTCTCAAAGATGTCTCGAACGTTTTGATTAAAATAATATATATTAAAGTTATTTATATTACAAATAAATTATATATTTTGAATTTTCTGGAAATAGTCTTTGAAGGCCTCTATTATTCTGGATAACTTTGCAGAATTTTGTGTAACGGTTAAACGTAAGAAATAAACAAAAATTAACTGCAAAAAAATGTAGAGCTGAATAAAACACATATTTTGTCATATATGTTTTCCAGTTGACCATTTTAAAGATATTCCTTGTTTTGGTTTCTCTTAAAAGATGTGAGTATAGCTTTAGAGCTTATTTTCTTGTATCTCTCCTACTTACAAGAAAGCAAGTAATAAGACCAATTCTGCTAATGTTTAACTCGATTGGCGTGATGTTGATAAAGGATAATCTTTTGTAGGAATAGTTTTATGTGGAACAGCTAGAAAATGTTACGTGAATGGAACACATCCGATTTGTCTAAATATGAGCCAAAATGCCTTGGCCAGTTTTAGACGTATTCCATCACATTGGTAACTTTTAACGCTCCTTTCCGTAAAACTCTTAATTTTTTTATTCCTTTCTTTAACTGTTTCTCACATTCAGAGTTTTTGAGATAATGTCTCTCCTCACTTTTTATACAGATTCTACCTAGTAGTTTTAACATCGTTATTTAATAGTCGTCCAGATATCTTCTGTTGAAATGGTCTCATTACGTATGACGTTGTAGGTAGGGGGAATACAAGAAACTGAATCAATAGCCAGATGATTAAAAGAAGAACGCTCAGTGCTGTTCTTGAAATTCAATACTCTTCCTTATCATCGCGAGAAGCAACTGAACAGCGACAACCTTTTGAAACATGGCAAAAATATTGATAAATTCTAACCAATAATAACGGATATCTCGGAAGCAGCTGTTTCCAAATTTTGTAAAATACACTGAGTTTTCTTTAAAACATGTTTATTTCTTGTATAATACGCTTTATCTATCTCTTAGTTTTAATAATTATATAAAATTATACAAATTTAAATGATATTTTAGATTTTTACCTGAAAAATAAAATGTATGTTATTCTAATCAAAGATTTTACAGGTATTTTAGAGAAAATAATTTTGCAAGTAAAGAAAATTTTTGTAGGAGGAATTCTTTGAAAATCTTCGTGTCGCATTTTCGAAAGATGTTAAACTTAGGGCTGCTATTTATTCGACTTTTAGTTTTTTAGTTATGCTGTTCCAAAACCACATTCTTTTCCAAAAATGCTTATTTTTTATGCAAGGGACTCAAAATATGTATTTCTGACAACCTTTCAGTGTCCAGTTTTTAGATGGAATGCAATACCTTCTCCACCTACTGATGTGATAGAGAATATAATAAAATCCTGGAGTCCAATTATCATCGAGAGGTAACACGTCTATTTTTCTTTGCACGATATGAAATAACAAGTATTTTTAGCACCTCACAGCCCGCATTCTTTGTTGAATTAACTGTTTGCTTTAGTTCTTTTTTTCGGCAGCACTCTGATTGCAGCCAATGTTTTGTTACAGATATTTCACAAAATGTTTGGCGATAATTAGTGACAATATATGACCCGCATGGTCCATTTTTAACTTTATGTAATTTTTCTCTCTGGTTTGCGTTTACATATATTGACAATGAACCTTCATTTTAATGAGAATGCAGCTCAGTTTTTTTTTTCCTTTTGTTTGTTCCACTTCGTATACATAAATAGAAGTATAGAGAAAGAACTATTCCACCTAAAACTTCAATACCGCGATTTCACTAGAAGTACAAGTTTTAGGGTTCCCCTGATTCTAAAATAGGCAATTCTTTCTCTATCAAGTACTTTATATGTACTTAGTGAATAAATAAGGTATTCTGCGGACTATACATGTGCTCATGACTTTTGGAAATATATGTTTCGAGACCCACTGAATTCTAAAAACAGCAGATTTAGAAAAATTCAATGTGTGTGTGCAGTGGACTGAAAACAAAAAGACAGGTAAACAACAAACTTGATATATAAGTTAAGCAACTCTTAAGGATGAGGCACAAGGGTTTTCAAGAATATATACCACCATAAACTACCCTTTACACTGATAATGCTGTTTAAAATTTTGTTACTCTCAAAAAAGGCTCTAATGATTTTGATTGAAATAGCGTGTATTAAAGACATGTAGTTCATAAACAAAACGTATGTATTTAATTTTCTGTGAATAGCCTCTAAAGGCCCCTTTATTCTGGATGATTTTGCATAACGGTTAAACCTTTAAAGGTAGACAAAATCTTACTACACAAAACATGTAGACCTCGATAAAACCATATATATTTTTGTTGTTGAACTGATAGATATTCCTTGTTATTGGATTCAAAAGGAACCATGCAAAGCGAACCAAACCTCAATTGTTTCACATAGCAACCGGCTTTTAAAAAATGTATCTATCGCTTTAGCCTGAAGTATTCCCTTATTTCCCTTCTTCTTATAAGGAAACAAGTAATAGGACCTATTCTGCCAGTGTTTATGTCGATTAGCATGGTGACATAAAAGAATAACCTTTGTAAGAACAGTTTGTATTTGAAAAGGCTAGAGAAAATTTGAATGAAAAACATTTGATGTTTAGACAATGCATTTGTTGGACACCAAAGCTGAATATTATTTCCTAGTATTTCATGGTACAAAAATGTGTTACTAGGAATTACGTTTAATGCTTTTCCGTTTGTACTCAATACCTTGGGGATAAGAGCAGAAAATTCGCAGAACTTCGCAGTTCTCCTGGCGTTTCTCAGAAGTGCAGACAGGCAACAGAGATGAATACAAAAACTGATACCCGGTCGATGCGATACGTGGGATTCAATTTGTCTTTCTTATTTTCTCTACCAAGTACAGTGTTATATATAGAGGACATATTGTATTCCACCCAAAATTTCGCTGCCAAGACTTCATCCAAAACTAATGTTTAGCTGCGTGTGTGCGCGCGCGCACAACATAACTCAAAAACTAATCCACGTTAAATACCAAACTTGGTATTAAACTAATATCTTACAAAGATACTATATCACCCTCCGTGGTGTAGTGGTTAGCTCATTTCGCGGACTCAAACCCGGCGGAGGACGATGGATTTTTTCGGGCGTAAAAATCCTTAGCATGGCTTCCTTCGGAAGGGAAGTAAAGCCGTTGGTCCCGTATCATAGATTTACGGCACATAAAAGAACCTCAAGCCTGATAGGGAGGCCTCTGAGCAAAATTAAGTGGTATTTCACGCCCAGTATAGAATGGGACGTTGAGAACCACATAAAAATAAATAAAATGCAATTTCATTTCATTTCACAAAGATGCTATACGAACATTCTCAAGAAAATCCCAAAATAAAATATTCAAAATTGTTATTACTTTGTTTTTAAAAAATGGCTGTAATGATTTTATTTAAAACACTGTATATTAGAGATATTTACATGACAAATAAAAATATATCTTGAATTTTTTGGGAATAGCCTCTGAAGCTCTCTTCAAGAGCGATTTTTATATAACTGGGAAACCATAATAAACAAACAAAAGCTTGCTACACAAAATAGTGTAGAGCTCGTTAAACACATATTTATGTCTGCTTTTTGTAGAATAACATTTATTCGTAATGGATTTTAAAATGTCTAATACTTAGATTTTACTCAAATGGGAAGTCGTTATATACTTTTTACATCCTGATCGTGCAAAGATGAGGTAATTTCAATTGTATCATACAGCGATCGGCTTGTAAAAGATTTGACTACCACTTAATCTTGTGTTCTCCCTTTATTTCACTTTTACTTAGAAGTAACTAAGTAATAAAACCGCTAATAATTTTTATCTCGGTTAACACAAATTAGAGAGAAGAATAATTCTTTATTAGAATATGTTGTTGCAGAATAGGTAGAGGAAGTCAGGTGAATGGAACACTCCAGAGTTTTATCTTAGTTTTGAATAGTGTTTAACGTACACTCTTACTACATACGGCACCATAGGCGTTAAGTGGTGATACAAAATTATGCTTGGGAAAAAATTTGAAAAGGAAACGTTCCAAGGCTGGCTTATGCATAAGGCTTTCTCCTTCTAATATTGTGCTCTGTTAATCTTTTTACTTTCTCTACACGTACTATGTACTCTAGAGAAGGTGTTACATTCCACCCAAAAATTCGATACCGAAATTTAACCAGAAATATACGTTTTGGGTCCCCCTGAATTAAAAAAAACATTTTTGGAAAAAGGTCCGTGTGTGTATGCGTCTATGTCTGAAGACAGCATAGCTCAAAAACGAAAAGTCCGTTAAATACCAAACTTGGTATTTAAGTTCAGTATCTTCCAAGAATGGGAGACGAAGATTTTAAAGAAAATCCCCTCACCACGAACTACCCTTTAGATGGAACTTTTTTCGAAAAAATTTATTTTATTAAAATGGCTATTAGCGGATTTGATTAAAATATCGTATATTAAAGTGACAAATAATATGTATATCTTGAAATTTCTGGGAATAGACTTTGAAAGCTACTTTATTCTGGATGCATTTTACGGAATTTTGCATAACTGCTGACATGGACAAAAACTCACCACACAAACAATATGTATCTCGTCAAAATACACAATTTATATCCTTTCAGTTTTTGTTATGGAGGTAACCATTTCCGAGATATTCCTTGTTATTGGTTTCAATTGTAAAGTGCTTTTACTTTTCTCATACGGGAATTTGTCAACTCCTGTCCACACAAACAAAGGAACTTCAGTCATATAGCAACTACCTTTTTGACTATCACTTTAAACTATGGTACTACCTTATTTTGCTTCTACTTTCAAGTAAAGAAGTAATAAGACCCTTTCTGCTGTTTTTTTTTTCTGGATTAGCATTAACGTGACAGAAGAATAAGCTTTTTAACAATAATCATAGAGAAAGTTGTGTGAATGGAAAACATCAGATTTTTGTAAGTCTTTTTCTTTTTTTTAAATCGGACCACAGATTATTTATATGTATTTCTTCATAAATTTGTATATCCCTTCCAAGGAAACTGAATTCTGTTTATTGTATTGTTTTAGGTAAAACTATAAATGTTTGCATAAATAACTATGTAATACTTCTACCTTCACGGTAGCGCATATCACTGAGCTGTGCGGCCGATCACGAAATTCTGATAGAGACTAGTTATTATGATGTTTTCCAATATCCCCCATAAAGTCCGACAGTTCGAGTGGAATTCATTAGGCACGTATACCAGCGAAATTTTATTCGGTCAAATAAAATACAATGGAATGCGTGTAGCACACACTGTTAATTCACTAGTGCAGTCTTTTAGGCGCGTAATATATTTTTAATGTACTCAGCATGGCGTTTCTCATTAAAGAAATGAATATTAATGCAGAACCACGAATAGCTAAAAACGAACAACATATTTTATTTAATGCATTAATTACCATAGAGATGGAGTAATTACATTTGCCGGGCATGAAGTTTGAATGGTCCTAATTGGGGTGCAGTTTGATTAAGATTCTATAAAACGAGCCAGTTTGCTGTTACACAGAGATTAATTATGGAGGCCATCTCGAGGAACACACTGTGATGTCACAGAATCCGTTCCTAGGGCGGCTCTTAATTCAAATTGCTTTAGGTCGACTCGAGATTAAGCTCATAGTGCTGTATTAATCATACGCACCCAGACGTTACATTAAATAATGCATCCAGCAGGGACACAAACGCTAGGCATAAACTTAATTAAAATTCAGCCCATTACTGCCAGCGTGTTTTCAAATGAAGACTGACACTGGAGGTGAAATGCTTTTGTGCAAGTTAACTGGCGTTATACCTTTCAGCGTGAGTGGAACGTCGATAAACCTGCATTCCACCTACATGGTTCCACGGCAACGTGAGGGAGTCGAATTCGAGAAGTCCAGGGTTCGGCTATCGTTTTTTGTAGTGTTTAACGCCCGCTTTTACTGTCATAGAACCGCAGGCGATGATACTGAAGATGGAGCGCCGTGGAATGCAAAGGCGGGGGAAACCTGTGAATCCGGAGAACCCCCTTGAGCCGCTTTGTCCTCCACAAACACTACATGCAGTTGCCTTGGTGAGAGGCGAGTGGTCTAAACTCTTGGCCACAGCGTGGTCAGATCCTCATTGGGTCGGACTTTTTCGCGGCATTCCCTCGTTAAGACCTAGGCAGCTTGCTTTCATCGGAGTGCAAACTTGCCTCCATATCGAGAGGGATAGCTCAGAAGATTTCGTCTGTGGTCCGATTCAGAAGCCTTGGATTCGATACCCGCAGACGGCCTACATGGGTTTTTTTTCGGGATTTCACCCGGTCGCCAGGCGAATGCTGGTCGAGTTCATTAATCCCCCGAATTTTCTGGTGCACAATTGCCTCTCCATATAATTTCCTAATCATTGAAAGACCAGGCGACGGTGGATTGCGGCTGGATGATTTGTGTGTTGTAAAAAGGTAATCCTGGCGTCGTCGTGGGGACCCATCTTCCGATTTTAGGTTCGCCGGGAGAGATAGGAGCTTGTGAGCAGGACCTAGGGCCGTCATCCTCGGGTATTCCCGCCACAACACCTCCTACCCGAGGTCACTTAAGTGGCAAAGCGCCACAAAGGCCTCCGTCCGGTACTACTCTTCAGAGTCCTGAAAGCCCTTTCCGTGACTAATCCTAATCCTATCCACTCAACTGTGTATGCTTAGCTGAGTACATGACGATTAATAACAGTAATGTTTCATTGACAGAAATTATCGTATGAAAAAACGTATACAACTATTTTGCAAACCATGTTTATAATGGAATGGATGTTTATCTGAAATTACTAATATAACTAATTACAAGAGCAGCATTCCTCTAAAAAAGACAAAAAAATAACAACAAGGCTTTAGCCGATGCATCCCCAAATTGAGTTTCGAGGCCGTATTGTTCCAATGTTTTGTTCCATATGTACATGTGAGCAATTCTTTTTTAAATTGAACAATATTAAGATTGATGCACACTATATTTTGAATTATGATAGTCTTCCATCAATACAGCGTCTCTGTGTCTACAATTAAGCTTGACATTGATAAATGTGTGCCGAGTAAAAGCTATCAGCGGAAAAATATTTTAGTTTTTAATTGTTTCATTTGTATAGCCCCCTTTAACTTCAATGTTCATTTCGAGGGCTTTGGGCTTTGGTATTACTGCAGTTCAGAACGTTAGGTTAACCAATTTTATATTACTAAACGCACATTGATTCTGACATTCATATTTTCAGACTCTTTGTGGAATAGGAAATAATTCTGCTTAAAGGAAAATTCCCAGCCCCAGCCTCGAATATAACCCAAGACCTCAAAGACTCGTGTAAGGAAAATATATAGCAAAATATATTTTGCATCTCGGCCACTCGCGGAGCTAATTCCGCCACTGTTTTATTTACATGGTGAGAAACAGTATCGATAAAAACTCCAGGTGGAATGGGGAGACGTCACACTTCCCCTCCGTTTACCAGATCCCCATTGTTGCCCTGATTGGTAGGTGAATTCTAGGCAGGAGCTCTTATCATTTCGTCTTTTGCGTTTCAGGTTTAAACGTGTAAATTTCTCAGTTCTAGTCAGGTTAAGAAAAACCTGACTGATCCTAACTGCCGGCAGCAGCGAAGGTTTTAAAGCAGGCGAATTGGAAAATCTGTTTCTCAAAATGTTGACTGACAGTGGTAAACAGGCTAAGCATTATTCCATTGATATAACATACCTTTTGACATAACATCCTAAAGCCTACTCCTGTTAGAGTTAATTTTATCATTATCTGCTCCAAGGAATATAGACGTTAAAGTATGACATTAATAACTAGTAGAAACCTTTTAGCAAGTATTTTAATATTAACATACAAGCAATTGACACTATATTGTATGCTGGCGAACAATGCAGAATAATCAGAATCCCTGGTCATCCTAAAAATGAAAGTTAACAATTAAATAAAATATTAGAAGTTTACAATTTAAAAATATCTAAAAAACAAGAGTGTTGACATTTAAAGGGAAGGAGCAGGTTATAAGACAGTAATTAATGAGAAAATAATACACTTAATTTCTTGGGATCAGAGTAAACTGTAGTGTAAGAAAAGAAGTATGTTGAAAAGAAACTCAGTAAATTCAATCTTATGCACGACACCAAAGGACATTAAATATAAAATAAATAAAATAAAAGAAAATTTGAATCGGCGTAAGTGAGGCAGTGTTTGACTAATCTGTTAGATTATACATCAAAAGAAGAATTAAATATTTAACTTAACAGCAAGGATCAAACAGAATAAAAAAATTGGATACAAACATGTACAGAGGTTGAACAGAAACAGATTCCTTGAAATAGTAACCGATTACGTTCTAATCAGTAAAAGAGGCATAGGACGACTGAGGAGATGGAGAAATTACATCGAATTTTGGGAAAGGAAGGATCCTAGCCTTAAATGTTGATGAAAATATGTCCCAAACGACTAAATAATAAAACATCACTTTTTGGAAATGTAAGAATGCATTTCTAAAAAAAATCTTATGTGTTCCATTCATATTACTTTCTCTACATTTTCTGCAATAAACTGTTTAGGCAAAAGGTTACTTCTGTTTAATGTTTGCAAATCGAGATAAACTTTGGTAAAAATAATTTTATTGTTTATTTCTCCTTGAGTATAAGAAAAATTAGTGAGTACATAAGGTTAAAGCGATAGTCAAATCTTTTAAAAGATAATCGTTTTTAGATACAATTAAAATGCTCTTCTCTTAATCTGACCAGCATGAAAAATATGAATACCGACCTCTCGTTTGACAAAAGTCTATTGAAAATTTTAAAATAAAAAATAAGGAATATATTGGAAATAGTTTAACTCCTCAAAAAAAAAAAAAAAAAAAAAAAAAAAATATATATATATATATACACCTATATATGAACTAAATTGTATGCTTTAACTAGCTGTACATTTTTTGTGTGCTAAATTTCTTACGCAAAAATCATCTTTAATGAAGAGGATTATTCTGTAAAATATTTTAGAAAGATATAAAGGTATTTAGAATAAATCATATTTAGCAAAATATATTAGTGTAAAAATAATTATGGAAATAAAGAGTTTTGTTTTATAGATTTTGAAAAAGCAACGCGTGAGAGACAAAATCTAATTACAGATTCGTTTTTACAATTAAACTATACAACTATTTTCCTAATAAGAAGAAATTTCAAGTTGCACAAGTAATTGAATTAGCAGAGAACTTGCAATCCCATTGTTGAAGCAGCATCCCAGGATACATTTCGCACCATCAGGTGTTTTACCGAATCACTTCAGTCTTGCCCGCCCATCTCCTTGTTCTCCTATCAATTTCCTCTGGCCGTGCTTCACACTGATTTCATCAGAGTAACGGGCACAAGTAATGGCCATGCCAGATCCCATTTAGTGCCTTTTCTTGTCGTTGTTCTTTCTCTGCCACCTACATGTAGTCGGTAGTATTTAACTGTACTTATGAGACACCAATTTTTACTTTCTCTACACGTGCTACGTACATAGTGTCTATATAGAGAAGGTACTGTATTGGACCCAAACATCCGATACCGAGATTTTACCGGAAATGCATAATTTGAGACCACCTGAATCCAAATAAGCAATTTTTGGAAAAATGTCCCTGTGGGTGTATGTGGGCAGCATAGCTCAAAAACGAAAAATACCTTAAATACCAAACATGGTATTTAAATTGAGTGTTTTCCAAGGATGCGAAAGGAAGATTTTCAAGAAAATCCCCCACCCCAATTACCCTTTAAAAAGTTTTAAAAATTTTGATTTTCTCAAAAATGGCTGTAACTATTTTAAGTAAAACACCATATATTAAAAATATTTGCATGACAAACTGCATATCTTGAATTTGCTGGGAGTAGCCTCTGGGCGAATTTTGGGAATTTTGCATAACTAGTAAACTGTAAGAGATAGACAAAAACATACTTAATAGAAAATGTAAAGTCAGTTAAAACACATTCTATGCTATATACATTCGCGTAGTCGATTGTATTTTTAGATATACCTTGTTATTGGTTTCAGCTATAAAATGCTTGATATCTTTCTCATATGGCAGTTTCTCAACTCCTGTTCATATAAACCTAGGAACTTCAATCACATTGCAACCAGCTATGGTACTCCTTTATTTCCCTTCCATTTACATGGAAGTCAGTAATAATGTCATTTCTGCTGAATGTTTCTCGATTAGCATTAAGTAAATACAAGAATAAGGTTTTAAAAATAATTTGTTGCAGAGATGCAGAGAAAGCCATGTGAATGGAACATTAGATTTTTTTGCTTTCAGGTCTTCTGAATAAAAATGTACTGTTATACATTCACTTCACAAGCTTTCTACCAATGTGATGTTTTAACCTCATAATTTTCTCTTCATATTTGCACATTTTTTGTTAAAAAGCTAATTCTTCTATTAACTTCATTATAATCGAGCCAAACATTAGCATAACTTGTCTTAATGCTTGCTTCCTTGTAAGCAGAAGGTAAATAAGGAGATACACTAGGCTTAACATAAATGTTTTAAAAGCTGGTTGCCATGTGGCTGTAATCCCTTTCTTTGCATTTCCAGGAGTTGACAATTCGCTATGAGAAAAGCTGAAGTATTTTAAAACTGAAAACAATAACAAGGAATATCTCGGAAGTGGTCAACTCTACGAAGAAAACGTATGACACAAATTGTGCGTTTTTACGAGATCTACATTTTTTCTGTACTAAATTGTTATCTATCTCTTATGTTTACCAGTTGTGAAAAATTCAATAAAATTCATCCAGAATGAAGAGGTATTCAGAGGCAATTCCCAGAAAATGTAAGATATACATTTAATGCTCATGTAAATAACTTCGTTATACTTATTTTAAAAAAAAATCGTCAATACCAGTTTTCAGAAGATCAAAATTCTCGATGTTTTTAGTCCCCCTCCGTGGTGTAATGGTTACCATGCTGACTTCATATACCCAAGGTCGGGGGTTCAAACCCGGTGGAGGACGACGGCTTTTTCGGGTGTAAAATCCTTAGCATGGCTTCCTTCGGATGGGAAGTAAAGCCGTTGGTCCCGTGTCGTAGATTTACGGCACGTAAAAGAACTTCAAGCCTGATAGAGAGGCCTCTGAGCAAAATTAAGCGGTCTTTCACGCCCAATTTAGAACCACAGTAGTTAAAGTGCGGCCATAAATAACACGACATTTACATTTTTCGATGTTTTACATGTAAAGGCTAGTTTGGTGTGGGGAGATTTTCCTCAAAATTTTCGTGTCAGATCCTTGTAACATACTAAACTTTAATATCAATTTTGGTATTTTACTAACTTTTTATATTTAGAGTTATTGTGTTGCCCTACACACGGACACTCAAACACTTGTACCTTTTTGTAAAAAATACTTCTTTTTTTTTGGATGCAGAGTACCCTTAAACGTATTTTTCCGATGAAATCTTAGTATCGAATTTTTGGGTAGAATGCAATACCTTCTCTACTAACGTACCATGTACTATATAGAGAAAGTAAAAACTTGCTAAGGTACAGTTGAATGTCTGTAACCATTAACTTTTATGTATGCGTCCCCTTAAAATTATAAAAATGATTAATTGACAAGACAAGTAATTCTCTAAGAGCGTGAAAGAAATCTTTCTGTTGTTACATCAGAAGCAGGAATATACACGTGCATAATAAACTTAGATCACACATGACGTAGTCTCTGCATTTATCTGTGCAAAGTGAGGACGTGGACCCATAGGGAATATCTAATGACTCTTTGGTAACCAGGCGTGGAGAGCACTAAAACGTGAAGATCTGAAGCCAAGCGTTAGCTGATATGTAAGCCCTTCACTGTACAGTCATTTTACAGCTCGAAAAATATTTCCTATAAGGTAACAGTTGAAAATGCAGTGGCGTAAATCTCACAGGTCCTTGGCTCTTACCCACAGAGAATGTTTAAATGACATAATTTCGAAGTTTGAAAAGTGACTCTGAAGTGTAGTATGGGGATCATTAAAATGCAGTACAGCCCCATTACCCTCATTACGGTAAACTGCATCGACGAAATTTAGTTAAAAGTGAAATATTACTTTGGTGGGCTGTCGTAGTGCGTGATACTTCACATTACCTTCGTTCTACATATACACTACTGTTTGTGAAAATTGCAACAAAAAAGGAAATTGACGAATGCAATGGGTTTAATACCATAGATTAGGCACATAACAAGTAACAAAGTATCACCTTTTCAAATCTATACGTGACCTCTGAGACCTGATATTCAGTATTTAGTGTGGCCTCCATGCGCTACAACAGAACTGCTATACACCTTTGTATTAAATTAAAAGGATTCTGAGTAAATTCCTGAGCAATTTCCCTCCGCGCAGTTTGTATTCGAGCCCAACATCCGTGATACTGGTTATTGGAGTACCGTGACGCACCAGCTGCCGACCAACCATATCCCAGACATGTTCGATGGACAGCATGTCAGGCGAACGTGCAATGTACCCGCGCTCTTCGAAGAAGGCTTATACATTCCTTGTAATATGAGACCGGGCATTGTCCTGCTGAAATGTGACCTGAAGCAGGGGAGAGTACCTTGGACTCTACTACCACCTGTAGGTACGGTTACTGTTCAGAGTCTCCTCAAATCGTAGGAGGCGAGATCGTTTGTTGTAACCATACACATGGCGTTTGTCCGCTATACAGCTCAACAACGCAGCCCTCAGGTTGCGGTCATCACTGCGGGACGCGTTGAAGCGGGATTCGTCCGAAAAGAATACATTTTGCCATTCGGCACCCCAGTGATGGTGTTCTGTGCCCATTGCAGGCGGAGGAGCTTGCGGTTTCTGGTCAATGGAAGCCTATGCAATGGCATGTGTGTAACCATCCAGCCGACGGCGACGAACCGTTGATGTGGACAAGTTCACACTTGTTGCAGTGCTCCAATCAACACTCTGGATGAAGTTGTATGGTCCGTTTAGGTCATGCGGACAAGATGGTGGTCATCCGTGGTCCAGTACCCGTTCTTCGTTGCGTACGACCTTCTTCTATCCACTGCTTTCACACTTGCATCACTGTCGTAGCAGCATACCCTGTAGTTGCCGAAATATCACGGTATGACAAACGCGCTTCCGGCTCACCGATATTCTGCCCGGTTCGAATTCTCTCACATGCCGATATGGCCCCCTTTGACGTCGACGAGGCATACTGGCACTCGCTTTATTGTTTCCACCTTGTTTGACAGCTCTGTACTGACTACACTTGGTGCAACACCGATCTTGTTGGACCGACACGACAGGGATCTGCTCGGCCTACGTTTACCGCATCTCTCTAGAAACCTAATCACTTGCACACTCTTCTACACTTCCACTAAGTTTGGAGGTATTTGGAAAATTCCTTCTTGTTATTGCAATTTTCAAAAATGACAGTGTATAAAAACCATTACTTCCTTTATTTTTATTTTTCTCCTGTCACGATGCCGTGTTGATTTCGTTTTCTTTGCCTCGGTCTAGCCGAGCTGTGAGCAATGATATTCTCATTGCTGCAGCTATCTCAGGCGACTTGTTGCGAAGGAATACAAGTATCCTTATGTTATCAAAAATAAGGGAACTGGGTCCACAATGATTGAACAATATATTTTTATCGATTAATCCTCAGTGAAATGAAAGCCAATGGCTAAAAATTCAATAAGATTGTATTTCAAAGCTACGTGTACATAACACACGGTTAGCGTTTGTACCGTTCGAAGCGACGTTAAGAAGTCGCTTGCTTCCTTCATTATTTCCGTGAGCTTTGTGTGCATCAACGATGCTACACATACATATTTATATTTTCATAGTTTAACATTTACTTATATAAAACATTTTCTTTCCTGAAATAAAATTACATTCAATTACATCTCTTTAGCGATTATTACATTTTATAACACCCCTATCCTTTAGAAATTTACTATTTGTTTATACACGAACTTGGCGCGTTTTCTTTTTACACAATTTCATCTTTGCGTACATTGGCTAGTTATTAGAATTACATTTAATGTTTGTAGGCAATTACCGAAGCTCTGACCCATAAAATCTGCTTCAAAAGTATTTGTTCTAATCACCTGACATATTTGTACCTATTCTGCAGCAAACTAATCTTACATAAGTTTGCTCTTTTGCGTACTTTATGGTAATCAAGACAAACATCAGCAGAAATGCTCTTATTACTTATTTTCTTATAGGTAGAAGGAGAATAAGGGAATGCAATAGGTTAAACTAAACACCATACCGCACGTCCTGCCACCTAGCCGCCACATTCACCACCTCTTCCACAACAGGCTTCAGGAGTGGTGTGCAATTCTGGAGTGTCAGCGCCTCGAATCCTTCTCAGACGTCATTTGCGGCCTCCTTTACCTGGAGTCACCAGTAGTTCCTCAATTGCCTTCTCTGGGACCTAACGAGGCTGGGCACAATTTGAGTCAAGTCTCCCAGTGGGAGAAAATCCACATGCCGATACCTCGAATCAAATCCCGCTCTCCCGTTTGGTCAACAGCTGAGCTATCACTGCGCTAAAGAGACTAAAGCGATAGTCAAATATTTTAAGAACTAGTATATTAAATGGTGTAGCAATTCGATTCTCTTTGCATGACCAGGAATGAAATAACGACTTCCATTTAAGAAAAGCATAAATATTGGAAAACTGAAACCAACAAACAGGATATCTCTAAAATTATTAACTCTGAAAACAGAAACAGTAGATCTTACATAAATGGTGTCCTGTAACGACATTATAATTCTGCATATTGCTATTTGTTTATCTGTTATAGTTTACCAGTAACGCATAATAATCCAGAGTTTAAAGAAGTTCAGAGGTCATCCCATATAATTCAATTTATACTTTTTATTTTCCATGAAATTATCTTAAGCATATAGTATTTTAATGAAAATCATTAAGATACTTTTCATAAAATCAAAAAATTTCCAAAAGCATTCCATATAAAGTGGGGATATTTTCTAGAAAATCTTCGTGTCTTTAACTCCATGGCACGACAGCTCACGGGGAACCTTGGCCTACCGCCCGGCCGCTGCATCCCCCATCTCGGTCCACTACAGACGTCATGGATGGGGTGCAGTATTGGAGGGTGAGACGTGGTCAGCGCCTCGAGTCCCTCCCGGCCGGTTAATGCGGTCCTCATGACCTGGAGCCGCTACTTCTCCATCAAGTAGCTCCTCAATTGGCCCCCCAGGGACCTTACAAGGCTGAGTGCACCCCGGGCCAGGTCTCCCAGCAGAGGAAAAATCCCCACGCCGGTACTGGGGATCGAACTCAGGTCTCCCGCTTGGTAAGCAGCTGCGCTACCACCGCGCTAAGGAGACGACCATCTTCGTGTCTGCATCCTTAAAAGATGCAGAACTTAAATATTCAGTTTGGTATTTAACCACTTCAGATTTTTTGTATTCAATACTTTCCCTAACTTAGTGCTACGTGGTAGAGAACGTAAATCGAGTGACTAATTAAGGGCAGTATTCTGTATTTGATTTAAGAAAGGCTATCTGTAAATGTATTAAAAGCAACAGTTTTCTATAGTTTTACTACTACTTTTACTAAAACTTAGGTCGGTATGAAGGAATTGCAAGGCTTTATGGTTATATGTATATGCTGCCGGATTATGGGTTTCAAGCTCAAATTTGAATTATTTTATAAAAAATTCCTTAGGATGCAATTTCATTGGTCTACATATAATTTCTTTTTTTTGCTGACACAGATATTTTATGTGAAGTTACATAAATTGAGGTCACTGATTCCAAGTATCTAGTTAGAAACTTTCTATCACTCACAATTTTTCGCAAGTCAAAGTTACAATAATATCACAATATTCTTACTTTCTGAAATTCAAGCGGTATGCCAAAAGCCTTAGATACAATGTGATTCTTGTACAACAAAACAAAAAACAATTAAATAATCGAGGCAGAGGATGTCCAGAATTTTTCTACTTGCTTAGGAACATTCGCTTCTTTGATTTTCTGGAGTACGTGGAATCAAGAATGTGACGCTGCAAGCACCAGCAGTAGTCAGCAATCCCATCTGCCTTGATATATGTGTTCCATGGTCGTAATATTTTGGTAGAATCTCCTTCCTGCTCTTCGCTTAGATCACCAAGATTTGAAGGAAATGTGTTCATGTGGCTATAGTCATATTTTGCGGTCAGCAAAGTTTTAACTGGGGCTTCATAATTGTGTGCCTTGAAGTTGCCAAGAAAGTTCTTTCCAACATCAGAAAATGCACATTCTTCTCTACGGTGTTCGTGTTTCTTAAGCATGCATCATCTTTCATTTGCGGTCCATCAAAAATTTCAGCTTTCAGCTTCTCGTGTGTCATTGCAGTGAACTTAATGCAGATGTAGTTGAAGCAAGTACCATCTTTGTTCAAGGTCTTTACATACTGCTTCATTAGACCCAACTTTATATGCAGTGGTGACAATATTCTTATCGCCAAATTGGGAGCACCTCCCTGGCAGGCCAACCTTTTCTTTCCCAGTGATCTTTCTTTGAACGACTATCCCACAGACACATTTAGTATGGGTATTTCGTATACGCTGGTAGTTGACCTACTGAGTTGATATTACCTTCATATCGCCACACACAAGCCACAGATAATCAGTGTAATTTTTTTTTCGAGGAATTAAAGTCAGAATTCTCTTTGAGCTGTCAACGAAAAACTTCCATTCTTTTGAAAACATGCTATTTGCATTCCATAGCTTCAATTAATTATTTTGTATCGATGCAGTGTACAAGCTGCTCAGATACCCTGCGGTGCCACAGTGTTAAAAGCGGGCGTTAAACACTACAGAAAAAAAAATGCTCAGACATTAAGTCCTTTTCTCTGTTTCTATACATGAAGGGGGCTCCGGTGCCTAACATATTCTTCTCCTTTAATTGGGAACCAAGTAATTCTGCTGATGATTTTGGCAGATCAAGATCTCGCACAAAATCGTTTAACTATGTTTGAGTGAAAGGTCTGCACATCTGCTGTTCCCCATCAGGCAACATATTAAAATCATCAAAACTGTCGTGTGTTGATGGGATACAAGTTTCCTCGCCACTGGAACTTAAAATATGGTGAAAGTAGGGATTGGAACATCATCGCTGTGTGTTTCAGGTCTTATAGCTGACCACAAGTTAGGATACTCAATTGTACGTTTAGACTTCATGTTAAAGCCTGATACATCAACCTTACAAAAGATCTTTTGCTCTCGCCACGCCATTCAAACTCCCAAACTAAGGTATTTCCTCTATCCCCTGGTCCAATGTCTGAGGTTTTCAACACATGTCCTTATGCGACATAAACCGTTTGTCCTGGTCACCAATCTGCATACCAAAATATACGTGATAAGACTTTTTTATCCTTTGTTTTCACAGTGTATAACTATCACAGAATTTATCTGGGTCGTTTTTATACTTTCGATGAACGGCTGACATTTTTCACAGGAATCTGAAAATAAAAAATCTGAAGATTAGATTTGTGAAAAATGGTTACGAGTTTTGGATTTTTCACTCGCAAATTGACTAAGGTCATGTCTTACTTTAAACTCAGCAAAATTTATGTAGACCAGTGTTTTCGAAACGTTTAAACAAATTTCCGACAGATGTTTCTTTGAGCTGAAAATACATTTGCTAAGAAATATATTTATAAAGTCTATGGTTCCCCAACAATAATTGCTTTCTTCAGCACGTATGTATAATGTACATAGTAGCTAGAAGGTATTATATTGCACCCAAAAATTCGATACCGAAATTTCACCCGGAAGTACTTGTTTGATGTCATTTGAGGTCACCTAAATCCATAAAAAACATTTTAGAGAAAGTTTCATGTACGTGTGTGTGTGTGTGGGGGGGGGGGGGAGGGGGGTGTGCAGGCAGTATAACTCAAAAATGGGATAGTTCGTTAAATACCAAACTTGCTATTGAAGTTTAGTATCTCTCAAGAATGTGACACGAAGATTTGTTAGAAAATTGTCGCATCCGAAACATTTACATGGGAACATTTTGATTTTTCAAAAATAGTTCAAACGATTTTGATTAAAATATCGGATATTAAAGATTTTACACGAAAAATCAAATCTATATCATGCATTTTCACTGAGTATCACCTGAACTCCTCTTCATTGTGAATGACATATGCACAAGTTATAAACCAAAAGATATAGATAAAGCTTATTACAGAAGAAATCTATATCTTGTCAAAACACACAATTTATGTCCTGTATATTTTTGTTGCAAGCATAACCATTTCCGAGACATTCCTTGCAATTGGTTTCAATTTGTAAATATTTCTAAAAAATGAAGTCGTCCGTTTTTTTTTCTTTTATTTCTGGCGTTGCAAAGCAGCATATTCCAATAACATTTGTATAGCATCAGTTTTTAGCCTAATATATAGCCTTACTTCCCTTCTAGCTTTTAAGTCGTACGACCATTCTGTTAATGCTATCTCGATTATATTTTTAAGAAGTTTGTTTGCAGAGCAGGTAGAGAAAGATCTGTGAATGGAACGCTTACAATTTTTTTATTCAATATTCATTTTTATCCTTTACATATGTACGTGGAAGAGACTTCTTATTTTCCTTCTAATATATACTTCATAGAGCAGGCTCTTCAACACGACTGGCCAGAGCAAGGGTACACAGACCTAGCCAGCCAGAAAACTCGGAGCAGAGCTGGAGGGAGAGGATGGTAGTCAATATCACTGGATAAAGGTCACATCACAATGCTTGCGTCATGTCTCTTCATTCCATCACTTGATCAGCCATAACGATAGCTTACCCCGCCGTACTGCATGTCACCCCTGTGACTTGTGGGCTACTCAGTGTACCTTTGGTGCACATCAAAGCTGAAATAATCCATTATTGAGGTGTTGCAAACAAAACAAAAAATGTATAATAGCGTTTTGTTCTGCGATCAACCGTTTGCGATCAATACAAATGGTTGTTATGTTTGTTTTTCATATTAGATGACCTTTTCCGCGAGAATATATAAAGAAAATAGTTTGTTCTAGGATGGGAGAAGTGTCCCATTTTTAAACTAGTTTAATAGTAACTATGTGATATCACACAGGTTTTGACATAATCCTTTTCAGAACATCGTTTCGCAGACGTAATATGTTTGGAGACACGGGCAACATTGCCAGGTCAAAGTAGGTCTGTGAAAAGCGGAATTAACATAACAGTAAAGTATGCTGGTAGGTACAGGACTAGCAGTTTTATTTTCTACACTAACCCTTTACCAAACAAACACGATAAACTAAAACGAAACCTGTTAACGCGCTGAAATACTTCTGGTTTTAAAAGACAGAGTACCTCCGTGTTAGTAGTTTCCGTTTTAAGCTATTTAAACTTTTCTCAAACGCGTATCTGTCGTTTACTACTAGCAGGCAAAGAATACCGATTCAATTGCTTCAAAAGATTTTAGAAGATTTTAATATCGCTTTAACCTGTGCATTCCCTTATTTCCTTTCTACTTACAAAGAAGCAAGTAATAAAGTAATTCAGTTAATATTTAGCATGATGTAGGTAAATAATCTTTTACAGCCCGCTTCGGTATAGTGGGGGTAACGCATCAAGAGGTCGCGATTTCGAATCTGGCTAAAGGTGAGTTATCCAGATAAGATTTTTTTCGGGGTTTTCCTTACCCTGAAAAGATGATTGTCGAGCAGTTTTAAGCTGCATGACTCCGAGATGATTTGAGCACCATTTCACCTATTTCATTCATCATCCGTTATGATTAATCAGGTTAAAGAGTTAAGCTACAGAAGCTGTATCCCCTTAGAGAGGCGGTAGCGCGGCTGTTTCCCAATCGAGAGACCTGGTACCGGCGTGGGTAATTTTACCCCGCTGGAAGACCTGGGTTGTAGTCACCTTGTGAGGTCCCTGGGGGATTACTGACGAGCTACTTGATTGAGAAGTAGCGGCTCCAGATCGAGAAGACCGCATTAACCGGCGGGGAGGGACTCGAGGCGCTGATCACGGCTCAACATCCAGCATCACACCCCATTCTTGACTCCCGAGCTGGAGGATGCAGCGGCCGGGTGGTAGGCTTTGGTCTGTTTGCCATGGAGTTAAGTTAAACTACAGAAGAAAAAATACCATATTTTATAAGAAATGTTGTTTGCGGAACATTTAGAGAACGCCATGAGGAAGGAACACATCAGATTTCGTTGCCTTATAAATACATAAAGTTAGCCCTAGCTCAGAATAAATCTCTCTCCTTTAGAGGTGAAATATATGAGCAAATTCTAAAGCATTGAGCTCTACAGTGCGTAACGTTTACGTAACGCATGCAACTTGTTCCAAACATAATTTGTCTCCCGGTTTAGATTTTCGCTTGCTGAACTTCGTGATTGCACGTCAAATATTTTGCACATTGTATGTCCCTCCGTGTTTAAGTTCAGAGGCGTGGTAATTAAGGAGCAAATGGCTATGGCAAGAGAAATTGTGGCTTGACGTCAGTTCCTGTGTGGAATGTTGGAAGCGCCGTACTTTATTAACACGTGAGCGTAGCTGTATTTAAAACGGCTGACCGAAGCAGAAACTGGGGACCAGGAACGGTAATGACGTATTTTACCCGCTATACAGAAGCGACATTGATGAATTTCTGCCACGCAAGTAAAAGCGAAACCGTGGAGAAAAATTAAATAATGAAACTTTTATTACTACCATGTTATTTTGCGCTTGGGCGGCAGCCTGAAGAACTGCTCAAAACAACTGCGAATATATATTTCTAACAGAAAGCGCGCAGATTTGCTTCATTGTATTTCATGAAGAAAGAAAAAAAAAAAAGCAATAATTTATTCAACCTTCTTTTCACTTCTTTACTCTTACCCATTTAAAAGTCTACTAATTTTGAATCACTACTTCAAGAACATAATCCATTAAAAACAGTTCTTAAAGGAAACTGGAAGAGTAATTTTGACTACTATCGGTCAAAAAATGGAAATTAAGTTTTATAGCAAATAACTGTTGAAACTGGATGTTCAGTGGTTTATCCACGAAGAAATAGAAATGGAGTTTCTCAACTTACCATTTTATCATTTTATTTTTTGACACACAGTAACGGAGTCTGATCAGGACTCCGGTACTGTATCCCTATTTACATTTCCCCCCGTAGGTTTTTTACTGATTACTGGTTTACTGGTTTTACTGTTTCTTTTACAAACATATACACATTGCACAAACATATAACATCCATCCCCAAGGCGGGACTCGAACCCACAATCCCCTGCCCAGGGCGTGAAAGACCGCTTAATTTTGTTCAGATGCCTCTTTATCAGGCTTAAATTTCTTTTACGTACCGTAAATCTACGACTCGGGACGAACAGGTTTACTTCGCCTCCGAAGGAACCCATGCTAAGGATTTTTACGCCTGAAAAAATCCATCTTCCTCCGCCGGGTTTGAACCCGCGACCCTGAGGCCAGCATGGTAATCACTACACTACGGAGAGCAAATATCCATGATGATGCACAATGTTGTGCACATTACCACACGTTTACTCTCTCTTCGCGTAGTGTACAGAGAAGGTATTGTATTCCACTGAAAAAATCGATACCCAGTATTCACCGAAAATCCCTTATTGCGACCCACATAATCCCAAAAAGAATATTTTTAGAAAAATGTGTGTGTGAGAGTGTGTCTGTGCGCAGCATAACTTATAAATGATAAGTCCGTTAAATACCAGACTTGGTAGGATTTAAATTCAGGTTTTCCAAGGATGCGACACGAAGATTTACAAGAAAATCCCCCAACCCCAACATGGAAAAAATTTCGAAAATGTCGTCTTCCTAAGAAGGGCTTCAACAATTTTGTTTAAAATTGCTTATATTTAAGATATTTACATGGCAAATAAAATGTATATCTTGAATTTTCTGGGAACAGCCTCTAAAGGCTTCTTTATTCTGGATGATTTGCTTTTAATTTTGCTTAACTAGCAAACCGTAATAATAGACAAACGTTTGCTTCACAAAAAAGTAAGACTTCATTGAAGCACATAATTTATGTCACGTACATGTTTTACTGGATTTGCAGTTTCATTTATATTTGTTGTTGCTGGTTTCAGTTTTAAAATACTTTAACTTCACTTATATAGGAACTTGTTAACTTCTGGCCACGCACGCAAAGAAATGTATTTCATTCCCATAGCAACCACATTTTAAAACATATGACTGTCGGTTTAGTCTAGTTTATTCCCTTATTTCTCTTCTACCTTACAAAGAACTAAATAATTAGACCGTTTCTGTTAATGTGTATATCGAATAGCAGGAAGTAATTTGCACAATAAGCTTATTAATAAAAATTTGAATGTATATATTTCTATTCCATATTTAGCTGTTGGCTATATGAGATTAAGAAGGCATTACTGTACAAATTTGAGACAGACAGAACTGAATCTTACCTAATACACTGACCTTAAACTCAATATACAAACTCTACAAGACACAATGAATGAATCAACTCAATAAATTCACAAATTGTTTACATTTCCAATGAACCAAGGGAGGAAAATAGCTCGAATGTGGACATCCTCATAGCCGAGTATTTCAGGTAATGACTTTGCAGAAACCGGTAACTACCAATACAGGAACAGATATATTTACTCTCAAAAATGTTGCATTATATATATATATATATATATATACATATATATACATACATATATATACACATATATATATCAGAAATTATAAAAATTCTGGCAAATAATATGGGTAGAGGGTAGAGCATGTTAACATAATGGGAACACTTCGGCACCTGCGACCCGGTAAGCATCTATTGCAGAATACCATCCTCCACCCCGCGGGGGAAAGGATGAGAGGAGGGGAAATCATAGGCCAGCACACAGGAAACGATGGAGCTAAGCGCAGAGACGCACGGAAGTCCCTAACAGTCACTAGATGGTAGCCCTGGCGCGCCGCAGAAGCTTTACAGCACTTAGCCTCATCCAGCTCAACCAGAGAGAAGAGTATTTCACTCGGAGCAAGCAACTGTGTCATCTGCCTGCAGAGCCTCAAGCCACACCTGCCCGATGAAAAAGACAAATGAAACGAGGGAATGAAAGGGAAAGTTGCCGTGGTAGATATACAGCATTCCAGTATTCGCCTAAGCGGTCCCAGGAAAACTACGGAAATACGCAGGGCCAGAGTGCGCGGTCAACAGAGAGCGAGCCCGGACCTCCATTGCCAGTCTCAGACAAAAACCTGAATCACCTGGCTCGGTAAATATTGTAGGTACAACTGCTAGCATGCCACACGAAATTGAACAGAACATCAGGACACCTTATTGAACTGAGACGGAAAAACCAAGTTGTCATCATCGGGCTACGTATTTGTCACACTAAAATAACGAAAATTTTGAACATTTTTGATATTCTCAAAAATGACTGACGATTTTGATTAAAATACCTTATGTTTAAAATATTTTTATGACAAACGAAATGTACATCTTAAATGTCTGGTAATAATCTATGAAGAGTTCTTCATTCTGTTGTCTTCATACAATTTCCAAACCATGAGAGAGACAAAAACATACTACACAAAAAATGTAGATCTCATAAAAACACACAACTGTTATAATATAATTTTTTTTTGGTAGAATTATCCGTTTTCGAGGTATTCTGGATTATTGGTCTCAATTTTAAGCCACTTGAACCTTTTTCGAACGGGAAGAATCTTTCTTCTCGTTTCTCGTCTGTTTACTCCTGAAAAGCAAAGAGATAGAATTTCAATTGTTTCACGCAAGTAATAAGACCAATTCTGCTTATGTTTATCTTGATTAGAATGATGTAGATAACAGATTAATGTTTTCAATAAAATGTTTGTTAGCGGAACAACAAGAGAAAGGCATGTGGATGGAACACATCAGATTGTTTTCTTTTTATTTCCTTTTGTCACTTTGGCTTGTATTTGAGGTAAACATGTACGGTTAACAACATATGTAGTAAACAGGTATTCAATTACTTTAATAATTTCAAACCAATAGAGACGTCTCTTCTGTACCTCCCTGCCTCCCACCTACCTACCCATTCATCTATCCCATTCCAACCATTCGCTTCCACCCATCTTATCCATCCAAGTCCTCTCCAAATTGAATGTCATGGATATGCGATAGATTGTCTTCGGCCTATTAATTGTTGCGAATATTTCATCACGGGTTTGTCTGAAATCTTGAAGCAGTGAGCTGGGGCAATATCTTGTTGCAGGTCCTCCATTTAGCTCTCATTTCACAGTTAGAATCGAAGTCCACAGATTTTTACTTTTCTGATTATGTATAATAGGTATGGGAAGCATTGTAACCCATCCAAAAAGTCGATACCGGAAATACCTACTTGCTTAAGGATTTGAATTAAAACAAAGAAAGAAAAAACATAAGGTATTTTCACAATATATGTGTGTGCCGTATCTGTGAAAGGCATATTTTAAAAAATGAAAAGTCAATTAAATACCAGACTAGGTATTTATGCTCACCATCATCTAAGAATGTGATATGAAGTTTTTCAAGAAAATCATCATGCCAAACCAACATCTACACGTACATGTAGTTACAGAGTGACATCATAATTTAGTGAAACCTAGTATTGTTTCGATAGATATGGAAACCTGACGCTACAAATACCACAATTGCGATGAACGAAATCTACTCTCTAGTGTTTGGTGCTCATTAATGTCGCACCACAAAGCGAGTGACAGATGTCGTTTTGTTAGGAAAGGCCAAGGAAACGCAGAGTTAAGTAATCAGCCATAAGCCGAGTCAGAAATTCTCAGTCCCCCACTTGAGCGTCAGCAAATCCTGGCAGGGAAACGAATTTACAAACATGTGAAGACGTACAATGGAAACACAGTTCTAATTCGTCAGTTCTTAACTTCCTTGGACGATAAAACTTTGATTTCATTTTCGCTATATTGGATAAAGTTGGCAAGCTTTACAGGGCCTAACAACAACTCTGGCACTTAGATGGGTTTCTTCTCGTGTTTCAGACTTGCACAGAACGCTCTTGAGCAACTAAAACACGTCAGGTGAAGACAGTTGAGAGCTTCTGGTCGATACTCAAACAGCCATTACAACGAAACTCTCGTGCTTTCTCTAATACAATTTATTGTTACACAACAATATTCTTCTTATTAATCGACATAAACTTTCATTCAAAATGACGCATATTCTAGATACTCGGTTTATGGAATCAAGCCAACACTTAGAGAAGAACTTTCGGTTCTTTTTCGATCATTTCAAAATTTAAAACGTTGCATTATTATAAGTTGGTTTCCTTTAGCTCCTAAGTAGAGCATAGAGCATCGTTACAATGTTTCTTTGATCAAATTTGAATTTCTAGTTCATGAGTCCACCGCTATGCGCTAGGGTGACGAGAATCGGCTTGCCGCCCACAAATGGCACTGTAGGACGAATCATTGCAGATGCAAAATTTTGGAATTTTGCCCGATACCTTCTTTCAAGTGACCAGTTTTCATAGTGCAGATAAATCTCCGACTTTATTTCCCGGTGGAGGTGGATGGGTTTTTTCGGGCGTAAAAATCCTTAGCATGGCATCCTACGGAAGGGAAGTAAAGCCATTGGTCCCGTGTGGTAAATTTACGGCACGTAAAAGAACCTCAAGCCTGATAAAAGAGGCCTCATATGAGTTAGTTGAGAAATTCAGTGCTATGTCGGGCATGTTGCCATGGTAACTCAATGACAGGGCAACGGGCTAGAGATCGGGAAATCCGTGGTTCAAATCCCGGCTACGGTATTGAATTTTTCAGTCTGACTCTACCTATCCTTTTTATGTGTTTAGACACAGAACTTACTAATAAGTCTATAATTTAATGACATATCTACCACTAGTTTGTTATAAAGTGAGCATAGAGGTACTCAAAAATCAGTATCAGCATCGAGTATCGAAAAATTGTGGTAGCTATAAGCAGAATAAGGTAAGTAAAACAACAGATTATTAAATAGCAGAACATTATGTGATAGCTTTCACAACCACTAGAAAAACAAATAACTAATTATTACTCTAAAACAAGTATAAGTACTTGAAATTTAAAACAATAACAAAGAATACCTTGAAAAATGATTAACGTTAAGCAGAAGTGTATTTCATACCCCTTATTTGCTATAACAAGATCTACCTACCTTTTTGTTCAGTAAAATTTTGTTCTCTCTTCCGGTTTATCAATGATATAAAAATTATTCAGAATGAACAGGATTTCACAAGCTTTTTATTTTAAGGTATATATTTTCGATGTCGTATAAATATCTTAAACATATGGTATTTTAATCAAACGGGTTAAGAATCATTTTAATAAAGGAAAAAAAAATAAGATAGTTTAAGATAGAAAAAATATTTCTGAAGCTCTTCGTTTTGCCACCTTAAAAATCAGCGAAATTACATAACAAAATTTCAAATTAACTAATTAATAACAAACAGACACATGCACACAATAAAGTTTATATGAATCGCATAATATTTAAATACAAAGAAAAATTTTGAAACACCATTTGTTTGGAAAAATCAAGCCCCAATCCACAACACACACACACACACTTTTTCTAGAAATGATTTTGACTTGGATATTTTGGGATCCCCTGAGTCCAAAAAATATAAGAAGGTCTCTGTGTATTTGACAGTATAGCTCAAAAACGAAAAGACCATTAAATACCACATTTTTTATAAAAATGTAGTATCTTTTGAAGAAAGTACCCCCACCTCAAGCTACTCTTTACATGGAACATTTCGATTTGCTCAAAATTGGTTTTAACGATGTTGATTAAAAATCTTATATTAAAGTTATTTTCATGACAAATAAAACTATATCTTGAGTTTTCTAAGTATAGCTATGGATGATTTTTGTATAACTGCTAAACCAATAAGCAAAAACATACTACACAAAAAGGTAAATCTCGACAAAGTACGCCATTTACGTCATACACATTTTTATCGTAGAGTTGGCTATTTCCGAGATATTACCACGATGAGGAATAGATTAGAGAAGATCTTTTGTAAAAACAGTTTATAAAGAAAGTTTAATGTGAATTAATTCCAAAACGTAAATTTCTGGTTAAATCTCACCGGAATGTACGCATAGAGAAAGTAACATAAAACAATCTGAAAAAAAATATTTAAGACCTTGAATTCATAGTTAACCATTATTATTGTTAATATGCGAGCTTCCGAAATTCTTAGCACTGTTTGCTGCGGTTTTATGACATTGAAACACTGTAACAACCTCAAGAGAATAATTCAGATTCACGATCTTTACAACATTTATACAAATATGCAGTAACAGTTCGCACCTCTATGCTAATACCGCAACAACATGAAAGTTAATAATTCCCATCGGGAATGTCAGCCCAACCAATACAATGGATGCGAGATAGGACAGAGGTCGTCATCGATTCCCTGTGTAGTTTTGTTCTCTGATCAACTGGGCAAGAGCACATGAATCTCCTATGGCCGCCCTTAGAGGCATGTGCATCAATAATAGTTACACCCTCTCTATCGCCTTCACAAGATACCCTGATAGTGCTTCTCATTAGAAATGTTCAACGCATGTTATGTAACGGAATTAACACCTCTATCGTCTCTAACCCAGTAGAGATCGGCTTTTGTCCGTTCATCAACAGTGCTTTAGTATAATCACCACCATCTTGCACTTTAAATATAGTGGTTTTACACCGCTGGAATTCAAATTAGATATTTTAACACGACACATATTTTTACTTTCTCAATATGTACTATGTACACAGTGTATAGAAATGCATCCAAAACTTCAATACCGAGATTTCATAGGAAATACATGTTTTAGAACACCATGCATTTTTAGAAAAATATCCGTGTATGTCTGTCTGTGTCTTTGTGGGTCTGCATAGCTCAAAAACAAAAAGTCGCTTAAATACCAAACTTGGTATTTAAGTTTAGTATCTTCCAAGGATGCGACACGAAGATTTTCAAGAAAATCCCCCACCCCCAATTACCTTATACATGGAAAAGTTTTCAAAAAATTTTATTTTCTTAAAACTGGCTCTAACGATTTTGATTAAAATATCGCATATTAAATATATTTACATGCCAAATAAAATGTATATCTTAAATTTTCTGGGAATAGCCTTTGAAAACTACTTTATTCTGGAGAATTTTACGGAATTTTGCACAACTGCTAAACCGTAAGAGATTGGCAAAAACTTGCCACACAAGAATTGAATATGTTAAAACACACAATTTATGCTGTTTACATGGAGTTGGTCGTTTTTTAGATATTCTTTGTTTTTAGTTTCAGCTTTGAAAAACACACTTTTCTCATACGGGAATTTGTCAACTCCTGTTCATACAAACAAAGGAACTTCAGTCACATAGCAACCAGATTTTGACTATCACTTTAACCTATGGTAATGCCTTATTTCGTTTCTACTTGCAAGGAAGCAAGGAATAAGACTATTTCTGCTCATTTTTCCTCGATTAGAATGAAATAAATGGAAGCGTAAGCGTTTTAACAATAATTTGTTGCAGAGATGTAGAGAAAGTCAAGTGAATGGAATACATTATATTTTTTTTCGTAAAGTTTCTACATGCTCCACTACTTGTCTGTTGTTGTTGATGGCATTGTGTCTTTGATCTTTTACTCTCAAAGGTTAAGTAATTTGCGTAATTGCTTCCTTCTATCTATATTTACTTTTGTCACTTATGTTCTGTTTGCTGTTTACTCTATTGATGTTTTTAGCACTTGGAAGTCTAATGAGTTGAAATATCCTGTAAATGGCTTTAAAAACGTTTTAAATAGGACTGATTTTTGCACTGGCCAGTTGTCTGTTTTAAATACAGTATTTACTAGAGATTCTCTTTCACTTTTCACTACACTACGCTTGAATATTAGATGATCTACTGTTTGAGGTGTTCTCCTACATGAACACTTGGTGCTTCTTGCTACCCTAAGTCTGTGGAGATGTTGATGTTTACATGGTCGGTTTCTATTGTTATGTTGGGCGTCGGGTGCATTGTGGTTGTTAGTCTGCTTTTCCTTTGTGATTGTGCCTTTTGAAGTATTTTGCCATTTCTATTGCCATTCGTATGTATTGAAAGTTGTAGTTGATTGCAATATGCCATAAAGATGTTTATGCAACTCCATTGTTACCAACTTTTGTTTTCAAGAGAAATAACAGGCAAATTTAACAAATTATAATAAAACTATTTTTACTCCAACAAACAACTCTTAGAATTGATAGCGTCAACTGAAAAATCCAATGTCATAACTGGAATTTGAACCAAGATTCTGCCGGTCGCTAGCCAGTTGCTATAACCACTGAGCTATCAAGGCAAAATGCCAGCATGGCATTAAATTTCTGAAATGACTCACATTTTTCCCGGCAAACCACAAGGCAATTTCAGATTAATTTGAGATGAAATAACCTAATGGCGACTTCATGTCGTAAGTGTCTATTTTAAGCCCTGGGCTTTATAGTTGAATTAACTTTTAGATCAATTAATGTTAACCTATTACTGCATGGTGGTGTACTTATTGCAACAACGATGATTAGTCAAGTTTTTAGTATTTTAGTGGACTTTTTATAATTCCGTATTACACTAGCCTCCAACAATAAAATTAGGCTAGTTATAAGAGTTTTATATTGTAAAATTATTACTGTGTTTGTAATAACACTGCCGTGTTTTCTAATTAAAACGAGCAAACTCCATGCCACTGCAGACAAAGATAACCCTGTCAGCATTCAAACGTGCCATCACACCGGTTATTTTACTTGGGCCCTTCCCATCTTCCCATCTTTTACCACAGACACATTTGACTACAGTTGCTGGGAGTCCGCTTTGAATGGATGGCCAGTCGATTTTGTATCACACTAACGATCAGGGTTACTAAAGTCATGAATCTCCTATAGTCGCTGTTAGAGGCATGTGCATCAATAATAGTTACAATCGCCTTCACAGGATACCCTGATAGTGGTTCTTGTTGGAAATGTTCAACGCTTGTTATGTTACCAAATAACACCTCTATCGTCTCCAACCCAGGAAAGATCGGCTTTTGTCTTCATGAACAGTGCTTTAGTATAATCACCACCATCTTGTACTTTAAATACAGTGCTTTTACACAGTTGGAATAAAACTAAAACTTTTTTAACACAACACATTTATTGAAAGTCGTAGTTGATTACTATATGCCATAGAGATTTTTATGCCACTCCATTGTTACCAATTTAATGTCAAGGCCAATAACATGCAATTTCAACAAATTTTAACAAAAACTTTATTTTTACTCCAACAAACAAATCTTTGTTTAGGTAGAGTAAAACTAAACAATTCAATACCATAGTCGGGATTTGAACCACGGATTTTCCGGTCTCTAGCCGGTTGCTCTAATCACTGAGCTACCATGGCAACATGCTAGCACAGCATTACATTCCCCAACTGACACGTATGTTTCCCGGCTAACCAAAGGTGATCTTAAATTATTTTGAGATGACATACCCCAAAGGCGAGTTAACAATATCATAAGTACCTACTTTAAGATGTGGACTTTATAGTTGAATCAACTATTAGGTATATTAATGTGAACTGTTTTTTTTTAATTATTGTTATCTTGGGGGGGGGCGTTTCCCCCACAAGCCGTGTGTAGAAAGAAGTTGAATACCTAGAGTCAGACTAAAACATTCGACTTTTATTTCTTTCACAAACTGTTAAATATCAGAATCAGCTCAAAAATAGCTGCCTTTCTTCAATGCTTTCGTAACAACTCTGCCTAAGTTTTTTTCGACCCTCGCTGCGTCGGCTACGAATTTCCTGATGAAACTGAGCTGTCGCCAGACTTCTTGCCCCTTTTTATGCCTATCGATCACGCGGCAGGAAATTTCCAGAAGCAATCGCAAGTGCAAGCCACCGCAGGTGTCATAAACTCACTCAGGTGTAACAATGCCTGGATTCGACGTTAAAGAACCTTCCTGCGCAGGTGTAACAATCGCTGCGTCATTGACAAAAGAACTTGCCACCGGCAAGTGTCCATTAATACAGGTATAGCAATGGTTAGTTACTAAGAATCAGTTATGACTAATGAAAAAAGTCGTTCATTCAGGTACGGCGGAGGCTGATATATCTTTGAGATTTGACAATAAGCTGTGAAAAATTGAAAAAAGAAATGTGATAATTAAATATGAATAATAAACTTTAAGAAAATCTATAGTTCCTACCACCCCTTGTTGAACCTTAATTACCAATTAACTGAAGCTAAATGGATAGGTGCATGTGTATTGATGCACACTCCCAACTTTAAACATTATTTTCTTGCAAACACTTTTCTAGCACTTCTCCGCACTCAAAATGCTCCACACCATGCAATTCTTACTGATTGTTCCAAAAACTGCTTCTCGAAGGAAATAGTCATAGTTTTTTTTTTCAAGTAATGCTTGTTTCCATTTTTAGAAATAAATCATTAAATTTTGAAGCATCAAGAGTAATAATGATTCTACATAATTAGGCTTTACATAAAATAATGTTACAGATACAATTGTAATCACATTTACTGTGAAACATGATTGTTTGTGAGTATATCTTTAAAAATGATTCACGCGACTCATTTTTATTAGAGTAGCCAACTTAGTCAATAAAAACTTATTATTTAAATTTGTAATACCTCAGTTTAAATTGGACTAGTTGAAGCAGAGCTTTCACTCTTAATGTAAAACAACATAAATACATTATTTACTTATTTATATCCAAGATCTTGTCAAGAAATATGCATTTATATATTTCGTATAAATAATGGCATTTTAATACATGACAAAATATCCATATGATTGTGTATAATAAATTGGTATATATTTAAATAAGATGTTATATGCTGTGGATTTTACAGATCACAAAGAAGTATCACTGTAATAAATGGACTTGTTTTAAGTAGATTTTATATTACTATTCGGTTTTGTTTTTGATTTTTTTTTCCCTTTTCTTTTACATGAATTAATTTCTCTCGGCGGTCGCATAATCTGCCAGCAGCCATATACTTCAATTTATAGCAATACGCTGTGCGTGCGTGCGTGCGTGCATGTGTGTGTGTGTGTGTGTGTGTGTGTGTGTATGTGGGTCTGTGGGTAGCATAGTTCAAAAACGAAACAACCGTTAAACACCAAATTTGGTATTAGAGTTAAGTATTTTCAAATGACGACATGAAGATTTTCAAGAAAATCCCTCCACTCTAAACTACCGTTTACATGGGAAAAAAATTGATTTTCTCAAAAATGGCTCTAACGATTTTGAATAAAATACCGTATATTAATGATATTTATATCTCAAATAGAATATATATCTTTAATTTTCTTGGAAAAGCTTCTGAAGAATTCTTCATTCTGAATGACTTTTGTATAGCTGGTAAACGATAAGAGATAGACAAAAACTTACTACACTAAAAATGTAATCTCGTTAAAACACAAAATTTATTTCATATACATTTCTTTCATGGAGTTGAGGGTTTCCGAGATATGCCTTATAGTTGGGTTTGATTTTAAAATACTTAAAACTTATCTCATACGAGAAGTCGTCAACCATTGGTCATGCAAAGAAACGGACTTCAATCCCAGAGCAACCACATTTTATAACATTTGACTGTCGGTTTAGCCTAGTGTATTCCCTTATTTCCCTTCTAGTTATAAGGAATTAAGTAATAAGTCTATTTCTGCTAATTAGCATCTTGATTAGCATGACGTGGAGAGAAGAATAAGCTTTCAATAATAATTTGTTACAGAGATATAGAGAAAGTCATGTGAATGGAACACACGAGATTTTTAATGGCTGAATTTGGACTTTCTCGATGCTTTAACTATATGTTATATATTTATGTTACATTTTCCGAAGATCTTGATAATTTTACTGAATACTGAATAGAAATTAAGTTAGTCTGATTTTGATTATATGTATTAAATCCTGTCTAGGTGAATAAATATTCTTAAACCAAGGAAATGAACCCTTTTATCTATCTACTAACCTTCGGGATGTTGAGAACTAAAACCATACCGATGCTAAAGTGGGTTTCTTTTTTTGTTGTCTGTTTTATGTTTTTACTAAATGTTGACACAATCCTCTTATCAGTATTATTCCACACCCACTCGTCTACTTTTAAGATTTGAACAAATTAGACGATGAAAGCGGTAAAAAACGCAGCATGCCTGGCTGGAGACACTCCTACGAACAGAGATTAGCTCCATGGTCAGGAAGGAAAGAAACAGTGTCATAAGTCAAAAAGAATGTGTTGTGGTTGATGAAATTGACTTGTAAGTTTATGTTCTTTACTATATATACAAAGATGATGGACAACAAATCGAGAAGTATTACCCTTATTCAGCAAGAGTATAGTAAGCACTGCGGAGCTATATGAGATATCTTCAAGAAAAGCGTAAAACTGTTGGAAAAATACAAAAACGTGGTTACCGGTCAAGTTTGGTAACCTATAAATAAACCATGTTAAGGATGTAGTTAAGAATAAGTAAACCATATAAAACGAAGAGTCATTAAAATGTCGCAACTCCGTTTAAAACCGATTCGCAAGGTGAAATCAGAATAACAAAGTTGGGGCTGAACCACTAATATTCGGTTACCCTAATCTGCCCTTCCATCCGAGCTAGGAAGTCGATGTTAACATGTCATGAAGTGTTCCACATGACTTTTCTGTTAAAAACAACTTGTTCTTTTCTTGAAATTGCATACCCCATTGACTTCTGTATGTATCTATTTCAAACTGATTGCACTTTACAGTCCACGGAAGAATGATTAATAAAACTGAATTGATTACGTCTTCTCAGCGAAGTAAATCTGAGTTGGATCCCAGTTTCTGACGCAAATCTTACTATCACTATAAAGACTCTGCTAATCAGGTGTTTTGTAATAAACAAGTGAAGCATGAATGTGAAGAGAGCTGCTTCACTATACCGTTACAAATTTGAACTCTTCATTATATCACACTTTTTTCTCTCGCCTATATATGCGTTTATTGGAGTGGCTATTCTTTTTCTAAATGACGGATGAAATTCTCTGAGCTACAGAAACGGTAACATTGGAATATCTACCAAAAATCTAGAAACAGTATGACATAGTATAGGACGGTCCAACACACTTTGGTATAGCGCTACAATGCTCCCACCGGCCCAGTCCGTGGCACACCAACATATCACTTGAAGAAACGAAGCAAAGTTTTACCCATCCGCTACCGCCACTAAAACATGCCAGCCCTTGTGATTGCATGGATGATATAGACCGGAAAACTAATTATAGAACCTAATAATTTGAATAAGAATAAGAACAATATAAAGATTTGTAACACTTAATAAACTAATTTTCAAATTCGTTGTTCTAAGAAATAGAAATATCTACACTTCAATCTTAAAACATTAAACAGCTATACTAAAATTGGATGAAAACTTCCTTCATATAAATTAAATCTTAAGATACTGCCTGCTTTTAACCAGAATTGTTACATTAGGCTGAAGAATCACCACTGCTATGCATTTTTAAAATATATTTGACCCAAATCTTTATGAGTTTAACCTCTCAATTGACTATATAACTACTAATTATGATATCCAAAATATTTTTGTTTACGAAATAAAACTCAAAATAAATAGAAGCCCTTGAAAAAGATATATGTAAATATTAATTTTTGGTGTCGTACGATGTTTTTAAACATTACAATTTCTTTCTCAATTATTGAACTTTTTAATGAAAAAATATGTTATATACTTTAGTCTCTCTTAATTACTTTCAGTTAAAAATTCTCATTGAACTATACAAATGTTTTCCAAACGTAAATACTTTTAATTGGTCGAATGGACAAATTCAGGTAATCCTTTCAAAGTCTTTTCGATGTCCAGCTGTTTTTCGCGATAGCATAAAAAGGGTATAGAAATTTAAGGCCAATATAAATAGCTGACTGTCGTTCTCCTCGTATCTATAGTGAAATGTATATTTCTGCAAAGGTTTATTATCTCAATTTAAAGTAAGTATATTACAAAATAAACTGTCGTAAAACAGTTTGTATAGTCATTAATAAACAATCGATGTAGAAAAAGTCATACATCAGGTTCTTTTTCAAATGCATGCTACATCCTCATAAAAGCATTATCCAATTTTTGGAAAGTTTCGGCAAATATTTAAAATATATTTAAGTGGTTTGAAGTCAAATAAGTATATTGATCCATTCAATTTTAATGTTTCACATAAAACACTTGTAAAAGTCTTGACGAGCATGTATTAAGTTGATTTCCACACGTGCAGATTTTTCTGTAAACAAATAGTGAAACTACATATTTAATTTGTTTTATGTTGGGGGTGGATTAAAAAGAGTGTTATTTTCTACAAATATGCAAATTTTCTTTTTTATGCATCCCATAATGTCGGTGTATACAAAGGAAATGTGAGTGTTTCATTGTCTTGCAATGCAACGCTCCCTGAGGATTTTACTGGCAGAAAGAAGAGGGAGAGAGAGAGGGGAGACAAAAGGTAGGTATGCCGCGTTGTAAAAGTGACCCCCAGGGGTGAATACGGTGTCATCATGAATAACGCAAAACAAAAGTGCAGTAAGTTCAATGGATGTTGGGTAGTGTTTTTGTTTTTTGCTCCTTTTTTAAGGAAACTGGCTGGAAAAAATATTCTTAAGCAGGCAAATGTAAGATTTGTTTTGTTTTTTTTCGAATCTTATAAGGAATGTCCTACATTTAACTAATCTGAAATATTAAAATAACCAAAATTACAAAATTATGAGATGGAATAATTCCATATTACAATCGTGATCCATAATCTGATTGCATTGCACCAATATATGGATAATTACAAATTAATGCTACTGGATCGTTGCACAAATGCAAACGCATCAGCTTTGAATTTTCAATCATTTGAAAAATACGTCTCACGCATTCTGCAGCTACAACAGATGGCGATGCATCTGACTTAGCATTTTACTGGTAATCATGAAGAGAGCTCCATTCAAAACTTATAAGCAAGATGTGTTATTTTGCTGTTGATGAAGTTTCATTTTCTGAACAGAATGCAGTGACTCAAAGTAAGTAATAAATTATTTGTTGAGAATAATTATCTTTGTAATATAAAAGGTAAAGAGATGATTGCAGATATATTATGAAGATTTTTCTCATTTAATAAAATTAAAATTATAATTTTAGGTCCTTATATTCATCATCATCATCAACTCTTCATGGATTAGGAGGATTCTCCTGTTCCGGCCTCATATTTCTTCCCATCTTTTAACTGGTCTTCCTATCGTTCTGTAGCCTAGAGGTTTGTATTTGTATGATTGAAATGGAATGCGAGAGTTATCCATTCTTTGTAAATGGCTTTCCCATTTTTCTCTATTTATTTGTATCCTTTCTTTTAAGCAAAAAATGTCTAATTCTTTCCTTATGTCTTCATTTCTAATATGATCTTGTCTGGTGCAACCTTTTACTGCTCGGAGATATTTCATTTCTGCCGCTTGTATTTGGCTCCAATCTTTCTTTTTAAGAGTCCATGTCTCCGAACCATACAGTAAAACTGGAACAGCCATTGTCTTATAGAATTTTAGGTTTGTATCTTTTCGGGTTTTCCTTTTTAAGGTACGAGCTATTACTCCACAAATATATTGGAACTTACTCACTTTATTATTTATTTCTTCATTGTTTGTCTTAAAGGTTACATTACAACCCAAGTAGTTAAATTTTATCACCTGTTCTAACACTTTATTGCTTAACACTATCTTTGATCTTTTTATATGTTTTCCTATAAATGCCATTATCTTTGATTTTTCTATTGATATACTTAAACCATAATCCTGGATCAATTTTTGTAGCTTGTACATACTTATTTGCAGCTTATCTTCTCGGTCTTGTATTAACATCATGTCATCTGCAAAGAGTAGCATATTTAAGGCATTATCTTTATTTATTTTTATTCCTAATGGTATTTCATCTTTTAATTTTCTGAGAATATCATCCATATAAATATTAAATAAAAGCGGAGATAAACTACATCCTTGTCTTAAACCATTATTAATTATCATATCTTGTGATAATCGTCCATTTCCTAAAACTATTTTTATTTTTGTTTCTTGGTATATATTCCTGAGTACATCTATCAATTGTTTTGGGTATCCTTTTTTATCTAATATATGCCAGAGTCTAGTTCTGCTTACCTTATCAAAAGCTTTTTCTAAATCTACAAAAGCTATATGTGTTTCTAAATTATATTCTCTTCTCTTTTCAATAATTTGGTTAATAGAAAATATATTATCGGTGCAGGATCGTCCTTTTCTAAATCCCATTTGGTTTTCTAATAATAACGGTTCTGTAATTATACTTAGACGTTTGTTTATGATTTTTGTATACAGCTTATAGCCTGTGTTCAGGAGACTTATACCTCTGTAATTACTACATACATTTCTTTTGCCCTTTTTAAATATATTGATGACGTGTGCATCGTACCAGCATTTAGGAATTCTATTCGTTTTCCAACATTTGTTGATAAAATTAAGCAGTCTTACATTTAATTTATCTCCTCCATACTTTATTAATTCTGCATTTATTCCATCTGGTCCTGGAGCCTTTCTATTTTGCATGTTTTGTAAAGTTAATTGTAATTCTTCTTCGGTGATTAAATCTATAGATGTTTTAACTATTACTTGGTCCTCTATTGACTTTCCATTTTCTTCTAATTTATACCATAGTTCCTTATAATATTTCAACCATTCTTCTTCAGATATATTGTTTATTCTCACTTTGTCTTTCTCTTGTTTTGTTAACGTCTTAATCACTTTATAGGCAAATTGTTGTCTGCCATGTATGTCGTTTTCTATCTGGCTAATAAAATTCTCCCATGAATTCTGGTGTCCTCTTCTTGTAATTGCTTTTGCGATGTTTCTTTTTTCTTTATAATTTTGTCTTGATTCTTCAGTTTTATTTTGTAGAAGCCTTTTATACGCTGCTTTTTTGTTGTCAATAGCTTGTTTAATTTCTTCATTCCATATTCTTAAGCCAATTTTTCTTCTATATATATTTCTTCTTCCAATTGCTTCTTCTGCTGCTCCTTTGATTGCTTTAATTATATTGGACCATTCTTTATCAATATGTTCTTCTACTTTTGTATCTTCTAGGCAAATGTTTAATCTTTCTTGGTAAAGCCTCCTGATACTAGGTTCTTGAAGTAGGTTTATTTTGAAAACCGTTTTATTTTGTTCCTCGTTTGCCCTTATTTTTGATTTTTTCCATCTTGTCCATAATTCTATTTTAGATATCACTAAATAGTGGTCGGAGGATATATCACAGCCCCTGTAAACTCTAGTATGTATAATCTGTGATATTAATTTTTTATTTACCATAATATAATCAATTAATGATCTTTGACCACGTGCATTCCATGTATATTTATGAACATCTTTTGTTCTAAAAAATGTATTTGTTATCTTAAGTTCATTAAAAGTTGCAAACTGTCGTAATTGTTTACCATTTTCATTAATGTGGTCTTCTCCAAATTTTCCTACAATTTTAGGTATAGGTTGTTTCCCAACTCTTGCATTTAAATCTCCAGCAATGATCATATATTGGGTTTTGCTTTTATTTACTTCTTCTTGTAAATGTTCATAGAATTCTAAAACCTCTTCCTTTTTTCCCTCTTCAGGACTATACACTCCCACAACAATTAGATGCCCTCTGGGGATTTTAAACGTTACTTGTATAATTCGTTCATTAATAAAAGTATAGTGTTCAATTCTCTTTGTCCATTTTTCATCAATTAATATTGCTACTCCTTTTGCTGCTCTTTGTTTTAATGAAACCCCACTATATACTAAAGTGTATTTCCCTATCTTTTCTGTACCTTTTAATTTCTTTTTAGTTTCTGTAAGTACCGTTATATTTACCTTCATTGTTTCTATTTCTTTTACTAATTCTTCTTCTTTTGTGGATATTCCTCTCACATTCCATGTTCCTATTTTTAATGGTTCTGCAATTCCAAATCGTGCGTCCTTTTTCTTTTGCTGTGGTCGAAATCCGATATTATCAATCCGGCTATTATTTTGAGGCTGTTCAGTATGTAAAATTTCACTCTGGCCGCGGTACGAACGCTGCGCAGAGCTAGTTCAGTGGTGGGGCTGCCACCTCTCTGCTCCTGAACTCGCAGATGCTTTTCGGGCATTTACCCTAGATATGTTGTCTTCACCTCGACTTTCGAGTCACATCCACCCGTTGTGCCAGTTTTGGTCCACCCCGAGTATTTTATTTCCTCGGTACCACCTATATCTAGGAGGCATTCCCCGATCCGCCACCTGGGGAGGCGCCCGATGGGGGATTGGCACTGAACCCCTTCTAATTGAGGCGCAGCTGCTTGCCGAGCTATAAATAATTTGCTGGTGCTGACAACAAGTAAACCAAAGAAACATTATAGAGAGAAAACCAGAATCTTCTGCAAGTTTTCCTTCACCCAAACACTCAGAGATTCTGGAACCCTGTGGAAAATTTCAGTGGCTATATGAGGACCGTTCTCTTGAGTGAACCACTTAATAAGACAACGAGCGAGTTTGTGGTGCATCATAAACTACTGGTAAAAGTGCTTTATCCGAGTGCATTTACAATGATGAATAGCAGATATTTTTAGAAAAATCATTTGTATGTTAATGTTATTTTAAATACAAATCGTCTCGAAGGTATTCGTGAAGAATGCATCCTGAAATTGTCTGCACAACTGCATTCTTCTACAGCTTCTATTCACGATCTTGTGAATAAATTTGAAAATGCTGGTTTAGTAAAAGAAATAAACACTTGCGAGATATTCAATGATAGCAGTGGAAAAATTAGATAGAATTTATAAAAATGTTGAATGTTCACCACGAAAATATCGCAATTTGGAGGAACTTGAGGAAAACATACGAACTGAAATATGAAACATCACAGTGGGCAAACTAATTCAAGTCAACTACAATGTGTTTCTTCGGTACAGCGTTAGTTCATCGCGGATGGACGATACTTTAACATTTACTCTGAACTAAGCTTAATTTAGTTGCGTTTTATTCTCAGGATGGCTTCAGTATATCTACTACCAAATGCAAACCCCGTGCGAACGATCAAATTTTATACCAAAGGCCTGTTTCGGCATATTAGCAAAACAGTGCTTGTTTAATATATCAACTTTCATTTCCGAGGTCTAGTCCCTTAGTGGAGAAAATCATTTTAATAAACTTATTTTATGGCTTCAGAATTGCTAATAATTAGGCTTCTGACATGATTAAATTAACTTCTACTACATTGGTATGCTGTTGACAACCGAGCGGAGAGGGGAGAGGCAGGAGTACTTCTTCTGGCGAGTTTGTGCTATAGGTATAGGTGAACACCCAAGTAACTATACAGTTCTGTACTAAACGTAATTTTTACAAGTTTCATCCAGAAAGTGACAGACGATTTGGCATAACTAAACAATAACGAGATATATCAACATAAAACTTGATTTACAAAGTTACAGTTCCTTACTCCGTTTGCCAACGCAATCTCAAATCTGTCAAGATATTTATTACCACGTGGTACCAGTTTTTTAACGCCGATGTTATACTTTTTTACCGCCAATGAACTTTTTTGCATGCACAAAATGAACGGCCAATCGAATTTTATAGTCAAATAAAGCAAGTGAATACTGATAATGCAATGAACGAGTCTTAAGTGAGGAAATTGCGCATAATTTACGAGTAATCAAGGATGAACCAGTATGTTCGAAAAAGACCGGATAGAAGTTCATCAATCGTTATGGAGGAGTTGAAAGCAAATGTTGACAAAAGAAATCAGAAAAACCGGTGTTTCACTTTGGGACACCTTACACGACTTTTTGGATGGAAAAGATTTCCCAGTCATGAACACCTCAAAGTGGCAGTGACGTCTTGGCCCAGATATTTAGCGCTAAAAAAAGACGATCATCTGCGTTGAAAAACCGGCAACACGTGACAATAAATACCTTGATTCCAATGGCGATTATATTTAAAATAGAGTAAGATGCAGTAACTTTGTAAATAAAATTTTGTCATGATAACTTTCGTCATTATTTAGTTATTTGGCAATTTTAATGGCCCTCGTATTATATAATATGAATAATATGAAAACTGCAATAAATCTGTGCTTCGCCAGATAAAATAATCAGTTTAATATGTGATTTACATGCGTAGACAACTATTGCAATTGAATAAAGTATATTTTGGGAATGTATCAAAGGCAAAAGTGTTCTATTGGTCTTCGCAACTTCAGAATAGAGTGTAATCCTACAGGCTTCATCGAGCCCATAACTATGTTGATCTTCAGTATCAGTGTACGCTTTTATACCATCAACAGTAATTATCGAATCAACAATATCGCACATAGCTTTCTCAACCTGTTCTGCAAATAAACTACTTTTAGTAAACAGAATTTATTTATTTAGATCATGCTACTCGAGATAAACATTAGCAGAATTTTTCTTATTACTTGCTTCCGTTCAACGAAAGCGAATTTTCTGAGAATAGAATCTGAAGACCAATTTATTCTGAATGAACTTTACGGAATTTTGCATAACTGCTAAACCGTACGAGATAGTCAAAAACTTTCCACACAAAAGAGTAGAGCACGATGAAACACACAATTTATGTCATATACATTTTTTTCGTGGAGTTGACCGTTTTCAAGATATTCCTTGCTTTTAGTTTCAGCTTTGAAAAACGTATACGTTTCTCATACAGGAATTTGTCAACTCCTGTCTGTATAAATAATGGAACTTCAGTCACATAGCAACCAGCTATCACTTTAACCTATGGTACTCCCTTATTTCGTTTCTACTTACAAGGAAGAACGTAATAAGACTATTTCTGCTAATTTTTCCTCAATTAGAATAAAATAACTGGTAGCGTAAGCTTTTTAACAATAATTTGTTGCAGAGATGTAGAGAAAGTCATGTGAATGGAACACATCAGATTTTTTTTTTGGATTCTGGAGGACCTAAAACATTTAATATTGGTATCAAATTTTTGGGTGCATTACAATACCTTCTCTATACACTGTGTACATAGTAGGTGTAGAGAAAGTAAAAATACATCTTGCAGCGAAGCCAAAATCTGTTATTGTGCTCAGTGCTACAAAACCTCCGTTGTAAGAGCGGAATATTCTAGTATTCGCCGAAAATGTATTTTCTTATTGTAAAGCTCCGGCTTGTATACCTCCTGCCTAAGTCCCATATCCGCAAGAGAGGAAGGAAGAGAAAACGTAACATCCCGAGCTCTGAACAAAATCCGGCAACCTGCGCAGGCAACAACATTCTGCTGCAGGATCTAAATTTTAATATTTACTCCAAAGGGATTACATGCATAGCTGTAAACGATAATGGCAAAATAACAGGTTATTTAAAGGGTTTAATTAAAAGGGCGCCTAGAGCCGTTGGGAAAACACGTGGTCCCTCAACTGCGAACTAGGGAGCATTTGTAGCTAACACTGCAACAGTGTTCTGCATTATTTAGTAGTGTTTACACTGTGGCTAAACCAGCATCGGTTTACTTTACGAGTATGAATAAATAGCAAGAAGCACAGTTTACTGTTTATAAAATTTAATGAAAATTATCTACGTATATTGCCGGTAGCAGTGGAAACGACATAATTAGTTTATAAACAACAGCAAGCATTTGCTGCAAGCAACTTACAAAATGCACACCATGTGTCTCTTCACGTTGTGTTTGAAAAATAAAAGACCACACAGTCAAAGGTCATGTGGTAAATGTGACTTCAAACTGGTAGAGCAGTTGTGGCTAGGCTTCTGGATGTATTGATTTAACTAGTTGGAATTCCGGCTTTTAGGACTGCCTCCGTGGTCGAGTGATCAGCGAGCTCACTTCTCACCCAGAGGTCCCGGGTTCAATTCCTGGCTGAGGCGGGGATTTTTCTTTAACCAGAGTTATTCCCTATCCCCCACAGAGTCTGGAAGTACAGAGTGAATATGTGCGTGTAACGTAAACTTTCTAATTCGAAGCCCCCGATATAACCTTAGATGTTAAAGAATGCTATATAAATGAAGAAAAAAAGAATCCGGCTTTGTCCGTGGACGGTCTTTCCTTAGCTGTGCATTTAATTGAACGCATTTAGAAGTTATTAGACAAAACACTTAAACTGTTTATTAAAATTCTTATAATTCAATAAACTTCTTATAATTCTTATAACTAGAAAGCACAAATGTAGTGATTTCAAGTGAACGCAGTTGACTTCATGTCGTAACATTTCGGTTGCCTCGTCACTATTTACAGAGAAAATTTCAGTTGGGAAGAAGCAATAGCAGTTTAATTAACGTCGATATATATTCTCGGTAACCAGGATAAATAAAATATAACTAATCAGAAAACACCAGAAAAAACACAAAATAAAATAAAAGTCCTACAAATGAACATATGAGAGAAAAAAACAGAAAGAAAAAAGCCGTACTTCGTCTGGTTTGATGCTGTTGTTTTCTTTGCTATCACTTTTCTTACTCTCTCTAGCCCCATATGTAAAATGTACATAGGGATAGAGAAGTATTGTATTCCACCCAAAAATTCGAAACCGAGATTTTACCGGAAATACATGTTTTAGGACCCCCTGTATAAAAAAAAAGCATTTTCAGAAAAAGGTCCGTGTGTGTGTCCGTTTGTCCGTGTGTCTGTGAACACGATAACTCAAAAACGAAAGGTAGTTAAAATACCAAACTTGGTATTTAAGTTTAGTATCTTCCAGGGATGCGACACGAAGATTTTGAGAAAAATTCCCCACCCCTAACTACTTTTTACATGAAAAATTTTTCGAGTATTTTTATTTTCTCAAAAATGGCTCCAACGATTTTGATTAAAATGTCATATATTAAAGATATTTACCTAACAAATAAAATGCATATCTTGAATTTTCTGGGAATAGCTTCTGAAGACCTGATTATTCTGGATGAATTTTGCTTAATTTGGCATAACTAGTAAACTGTAAGAGATAGACTAAACGTTACTATTCAAAAATTTAGGTATTGTTAAAATACACAAGTTATTCCATATACATTTTTCTCGTGGAGCTTCGAGGTATTCATTGTTATTAGTTTCAGTTGTAAAGTACTTATACTTTTCTCAGACGGGAGTGTACGTTTTTCTTTTGTTCTACTCCTGGCCAACAAAAGAAGCGATTCGTAATGACAATCGCATAACGACAGCTTTTAAAACATTTGACTATTGGTTTAGCCTAGTGTATTCCATTGTTTTCTTCCTACTTATACGGAACTAAATAATAAGAACATTATGCTAATAAGTACCTCGATTAGCAAGGTGCAGAAAGAAGAAGAATCTTATGTATGAAGTTTGTAGAACAGCTAAAGAAAGTTATGTGAGTGTAACACATCAGATTTTATATTAATGAGGTTTGTTTTACTGTTTATAGCACATCACAAACTTCTCATAGAGAAAAAATATCACTGATTACAATAATTGAGACCTACAAAGCATAATAACTGGATGTCCGGACATCGGAGTATTGCCATGTGTTACTCTATGTTAGCTTGAGCGACATATACATGCTGTATTCAATACAATTATTTTGAAGCCTTTTTCTTATTTTAAATCAATATACAGTCAATAATCTTATACAAATAAATAAAATAATGGACAAGAAGAAGTAGTGGTATTTTGCCTATTTTGATGCAGGTGCTTCTTACAGTCTAATAAAATGCAGTTCAGAGCTTTGTTAATTTTTCATCCATGCCATTATGATACTTTTGCTTTAAGTACACGCATAATAGCTGTGTTTATTTGCCTGGTTATTTCTCCATGAACATTGTCAGAATAATAAGTGAACTCACTGTTCCTTTGTTATTTTGCGAGATCGTGAAAGCTTAAGTAATATTTTTATATATATTTTGGTAATGTTTGTTCTCTTACGGAAATTGAGAAAAATATAGATGGTCCTGCAACCTTTTTTTAGGCATTACATTAAAATTATATGATTAATCCTGTGATATGGGACGAAATTTCGAATTCTAAGCTACACAGTAATTATCACCTTGTTCAAAAACTACATGTGCCAAGTTTGGCCGAAATTGGAGCAAGGGTGTGAAAGTCTATAAAGTGCATACCTACATATATAAATGTCAGTGTATTAAAATAATAAAACTAATTTAATATCAATAAAATTATCCACTGCCATATCACTTAAAATTCAAAACCCCTTCCAGAAATCTCAAAAATCATAAATCTACATGTAGATTAATGCAATCAAGAACAAATCTAAGCAAGAATAAAACTCTTCTCTTTTTCGGTAGACTGGTAATGGTGTTGAATTGGATATTCAGGAGATTTTGCATAATCTTAGATATTTATAGTAAAACATCAGATAATGATACAATAAAAAATAACAAACACTTGTTGGATTGAACAAGCTTAATTAGTACGCTAAAGAACACATCAGAGCTTAATTAGTACGCTAAAGAACACATCAGAACTTAATTAGTATGCTAAAGAATACATAAGAACTCAATTAGTACGCTAAAGAACACATCTGAACTTAATTAGTATGCTAAAGAACACATCAGAACTTAATTAGTACGCTAAAGAACACATCAGAACTTAATTAATTTTTTTCAGTTTCAAATGACACTTCATTTTTCCAGGGTACCTTAGTTCAGACAACACTGTCATTCACTTCTCTTGAACAAATCACGCGCGAAGAACTATTTTTTCCGTCCAATTCTGTCACCGGAGTATCGAACACTGACTCTCACTATTTTATTCCAGAATTAGAGCTCATCAAATCGAATACTCATATTTTAATAGATCAAATTCTACTGTTTTATATTTCTCTATTACATACTCAACCCTTTAAATTATTAAACAATGTAATAGATATTAAAATATAATACAAAATCTAGTTACCAATCAGGAGACGCTTTTATGTACGGCGAGCAGCATGCTCGGAAGACAATTTACATCATATCAACACAAACCCACTTACCAATAACAAGCGCTTTCGCTCATATATAACTGTTGAGTCCACAATGTTCGCGCGAGACGGGGGAAACATACATATAGAAATTTCTGTCCGCGTCTCGAAGACATTCTTGATATTTATGTCGGTCAAAGCGCCCAACTCCTCTCCAACTAAATAAACTAGTATGAATATTTAGATAGGATTAGTAAATATATGACAAATTAATAATTAGAATATAATATAGATAATTATGAAATTTAAAATAAAAATAATGAATAAATAAGTGGATACTTTACGAATCTTAGCATAATTATAATTTAAGAGCTAGTAACATAACTGAAATACAGATATTAATTAATAATGGGAACAATTACTATGTTGATGGTTAAATTATAAATTATTTTGTTTACTATTTGTAATAAAATAGAATATCAAACAGAACATTAAGAAATCATATTAACACTAATAGGGTAGAGATAGAATGTGTGCTGAATATTAGTAAAAATGTTTTGCTAGGTACCGGTGAAAATAGTGTAGTTATAAATTGTAGATAAAGTAGCTGATTACCTAATTAAAATATCATATGTTCAAGATATTTTCAGGGCAAACGAAATGCATTTATTGAATTTTCTGGACACATCTTCTGAAGATCTGTTCATTCTGGGTGACCTTTTGTAACGTAAGAGATAGACAAAAACTTACCTCACCTCACAAAAAAATATAGATATCTTTAAAACACACAATTTATGTCAAACACATTTTTGTAGAGTTAACCGTTTCCAAGACAATGCTTGTAATTGGTTTCAATGTTAAACCACTTAAAGTTTTCTCAAACGGGAAGATAACTTACGTTTCATCTCTTGTTTTACTACCGGCAATTTTTTTCACATAGAGACGAGCTTTTAAAATATTTGAATACCGCTTTAGCCTAGTGCAATCCCTTATTCCCCTTATAAGGGACCAATTACTGCTAATGTGTCGATTAGCATGAAATAGAAGAATAAACATTTATAAGAATAGTTTAATGTAGAATAAATAGAAGAATTCATGTGAAAGTAACATATCAGAAATGTTTTTCCTCGCAACAGCCATTAAGCAAAACAAAATAATTTATCAGTATGCAGAGTTCAAAATTCCAATTTATGATTCAAAATGAAATTGTGTAAACAAAGGTTGATCCAGGGGGGGGGGTGCAAGGGGCAAGCGTCTCTTCCTCATCAAGCCTGACATAAAATATAAAATACAGGCTATAACATAATAAATATCAGAGATTAAAAAGCTGGACACACTATTAGTAAATGGGGTCAACTCCCTTGGGCTGACCAATCTGGCTGCGCTCGTTTCTCCCAATGAATTGGATATTTAATACCACGACCTACAGTAGCACCTTCAGTATAAAAACAATAAAATTGAAAATATATCTTAACTGCGCTGTCGTCTATCCATACATAGTGAAAGTAGTAGACTGAACGACACCTAAACCAGATATTTCCACCTGAATGCTCTGTGACGTCACTCATAGCTTCTCTCTGTTCTGAAGCAGGCTGGTAGAGAATACAAAGCAAATTCAGTCGCTTCATCTTGTCGGAGAAGTGGCGTTAGCACCTTGGATAAATTTTATTATAATCAAGTAACATAGGCATTAATTTTCACTAACCTTTTAGATATTTAGTAACCATGGTAAATAGGGATAAATGCTACTGTAATTTACATATCGATCCTCAATTTTTTTTTATCTCAAAGCATAAATTTTCGCACAAAAATTATATAAATCTTCTAAAGAGAACCACAAAACCATTCGGTGCGCAGCTCTTACTGAAATATTTGATCCACTCTTTATAAAGGAAATAAAAACATACACAATTATATCGGCAAAGTTTTAAATTATATAGAGATAAATCTATAACATTATTATATAAAATGGATAAAATACAAATAAAATAATGTGAATACATCTGTTTTTCTTTCCAATTAAAACTTTAAACTCTTCATGAAGTTTGTTGATACGTTTCATAGAACTGTTCTTCGTGAAGGAATTAGTCATATTGAGTTTTTACATAGTCAGGAAAGAAACTGATGGTATGTTTGTGTGTTAAACAGCAATACTGCCACTAATTTCATTCCAGCTATTTGGTTGTACACTGTATTTCAGAAGCAACGTGTATTTAGAACGTGTGAAGCAGAAAATTCACATTAACCCGGGCTGGTTGCCATTTTGTTACGCTTCCACCTGCATGGCAACGATATCCAAAATCGCCCCCATGATGTGGTTTATCGTTTTTACAGTATTTGCAACAACAGTGATCAAAACAAAACCGACTACGGAAGCTATGACAAAAATAGTTTGTCACGCAAAGCGTAGATACTCGAGATTGCAGTGATAATACGGTAATAGATCACTGAATCATGAAAACAGTAGATCGGATCAATAAACATTAGATGCAAATATCAAACTAAAAATATGATATATAACTATATATCTGTAACAAATTATTGTTAGTAAATTTATTCTTCTATCTGCTTCATGATAATCGAGAAAAACATAAGGAGAACGGTCTTAGTATTTAGTTCCTTATAAGTAGAAAGGAAATAAGGAAATACACTAGACTACACCGACAGTCACATGTTTTAAAAGCTGGATGCTATGGGATTGAAATCCGTTTCTTTGCATGGCCAGGGGAAGACATGTTCTCGAACGACAAAAGTTTCAATATTTTAAAACTGATACCTGTGATAAGGAATATCTCGAAAACGGTCAAATCCAGTAACAAAAATGAATATGACATAAATTGTGTGTTTAAGATGATCTCCAACCTTTGTGTCGTAAGTTTTTGTCTATCTCCTACGGTTTACCAGTTATGCAAACATTCAGAAAACTTCATCCAGAATACAAAACTCTTCAAAGGCAGTTTCCTGAAAATTCAAGATATACATTTCGTCATATAAATATCTTAAATATAAGAGATATTAATCAAAATCTTAAGCGCCATTTTGAGAAAATAAAAATTTTTAAATTTGTTTCTCTGTAAAGGATATTTGAGGTGGGGGAGGGCATTTGCTTGAAAATCTTCATTTCGCATCCTTGGAGGATACTGAACTTAAATATCAAGTTTGGTATTTAGTGGGCTTCTCGTTTTTGAACTACTCTACATACACAGACATATTTCTATAAATGTCTTTTTTGGATTCGGGGAGTGGCAAAACATGTATATCCGGTGAAATCTCGGTATGGAATTTTTAGAATTTTTAAACCTAGTACATTGTGTACTATGAGTCATGGAGTGAAGAGAAAGTAATAATCGAATGTATTCCATTTACATGACTTTCTCTATATAATTTGCAAGCACACTATTCTTAAAATAGATTAACTTTTTAAATTATCTTATTACTTGCTTCCTTCTACGTAGAAGGGAAATCAGGGAATATTATAGATGAAATGATAGTTAATCCTTTTAAAGCTGTCAGCATACGATTGTCATTGAAATTCAGTTCTCCTTCCATGGCCTGGATGAGATAAAAGATATATGGAACAAAAGATACTTCCTGTTTGAGAAGCATATAAGTTTGAAACCAATAACAGAGAATATTTCGGAGATGGTTAACTCTACAAAAATGCACTTTTATGTAGTAAGTTTTTGTGCATATCTTACGCAAAAATTAAGGATATAGAGCAACTTAGGAGCTACACCCGAGAAATTCACGATAAATATTTTATTTTCCATGTATATACCTTTAATATACGGAATTTTAATAACAATTGTCAGTCAATTTTTGGAAAAATTTTAAAAGTATTCTATGCAAAAGTAGATGGATTTGGGGAGATTTTCCCCAAAATATTTGTGTCAATCTTTGAAATATGTTGAAGTTGAATACTAAGTTTGGCATTTAACCAGCTTATGTTTTTGAGCTATGTGTCCACACACACACACAATCGCGCGCGCGCGCGATCTTTATGTATAAAGAAGACCTTTTTGGATTCAATGGTCCTAAAAGCATGTGTTTCCGGTGCAATCACGGAATCAAATTTTTCGGGAGATCAAAATACCTTTCTACATATGCGGTTTTGTTATAGAGCTAACCGTTTCTGTGATATCCCTTGTTATTGGCTTCAGCTTGAAATATTTATATTTGTCTCATACGGGAAACTGTCAACCACTACCCATACAAAGAAACGAACTTTAGTTATATAGATACCAACTTTTAAATGATTTGACTGCAAATTTATCCTAGTTACTCTTTTATTTCCCTTATGCTTACAAGCAAGCAACTATTAAAACAATTTCTACTAATTTTATATCGATTAACATGAAATAAATAGAAGAATAAACTTTTTGACAATAATTTTCTACAAAGATGTAGAAAAAGTCATGTGAATGGAACAACAGATTTTTTAAAAAAGCTCCAATTTTAAAATAAATATTATTAAGTGTTGAAGAATAGAAAGTTTTGGAGAGTACAAAAATGATTAATTTAGTAAAATAATCTGAGGTTTAAGTTAACAATCTGATACAATACACCTATTTTGAATCCATGTATTGAAAACTTCAATTCTTATGTAAATATATTTTCTAAAAATGTGTCATATTGAAAATGTTTATTGCAAGCATTTAGGGAGCAAGTTTTTATTTAAATAACATGCAAGGTAGGATGTTGAAACACGAAAGAAATGATACTGTTATTGTATATGACATCTAGTATAAATTTCAACAAATATCTTATATGTGCTTGCGAGATCTGATAGACCTCGTGGTGAGTCTAGGTGTTGTTACTATGTATCTACCCTGATAAGGGCTTAACCAAAGGTTAGGGATGGTTGAGATTTGGTGATTTTGGTAGAGTTTCGGGTGTTTATATTAAAGAAGTAGCGCTATTAATAGGATCCTCAAGGGTTGCTATTTTCAGGAGCAGCATCTTTTTCCTCTGTTCCGTTTGTGTTTTGTTTGTTTGAATATTTATTTTTGGAGTTGATGTTGAGTTGACTACTCCCAAGATTTGTAGGGGGCATGATTTTCTTCAGCTTGTTTGCTATTGGCTGGATTGAAGATGTTATGACGGGTGCCCACAAGTCATGTGGGGAATCCGGTACTGCCTGTATCGGCGTTCAGTTTATAAGTACTCCCCCAGTGATCTGATAAGAGTCAAATCTGGCGCAGAATTTTTGAGCCCGGCACCTAATTACATCTTCCAGATATGAAAGGGACGAAGCTTCATGTAGCAGCTTCACTGGGAAACGTAGACATACACAATGATGGACTGAAGTAGTCTATTATGTATCTGCTGTGATCAGAGAAGCCAGGTGTGTGCTGCCATGCCCCATACTTCGCACACATTGTTGATTTTCAAATTTCACAGATGCATTACATTTTTGTTCAAGATTTAATGATTTTAATCTTAAAATCTAAATAATTTCAATGAAATGTAATTTATGTAGATATTAATAGTAAAAGAACAAAGAAAAATATAACATTAACTAGACCTTCCAAGTTTAAAAAAAAATAATTCAATCAATAATTCACATTAAGAATCCATATCTTCAGTAATAAAATCACTAGGACGGCTACACTGGAAATATCGGTTTGCTTCAACTGTTTTCTAAATCGTCGGTTAGGCTTCGCATTACAAGAAAGAAAATCTGAGAGCTTTGTTGTAGCGACTTCTCCCTTCTCGTCTCTATTGACTTATATGATCATTACCACGTTGACTGTCATGTTGCTCTTGTGTGAGAAGACATTGCAAATAGAATCGAGTTTTATTGAAAGTAGCTCAATAACTAGAATGCAAATAACCACAATTTAGGAACAAATTCTTTATTAGTTATAAATATAACAGTACATTTTCTTCACAGATTTATTGGACTTTGCAGCCAGCCAAATTATCTCATAGAACATATGTACCCATATTGCCATGTGTAATTGTTCCAAAGGAAAACACCGCCATTATGTTAAAATATATATATGTTAAAAGCGGTATATAAATGGAACAGACAAAAAAGCTTATTGCACAAAAGTAGGTCAGTGAACTTAATAGGAAAGCATCTACATCCTGTAAAAATTTCAGTCTGGTATCTTAAGTGTTTCTGGGATAATGGGTTATAAATTTACTAGAGTTTACATTGGCGGAACTATCTTTTAATCCCCCCTTAAACGACATACACCATTCTCCTCAGCACTAAGTGGGGTAGTAATATTAACTGCATGCTATCCTAATATATGAGGAAAAGGGCAATATTTCCGCACAACCATTAAACCATTGGTAGACACACACACATACTCAGATATATAATATTCCTTTCTTGCATTAATGCGAACGTGATGCACGTTAATGGAAATTATACACAGCCGCCTTCAAACAGAAATGCAAACAAGCTCATATTCAATATAACACATTTGTATTTTTAGGACGAGCTTGTGTACATAACGGGGTGCGCACAGACTGCCATTTGTTTTAAAAGCTATGCTTTTGTTTCCCTTCCGTGCAAATGGAAGCGCGTTCTTACCGGTTAGAGATTCATGTCAGCAACGGTATAACCATTAGGCTTTAAAATTCTGACGCTGCTGTACTAAAAACACTTTATCTTATTCTAATGTCCATTATTATTATTATTAGTTTTATTATTATTATTATTATTTATTATTATTACTATTATTACTACTATTATTATTGTTGTCTTTAAAGAAACAAAATAGAATTGCAGTTCATAGTATACAAGGTTGTTTTAATTTCTCTACATAGTACATAGATAAAAAAAGGCATTGCGTTCCATCCAAAACCTTAATACCGGGATTTCACTGAAAATACATATTTAGAGTCCCCTGTAGGTATACATAATTTTTTTTTTGTGCGTGTGTGTTTGTGTGTCAACAACATAACTGAAAGAACGAGAAGATGGCTAAATCATAAAGTTGATAATTAAGGATGAAACACGAAGCTTTTCAAGAAAAACCCCACGGCCTAAACTATCCTTTACATAAACAATGTTTCAAAAATGTTGATTTTCTCAATATTTTGTATTAAAATACTGTATATTAAAGACGTTTACATAAAAACATGTATATAATGGATTTCCTGGGAATAGTCTCTGAATATTTCTTCTTAAGCAAAATTCATAACTGGTAATTCCTAAAAGATAGACAAATACACGAAAAATGTAGATTTCCTTAAAACCCACAGTTGATGTGATATACATTTTTTCCCTTGACCGTATCTGAGATATCCTTTGTTATTGGTTTCAATTTTACAATGCTTAAACGTTTCTCAAACGGGAATATACAATTCCAGTTTATTTTGTTTTTCATGGCCTTGCAAATAAAACCGAATTTCAATCACATAACAACGAGATTTTAAAAGATTTGAAAATCGCTTTAGCCTAGTGTATCCCTTATTTGTCAGTCCACTTATGAGAAATAAAGCAGACCATTTCTGGCAATTTTTATCTTAATGAATAAATAGAAGAGTAAGCGTTTCTATAAACATTTTGTTATAGAATAGGTATAGAAAACCACGTGAATAGTACACATCCGAGTTCTTTAATATTTAAGAAAATAGTTATAAACAGTTTTGAATAATACACACTTTGTGCAGTTATACATTCATTATTAGAGCACATAGTTACGAATACGCAGAGTAGTCAGCGGCTCGTCGCAGTATCTTTTGTCTACCTTGGAGTCGGTCTGAATTAGCGCCAGTGAAACGCTTTATAAACGACCTCTTTGAAATTCTATGATGTACCGGCTATGCTCCTCCATGTATAACACACAAATTTGACTCTCACTGAGGGGAGAAAGAATTACTGGTGTATGTCACACTGGGTAGACTTACAAACAAAAGTACCTCGCCTAAGATTCTTCAGTACTGATACTTTTTAGTCACCTTTGTTACTTGCTACGAGCAACTGCCGACATAGTAGTTCTTGAAAACGTATAAATATATGTTAATAACTAGTGTTATTTTCTTCTGCCTACGAGTTCTCGTTCTCATCGGTCATCGATAATTATTACCGCGTACTTCCCTATTACGCGACATATCAGCTCATGCGAAAACTGCAATATTTCGCGTAAGAATATCACATACTTGAGCACTAACACTGCCGCATTCATGTACGTACAACCTGCTGCTCATCGCACACAGTATAAGAAGCCTATTTTGTTGTGTGCACACCGCTTATATACCTAAAATATCCAATCTTAAAAGTCGCCCTCCGTGGTGTAATGGTTACCATGTTAACTTCATATACCCAAGGTCGCGGGTTCAAACCCGGCGGAGGACGATGGATTTTTTCGGGCGTAAAAATCCTTAGCATGGCTTCCTTCGGAAGGGAAGTAAAGCCGTGGGTCCCGTGTCGTAGATTTACGGCGCGTAAAAGAACCTCAAGCCTGATAAGAGAGGCCTCTGAGCAAAATTAAGCGATCTTTCACGCCCAATTTAGAATGGGACGCTGAGAACCAAAGCAGTTAAAGAGCTTCCATAAATAACACGCCATTTCCATTTTTTCCAATCTTAAGGCTCATTTCTGTTTGGTTGAAAAGAAGCGCCAAAATAACGTTGTTACGTGGTTAAATTTCGAAGTTATTTGTATTAGATTCTCGTGAACGTTGTTTATAATGGAAAAGTCCAGAGCTGCTAACTTTTAGGGAAAAGACTTGAGTCTATAAAACTCCCTGTTACTTATGCCTCTAGTGCGCTAAAACCTTGCTCTTACAAAAGCATTTGTGTTGCTGGATCAACAAAGAAAGTAACCTTGGCGTATACAATAACAACTTCTCACCCTAAAGTTTTGTGTTCTATAATCTGCTCAGTCTTGGCTACTGAAGCAGATATATTTCCTATGTTAAATCTGTACAAAATCATAATATAATAAAATACAAAGCGGGCTAATATACTGTTGCAGGTGTAAATAAAAGGTAGTGGGGAGGTTGAGGTATAATTATTACAAAAGTAGCTCATTGCAATATTGACATATGCATCGTTCTAATTCATAATATGTTTAGGATATAAAACGGCTTATACATACTTTTACAAATAAAAGTATAAAGCTTGATACAAAAAAAAAAACAGGATAAAATGTGCAGAGTTTTGAAAAGAAAATGAACATAAATCAGCCAAACCCAGAATGCATTGCAGTGAATAAAAAGATACTTGTCTATGTATCGAGAGAAAAGACTCTCCTCCTGTCACTCAAAATATGTTTGTATCATCCACAAGTTTGCTCAGTGTCGAACGACTACCTTTCTATATTTTTGACATGTTTCAAACTGCGCTCTCGTTTAGTGTTCACTGGTTTATCTACTAGCAGGAAATAAACAAGGCCAGGCAGTGAGCAATACTAGATGCGCATTTGGAAATGGGCTGTAGAGACCACGTGTAATCCATCAGGTCTAGTTATACTTTGTGTGTACCGAATTGTAATCCGGTAATTTCGTGATCCCGGACAGAGCTCTCTCTAATTATTATCATATGCAAGACAAATAAGCCTTAAGTAAAAACTTGAATTTGGCTCCAAAACTGCACTTCAGAGAGATTTTAATTACAGAAAGCAGATTTACTCTCAGGAAATATAAAAAAATGCTTTTAAATTTTAGTTGCCATTTTAGAGTAGTGATACGCTTAAATTCATAAAAAGTTACCCAGTCATTAAATTGCATTAATATTTTACCCCTTGGCAAGATTTTCACTTTTAGGTAACAAACCTAGGACTCATCTCAGGCAATATCATTCCTCAATGTGACTGGCCTAATAACAATTCAGAGAAAAATCAACCTTTTACTCCACTCAGTCGATATCATTTCTCAAAGCGATTGGTCTAAAAACGTTTCAGGGACAAATAAAAAAATCATATGTGTACCATTTACATGTCTTTCTCTACATCTCTGCAACAAGTTATTGTTAAAAAGCTTATACTTCTATTTACATCAAGTTAATCGAGAAAAAATTATCAGAAATAGTCACATTATTTGCTTCCTTGTAAGTAGAAGCGAAATAAGAGAATACCATAGGTTAAAGTGACAGTCAAAAGTTGGTTGCTATGTGACTGAAGTTCCTTTGTTTATATGGACAGCAGTTGACAAATTCCTGTATGAGAAAAGTATGTTTTTCAAAGCAGAAACCACAAACAAGGAATGTCTCAAAAATGATGAACTCCACGAAAAAAAGTATATAACATAAATAGTGTCTTTTAACGTGCACTACATTTTTCGTGTATGAAGTTTTTGTCCATCTCTTACGGTTTAGCAGTTATTCAAAATTCCGTAAAATTCATCCAGAATAAATTATTCTTCAGAGGCTATTCCCAGAAAATTCAAGATATACATTTTATCTTTAGTATACGAAATGTTAATCAAAATCATTAGAGCTATTTTTGAGAAAATCAAAATTTTCGAAAAAAGTTCCATGTAAAGGGTAGTTGGGGGTGGGGAAATTTTTCTCAAAATTTTCGTGTCGCATCCCTGGAAGATACTTAACTTAAATGCCAAGTTTAATATTTTACCGACTTTTCGTTTTTGAGCTATCGTATTCTTAGCCACACGGACACACACGGACCTTTTTCCGAAAATGTTTTTTTTAGATAAAGGAGACCCTAAAACATATATTTCCGGTGAAATCTCGGTATCGAATTTTTGGGTGGAGTGCAATACCTTCGCTATACACTATGTACATTGCGTATAGAGAAAGCAAAAAACATAACAATTTTATAAGTTATGACCTTAGACTCCACTTAGCCGATATCTTTCCTCAAGATGACTGGTCTAATAACAATTCAGTGACAAACGAATACCTATCCTATAATTTACGTGAAACGAAGATGTAGTTCGAGTACTGTCTTACTCTGGTTAGTACGTAAGGGAAGACAACCAATTAAAACATAATTCGGCCTTTTAAAAAGTGGTAAAGAACTATAAAAAGTAATATTAAGATAGCTGTAATGTATAATAAACATGTCACGTTTAACATTCAATGTTAATTCGGTAATCGACCATTCCAGTAACCAGAATTACATTCTGAAGACATTGGTCACGTTGGCAAATGATGGTGTACGTTTAACCCTTTAGTGTCAATCACGATGTAATTGTAATGCCATTTGCATACGTTTTAACTCTTTACAGCAGGAAAAACTGTGTACTATTTACATAATAGCCATAGAGAAAAGTTTTCTGGAGCGTTTCAGGGCCTTATCTTAACACTCCAAAGCACATATAAGCTCCAAATTTAATTTCTTCTGCCGATGATTGTTCATAGGGGTTGAAAAATGTATCATCTAGCAAAAGGTTACGAACCGAAGAAGAAATAAGAGCTGCAGATTGGGATTTTTAGAAGAAAGTGAGCGATTTTTAATTTCCAGACACACATAAAAGCGTTTCAGACATTGACGGAAGAGTGGCGTATATGTATTCTAGCTTCAAGGATTAAAATGTATCCGATAACAATGGTCCTCCTATGCATGCAAATATCAAAATGGATTTGTGGAGGTATAAGCAGAAGACGCAGAATGTGAATTAACCATTCAGCTACGTAATAATATAAGTGCCAAATTGTACAGTAATATACTTATATCTGTATCCTATTCCTTTGTGCAATTTTCATTATTAGTTGTATTACGCTTTGTGTGTGTGTGTGCATTTGAATTTTTTTTTTTGTATTTTAAAAACAAAAAATAAATTGCTGTTTTATTAAATAAATATCTGCATCTTTCATTATTCTGGTCTTTCTGTAAAGTATGGTTTTGTATGCCTAATTATCCATTGTTTTTGTTTTTTTATTCTATTTTAAAGCTTTTCGTTGATTTTTAATTTGTTACAGATACAGAATAGATTTCTGATCCATATAATACGTATTATACAGTACGCAAAATACATTACTAATTAAAAAAAGACTCAGATTTCTATGTCATTTGGTACTCATTTTATTACTAATAATTTAATACACTTAATTCAGCACTATAATTGCTTGGCACTTTTCTGCAGCATTCTGTTACTCAGGCTGGCACTAAAAGGGTTAAGGGCACTCAACTTCGAGGTGATTAGCATCCTAACAAAATATATCAGCCGTGGGGGACGTTGCAAGTCTTATCGAACGCGTCTCTCGGGTGACGGATGAGGGATCCCACCAGATATGGTGAACGGTTCGGATAGTTTCGTAATGCGGATCCGCGGACCACAAGAAGCCCAGTGTCTGGGGACTTGACAATAAATGGACTGACCTCTCTCCAGGGGATATAAGTATGGAGGGCTAGCTCAGGTAAAAGAGCGTATAAAGACAGTTCGAGAAGATCCGATAGTCCGGTTAAGGCAACTTCTTTAAAGGAGGAAACCTTGAACAAAATTCTGCACGTCTGGAAGTAATAAAGTAGCATTTTCACTACCAACTTTACCCTGCTTGAACTCGGTTATCTACTCGGTGCGCACTTTTAAAACTCCAATTTTCAAGAAGGGCAGATGGATAAAAATAAGTCAAATAGAAAACCATTAACGGGACCAATCTGTGAACATTTCAAATTCAATGTTGCTTAAGCAATTATGATTATTTTTACCACATACCTCTATTGTTATATATAAATAATTTTAAAGTTTTGCGATAAATGCATCAAATAGCTTTGACAAAAAGTATTTTTAGTTCATTTGTTGACTACTCCATCAAAAAAGCTTCTTGCGCTTTAGTTTCATATTTATATTCCGGGAATATCATTTTTAAAAATTATTGGGCGAATTTCAAGTTAATTAAATATCACTGCAGGTAAAAGCATGATGAGTTATTCGTTCACGTTTTTCATTTTTGGATTAATCTGTTGTGTTGATACAAATATATAATTAATGTTATTACTTAGAAAATGAATACCATAACTTTTATTTATTACGATATTAAGGATCTCTAGTAGAAAAATCAAAGTTACATACTTCTAGAGAAAGTAAAAGTGAAACAATAATACAGGTGTAACACGTATAAATAAAAATTTAAAAAATATTCAATTTTATAATTAAATAGTAGGAATACGTACATGCATAGCATAAATAAGATACCTAAAGAGACTTTAAGGTACAAACAAGAGGAGGGTAAAACATAGGAAGATCTTAGGTGGACCAATAAAGACTCAACAGGCTAGTAAGCCCAATACGTGCAATAGAAGAAATACAAGATAAAATATATCATGTCCATAGAAAGATAAAACAAATATAAATAAAATTAAATCACAGCCAAGATAAGAAATAAAATAAGCAGGCATAGATCTATATTATTGCGGAAAAAAGAAAAAGAATAATTTACAAAACCCGGTCGAAATGCACGAAAAGTATCTCATACTGTTGACTATAAACATAATAAGCGTTACGTGCCTTAGGATGAGATATATAATGCAAATAGCTCTTCCATAATTCTATGCTCGAAATTGTTAAAGAAATAATCTGTTCGAAAGTTTTCTTTGGGATTGTTACAACCATTACGCTAAACTGTGATGGATGGGAAAGGTTGGGATGCGATTTACCTTTTTCTAAAATACTGTTTCTTTATAAAGCAGGTTTCATAATATATATTTCCTATGAAATACCAAAATCGAATATGTGAGGGGAATACAATACTTCCCATATGCGTGTCGGTCTGGTGGCTCACTTCGTTTGGTGCTAGCCTTATGATCCCTAGGTCGTGAGCTCAAAGCCCTCCAGACCAATGGTTTTAAGTGTGCTCAAAATTGACAGCCCCATGTCTTTGAATATATTTATAAAATAATTTTTTATTTTTTACAATGAAAATGTAATGTTTTGTTTAAACCATATAAATAATTAAGATGTAAATGGGCTTTAACACTTGAATAATAAGCTAGTAGCTTTTATTCGATCAACACATCGTCTTAATTGCAATAATCTATTCAATTTTATAATTAACAGCGATATACAAATTAATGTAATCAGTTTCGGCCTGATAGTAAGATAAATAATTATACTTATTTAGTTGAAACCAAAATGAGAAAATCGAATAGATTATTGCAATTAAGAAGATATGTTGATAGAATAAAAGCTGCTAACTTATTATTCAGTGGTTAACACCCATTTGGTATATTTAATGACATGTAAAAGAACTCCTTGGGAACGAAATGCAGCACACGCTGACAAAAATAAAATATTCATTTTATTCCCCGAACTGTTTTATAGACTATTATAAATGTCAGTGGAGAACCAAATGTGAATGTAACAAACAAGATATTTTATGCTATGGGGAGTATTTTTTAACATCTTCTGAAATGGAAGGTTCTGTTATCTGTACTCTATTTGGTTTAGATACAAGTTAAAGACAATTTACAGCAGAAGTTTTGAAACGTAATTTGGTGAAGAATGTGCGGGTTTGTCTTGACACCATCTCGCCAGGGCACAAAAGAGAAGCAGATAACAGGTACAGTGAAGCATGGAGAACAACAAGCTATTGACGGCTTCTTGACTGTTATCGGACGGTCCGACACTAATTTACAATGGAAATGATGCTGACAATCATCGCACTTGCAGGGGAACCAGCCAAGCGTTTTATGTGGCTTTGTCAGGCAATTGACTACATGGTTTAAGTGGCAAGCTCGCTGGGATCAAAGAGGGCCTCATCATGCCTGACGAGTGTGGTCCATATGTCCCTAGAAACACGTCCCTTCATATTGGTCATAAATGGAATCACAAGTAGTTGGCGATATATAGTGTGCACGTGAAATTACTGCGCAGAATCAAGCTGACACTTCCCTTCATTGTGATCTTCATTTACTGAAATTTTACCGCAGTAACGAGCTCGAGTTGCATCGGGATGACCCGGCTTCAAACCTAAATTGATCAATAGGTTTTTCATGGTTTCTCTGGGTCGGCAAATGAATGCTGGGATAGTTTATCTTCTACAACGACAGGTAAGTCATGATAGAAGAGAAACCTATCCCAGCATTTTCTTGTCATTTGTTTCAGGGTTGAAGGACCAGGCGACGGTATTCGGTCAGTTATGGTTGGGCGGTGGCTTGCGCTCTGTGAAGGTTTCTTCCTAGTGTAGTTGCGGCAATTCTCTGTAAAGCTCGTCTCGAATGCTTTAGGTAAATGGGCCTTTGGGGAACTCCTAGAGGATCAAGGCTAATGGGTTAAGTGGCGGTGGATCCATTAGATCTGGAAATATTAGGGAACCCGTTCATTATTGCGCCTGTCATCTGGATCTAGTGGTCCTTTGGAGCCTCCGCTTATCCCCTCCGTAGTCTAGGGGTAACATGCTAGCCTCTGGTTTCCAAGATCGCGGGTTGTATTAGGCGGAGAGCGTTTTTTTTTTTTTCGGGCAAAAAATTCCTTTTCTGGATGGGCCGCCGTTGAAAACCACATCAGTTAAACAGTGTCTATAAATAGCATTCAATTTAATTTCCTCCCTTACATCTAGGGATCACGCAAGACGAAAAGGAGCCCAAGAGGCCAAATTATCTTCCGGTGACTGTGGACCTCATCCAAGAGGATATTTATCCTTATTAAAAGTTTACGCGCAAAATTTTAATCTCCGCCACACCATGATATGAATAGTAAACATTGCCACGAACAGTTTGGAGGGCTGAATCGTTCGAAAAAAGAAATTAAAATCTGATACATTTAGTTGAGTTTCGCTCTATCGATTAGTAAATTCACAAATTACTGCTAGGCGCTTATCATTCTATCCACTGCTTTTTATTTCATGTATAATATAACTACAGCTAAGTTATATTAAACATTTTGTTATTGATTATAATTAAACTACACAGAGAATAGCACTCTTCAAATGCATAAGAACTGATAAAAATCTTAGTGTGGCATATTTGGGAGATACTTAATCAAAATACCAAGTTTGGTAATTACCAGACTTTTCGTTTTTGAGTTATTTATTGTCCAAAGACATACACACACGCACAGATTTCTTTCGGCCTCAGTCCACTCTCTTACGAGTGCAAATTAAGTCAGGGTACGGCCGTCCCACATCAGTACAATCGTAAGGTGGAGTCTACCCGGTCTGAATAAACGGAGGTGTTAGAAGTAGTGGTCGTAAAACGTATCTCCCACATCAAACTTTACATTGCACTGAGCACTTTTAAAATTATTATTTTATAAAATCTTGTTCATTTTGAAAGCATCCTTTAGTCAGTGAGTGTCAAAAAGCCTTAAGGGCATATTCTGCATCCCCATTAGAAAGACTGTTTTCTTTGTTATCCAAAATGTGTTCACAAATAAGTTGTACTTTTCGTTTCTTTATTTAATTCGCTTGAACTTTCAAATCATATCAGGGCATGGGGCACATTATATTTCTACATATATTTGTACATCGTGGTTGATTTTAAAAAATTGATGACTACTTAATTTATATTGCTAAGTATTTCCATACTGTTTGTGATGGAGCATATTTGTCTTTGTTTCCGAAATGTGGACAGTCTATGATGATGTGAGCACAGTTTGACATTGTTGACGCAGTTGGTGATTCACGAGACCCAAGATGATAGTCAAAGTTGTATGTCCAAATGTGCAGTCTGGTGAGAACAGCTTGGTTCTGACGCTTGAAATTTGAAATAGGGAATTTGAAATTGTAACTAGTACACACTGAAGCTTATTGTTTGAAATAGAAAGGCACTTGCTTTGGCACAGCTGTGTTATGACTCGTTTAATATGGACAGGGAAACCCTAAAGAGTTTCGATGTCCTCTACCAGAGGGTGCTGTGCCGCTTCCTTGGCTGCAACTTTGGCATTCTGTTGTCAGAAATTCTTGTATATGATGAAATCTAAGTCAGTCTGAATTCTTTTCCAGTGACGAATACTCAGTGACAATGTGTGCAGTTCTTGAGGAAGGGAGTTAGACGTTTGAAGTGCTAAAGTCTGTGGTTATGACTTACGGTGTCATTTGGTTTTGGTCTAAGACGTATTGTATTGTATATTTAATTGTTAAATGTTCGCAAAAGAAGGCAGAAAGTAGAAAGCGTGTATGAGAAAACCACAAACCATCCATTGTTGCCATCCAGTTTGGATCAATCAGGGTATATATTTTGAGTGCCTCACATGCTTTTGCGAATTTTTGTTAAAAGCAGTTCTGTTAATTTAGTTTTTTTTTTTTTTTTTTTTTTGTGATGGGGACAGCCATATCAAAAGAAGCACGTCTAAGTACCCATAGTAAGGTACGTGGTATCACTACAGGTAGAAGCGGTTTCGCTTTGTTGACGAGGGGGTGTACAAATGTGATCGAGATGAGCTATTACTATAATAGAACACTACAATCAAAGACAATAAAAATTCACCTGGCGTTGTGAACGTTTGACGGGTAATCGGGTGTTACCATGATTTTCATGGATACCATTCTATTACAATATGCCACGCGAGTTGAGGAAAAGCAAAACCGAAGGGTAATCCACTCCTTCATCCCTCTGCCCCGCTCGACGCTCCCACAGAATAGGTTAACTTATATAAGCAGTGAGGTAATTTATTCGCTCACGTGCGGTTATTATCATGGCGTAAGAACTTCATTATGTAGCGCACAGAAAACGCTAACTTAAGTTTCTATTTTGATGAGAAATATGGATTATTGTCCTACCAGAGAGTTTCGGGATCACCTATTCACAACTCTGAGCTTCATTTGACGCAAATACATGTTTATCCGTTTATCTTTGATAACGTGGCCCGTTCAGTACGCTTTTAAGAGTATAGCAAACCTGTGGAAGACATGGGCGGAGTCAGTGGAAAACCCCGTCCTATTATAAGCATTTCCAGGCGCATTTTTAGTCAATGTATGGGTACAATTCATCTGGTAAGGAACGTGAAATCATTTCAGGTAAGAGTAAATTGAGCTTTTTGAGATAGAAACTCGGCGATAGAAGGAGGTTGTACAGAAGTGATTGAGATGAGCTATTACTGTAATGAAACACGTACCAGTGTATATCAGTTTTGAGTGTTTCAGAAAACGTTGCACGTAAGTTAAACTCATTAGTATCCCTCTATGTTGCTTAACCAATAATGTGAACTCGAGTAAAATGATGGGCGAGATGGTTTACCCACTTCAATTAGTATATGAATTCGATAGGTTGAATATACGTGCGAAACATCTAAAACTGGCTGCGAAATAGGTTTCCATCCACTATATGCAACAAACAAACAAAAACAAGAGATGTATTGGCAAACATCAATATTGGCTTTGGTTGCTGCACATGTAATTTCCAGCTTCATTTGATCCAATGCAGTTTACTCTAAAGTAAATACGCTTTGTGTAGCTTATATTATTAGCAGCTTTTTAATAAAAGTTATGTTGTACAGATACAGGCAACGAAAAATAAAGAACTTCAGATTTAAATTCAAATATCACATGATAAATGACATCCGCATACAAAGATTTAAATAATTTGTACCGATAGCCAAACATACACATTTATTAACATTTGTGTGTGTGTGTGTGTGTGTGTGTGTGTGTGTGTCTGTGTAATTTATATATCAATGTGCAGTGATCACTTGCTATGCTGCGCTTCAGTGAAATTCCCAGGCCAACTTGAGAAACAACAGTTCCATTATTTATTACTTTCCCTACATAGTACACAGGTAGAGAAGGTATTGCACTCCACCCAAAAATATTCGTATTAATGTGTATGTCCGTGAACACGACAACTCAGAAACGAGTTTGCGGTAACATACCAAACTTGGTATTTAAGTTTAGTATCTTCCAAGGATGCGACACGAAGATTCACAGGAAATTGCTCCTAACTCAAACTCCTCTTTACATGTAACATTTTTCGAAAATGTCGATTCTCTCCAAAATGACTCTTTTAAAATACCGTATATTGAGAGCATATACATGACAAAATGGTTTCGGTTTTAAAATACTTCAATTTTTCATGGGAATTTGTCAACTCTTGGTCATGCAAAGAAACGAATTTCAATCACATCACAAAAAACTTTTAAAAAATTGGACCATTGCTTTAGCCTAGTGTGTTTCCTTGTTTCTCTTCTAATTATAATCAAGTAATAAGCCCATTTCTGCTAACGTTTATCTCGATTAGCACGAGGTAGAAATAAGAATAAACTTTCCAACTATAATTTATTACAGAGATACAGAGATATAGAGACACATCAGATTTGTTTGGGTCCTTTTCACATCCATGTTTCAAATAAATACTGCATAAAATCGTTTTTCCTCGCTTTTGTTGCAGGATATAAATGTACTCGCTATGAAATACCACAGTTCACACAAAGCCCCTCATCTTACAAGTTCTTTCTCAAAAGCCCTATAAATGGTATCCTCCTTTTACTTTCTCTCTCAGGGAAATAACAGATGCATTTCAACCAAAATTTGGCTGAGAATATAATTGGAATCACATGATGACTACTGAATATATGAAGTTCAATGTGTATATCCATTGTATCTTTGATCAGCATACCAAACTTGGAATCTTTTGAAGACGCGACACAAAGATTTTCAAGAAAATCCTCTCCTCGCTAGCTTTTATACGAGACAATGTTCCTAAAATTTTGATTTTATCAAAATGACTGAAATTAAATTGTTTAGAATTCCATATATAAACATATATACATGACAAAATCTATAGTTGTAGGTTTTATACAAATTCCTGTGAAACCACGGGTATACTTTAAGCAATAGACAAAGGTAAAACACAAAAATATAAATCTCTTAAAGACACACAATTTATTACAAACATTGCCCAGATATCAATTATTAATTAACCATATTTTAAATATTCTATTATTTTTATTAAGTCATGTTGATTTCCAGCTGTTCTTCGGTATTGCATGGGAAGAGTGTGGAATTTTAAGATAGCTTTTAAACATTTTATTATGGCTGATGCCTTTTTTTATCTGTAACGAAATGTGCAAAGAGTCTCTTCCTGGACTAAAGTTAAGTCGGTATAAAAGTACAACTTTCATAAAAATCGTATGTGTTCCATGTGCATGACTCTCTAGCTGTACCGCAAACAAAGGCTTCTTGTAAAAGATTATTCTTGTTATATACACTATGCTAAGCGAGATCAAGATTAGCCGAGTTGGTCTTAGTATTTGCTTCCTTGTAAGTAGAAGGGAAATAAGCGAATGCACTAAGCTAAATAAAACTTTAAACCAATAACGCCAAATATATTAAAATGGTTTACTCAAAAAAGATGTCTCTGAATATGTATGTTTTAATGAAATCTAAATTTTTTGAACAGTAAGTTTTTATCTATCTCTTATGCTTTACCAGTTATACAGAAGTTATACAGAGGTCATTCAGAATGAAGAGGCTATTCCCAGAAAACTCAAGATATACATTTCGTTTGTCATGAAAATATCTTGGGTATTTTAATAACAATTGCTATGAGCCATTTTGAGATAGTCAAAATTTCCGAAAAATATTCCATGTAAAGGATAGTTGGAAGAGGGGAAATTTTCTTAAAAATCTTCGTGTTGCATCCTTAAATACCAAGTTTTTTGTGAACAGACTTTTCATTTTTGATAATACACACATGGACGTGTCTAAATACGCTTCATTCCACGTGAAAGAAAGAGCAATAGCAGCAATAAAGCGATCTACAATAGCCAACAACCCCAAAAACTTTCCATAAAAACGTAAATGATACTATTTAAAACGGTTATTGCTCCAATAGCAACATAATCTAGAAGAAACTAGAAGTCAACAACTTCACAACTATAGAAAACGTCAATGCTCTAGCTACATGAAACGATTTCTGGAAACCAGGAAAGCAGCGCTATTAAAATTGGCCTACGTCATAACAAAAACTTTCTTCATAGAAGACATCAGAATGCAGATACTTCTGCCAAATACCACGACCTACGAGAGCACATGCCAACTACTTAAGGGAAAGAGAATAGCTAAATGGATGGAATTATACACAGCAGACTCCATGGGAACGGAAGAATGGACGCAGCAAACTACGAGCCTCAACATATTAGTAACGCTTTCACCACAATTCTGCCAAAACAAGAGATTTCACCAACCGGATGAAGACTGTGTCTGTGAACTGTGAAACAAGCATTGTAAAAGATATCACGCAGAAAACTGCAAAAAAGATAAACACCAATAATGAAACTAGAATTAGATTAATGTAATTCAGTTTGTATACTTGCACATTGTGGGCATTTTATTTATAATAACAGAATAGGAGTAATAAATTAACATCCAGCTCTCCTCTTGTGTCACATAATATATTAAATTATTTGGAGAGACGAACATGGACAAATTATAAAGGTAGAGTCAGACTGAAAAATTCAATCGTATAGCCGGGATTTAAGCCACATATCTCCTGGTTTCTGCCCAGCTGCTCTGACCACTGAGCTACAGGGCAACATGCCAACACGGCACTAAATTCTGCAACTGACTCGCAGAGAGTCTCTGACAAGAGATCTCAAATTATTATGAGATGTCACTCCTCAAAGGCAGCTAACAAATTGCATAAATCCTTTAGTCCCGCACTTCAAAGTTAACCAACTATTAGGTCAATTAATGTGAATTGTTTCTTCTATACAGGTTGTGTGTTGGTCAGAAGCTGGAGGGCTAGATTCAGATTGAACATTCACTACCATATCAGCCAGACCGTGAGTAAGTTGGAGAATTAGGTGCCGCGCCGGCATATTGCCATGCTGTAATAGTTACCATGCCAACTTCATATAACTACCCAACGTCACGGAGGACGACGGATTTTTTTCGGGCGTATAATTCCTCAGCATGCCTTCCTTCGGAAGGGAAGTAAAGTCGTTGGTCCCGTGTCGTGGATTTACGTCAAGCCTAATAAAGAAGCATCTGAGCAAAAGTAAACGACGATTAGGACGTATAGATTAGGACGCTGAGAACCTCGGCAGTTAATAAGCGTCCATAAATAAAACTCCATTTTATTTCCATTAGCTGGGAGGAAACCGGGTGATCCGTGTTTCAAATCCCGATTATGGCATTAAATTTTTCAGTCTGATTCTACACCTCCAACTTCTGACGGCTGGCGTGGAAGAAACAATTAATTCACCGAAAAATTAAATGATCAGAAAGACCAAAAGTGCAGGCACTTGCCCTAAGAACAAATTACTATATTTAGAAAGAACGCAAGCTACTTATCGAGAAGGATGTAGCTGAAGGCCCAGAAAACAAGTACCAAGGTTAACAGCTACGATGCGTAACTAATCCATTACGAGACAGAGACTTTAGCTACCTGGCAATCCAAACAAAAGAAGACCAAGTAGCGTTCATATCCCATAAAAATCTTCACCTGACTTAAGTGCAATAGACAAAACATAATTGGCACACCTACTGCAATGTATTGTACTACTAAAATGTCGAAAAGCTATCCTAAAACCTTTCGAGAGAAAATTGTTTTGAAGCGATACAATCATTTAATGCAGAAAGCTCTAACTACATTGATGTTAATTTAGTAAATTCGAATTTTATTGGGAAAATGGACGTCATGAAATAGTTTTGATTAACGTTTATGTTGTGGCAAATAGCTTCTCTGGCATTATAACGTTTAATTCATTTCCTAATTTCCATATATAAAGTAAGGTAGGGCAATGATTTTTTTGATAGTGTTTAACGCCCGCTTTTACTACTATGGCACCGCAGGTGATGACACTGATGATACCTGGAATGAATATGGAGCACCGGAGAACCCGGAGAAAAGCACCCCTATGACGTTTTGTCCATCATAGATCTCACACACTAGGATCGAACCCGGGCCGTCTAACTGAGAAACGAGTGGTCTAACCTCTTAGGCACGACCCGGCCCAGGGAGGGCAATTAGCATACTTAATGCACTGCAAGATCAATCGCTTGTTTTATTCCAATTATTCATAATATGATATACTTCGTCAATTATATAAACTAAATGATGCGGATAATTACTTTTTTATTTTCTGTAAAATGCTTTTGTTGCCCACAAGGAAAATAAATAAGTTATACAGTTATGTTGTGTGTAGGCATTTGTTTGAAACAAAATACATACAATCGAAACTAGAGCTACATATTTATTTTTTGGAACCCATGTTGCATCTCATTATTTAATAGTTTTGATATTATAATAACAAATCCACGGCACGACAAGGAACTTAGACCTGCCGCCCGGAAGCCACATTCCCCATCTTGGTCCATGTCTACGTCGAACACCACAGGCCGGTTAATGCGGTCCTCATGACCTGTAGCCGCTGCTTCTCCATCAAGTAGCTCCTCAATTAACCCCCCCCCCCCCCCAGGTAAGTGCACCACGGATCAGGTCTCCCAGTGGGGGGAAAATCCCCATGCCGGTACTGGGAATCGAACCCAGGTCTTCTGCTTGGTAAGCAGTTGCGTTACTACCGTGCTAAAGAGACGACCTTTTGATATTACACTCAGTATTTTTTTAATTGTTTCAATTATATAAGCTTCCTTTTACATCATTGGTCATATTGGGGGCTTTGCTTAGAAACAACTATTCCAATCTCTGCTTTCTCTCCTGTAATCCTCCTCTCTGTCCCTTTTTTCTTTTCCACCCTTTCATTCTTCTATTTCCCTTGAGATTCCACATCTTCATTGCCGCCATCTCTCTTAGCATACTATCCTATTTGTATTCACAAATTTCTTTCCCCCAATTTCTGAACAATGAACAATACTGTCTTTCTCTCCGTATTAATTTAGATTAGAACATTTGCTTAATCATTTATCTTATTAGAGCTGACATTTAGCGAGAATTAACTAATCTGTTTCGTGAAGCAAACACACATTTTATAAATATTAAAATCTGATTTTTCAGAAGTTTCATTTTTTCTTTATAAGTATGATTATCTGCCAGAGCTGCTGGGTTAAAAGCCAATAGAAATTTTTGTGAAGTGGCCTAAAGCAAGTAAAACTAATATTTATCATCGCAATATCAAAGCATGCATGTTTTGTCCAGAGGGCTCTCGGTTTCTGTTGTTGGTGTATTTTGTACCTAATCTCTCTTTCCTGATAGATTTTTCTGTCCGTTTTAACGCTGATGAGTTGAAAGGAATGCCATGTCGACTCCAACCCCAATCCTGAAGATGACAGCTGACGCAACAACATAGGATGGGGTGGTAATGTACATTGTTTTGGATTGGATGTTGAATAAATAACATGACCTCCATACAGTGGACCGAAATTATTGAGAAGCCAAACACTGGACGATAGCATCAACTCCCTCGTCCTCTCTAGCAAACGGAAAAGCTAGCCATCAGTAATAGACATTTGCATTTCCCCCTTACTCATACGTATAATAAAACTTAGTGAAAAGGTACGCGTAATTTTAATTTTTGACAGAATAATTTTCAAATAAGTATGCTCATGAGCATAAAATGGGGCTTATAATGGAACGGAACTGTTAATGTTGGTACTGAAGAAGTTTCGGCCCACCCTCTACGTATGTGACCATCTGTTTTTCGTGAGCATAATTCACTGGATTGGCAGGCTACTTTACCTCCCCCAAATAATGGTTGAACTATCGAAAGGCAATATTACAACACAACTCTTATATTTTCATACGACACATTTTCTTAATATAATAACGCTCGATTACGGCAATAACTTTAACCTTCGTCTCCATGTCGGTGATGAAAGCTCTCGTATATGCAAGTTTAGTAGCTGTTGTTGAGTTTAAGAGAAGACTGAGGAGTCTATTCTATCAATATGTAATTTTGTAACTTCATAACTTTTTATCCCAAAAACTACTCACGCTTTCATGGTGAAACTTTTATAGAACATATTCACGTACATAGGTATACTATATTATGCGATAAGAGTATACCTGTATTACTTAAAATGCGAGAATGTTTTTGAAACTCGCTACGTTCGTTTCATCATGTTCATATAAAAATTTGAGTTGTCATCCTAGTCAAATTTCATACGATTATTTATACTCAACGATGTGTCCAAGTTTAAAACAATTATAGATTATTTTTAATATTTTATGCTAACCTAAGTCAATAAGTACATTAACCTTGTCTTACACAGTGAAACAGCTGGGAGAGCTGTGGTATGTACTCAGACGTGAAAGCATTGATTTCATTTTCACCTTGACACAAAACTCAATGATACATAAGGTATTAGTCACATCGTGCCTCTGCAGTGTAAGTTACATCTCACTGTTAGTTGATGACCGTCTCTCGCCTCTCACCAAGGCGGTCCGGACTCGATCCAAGGCCACCGCATGTGGGATTTGCGGTGGAAAAAGCGGCGCAGGGGGGGTTTCTCCGGGTTCTCCGGTTTCCCCCACCATCACATTCCATCTTTATTCTATGTATCAACAGTGTCATCGCCTGCGGTGCCATAGTAGTAAAAGTGAGCGTTGAAAACTATAAAAAAAAAACTGTCACCCGTGTCCGAGATTTACACTTTTTATAAAATAGTGCTGGTTGTTCTTCGATTGAACATACAAGGATAATCGATATTTGCGCTTTCAACAGTTGGTGCCTAGTAGCGTTACGAGATGTTTAAAGAGGCGAAAATATTGATAGCTATATGCCAATCCTCTGATTAGTAGAAACCTGAACTGTAAGAAAGAGGTGCTCTTTAATTTTTACATTTACTTAACTAGAAACATATAATTGAAGGGAGATATACTTTTATATTTTCTCAAAACGTATTATGTGGATAGTATGTAAAACGTTTTAGGCTCCCCCTGTATCAAAACAATTAGAAAAAAGTCCGTGTGTGTCTGTGAGCACGAAAACACAAAAAATAAAAGTAGGTGAAATGTTAAACTTGGTATTTAAGTTTAGTATCTTCCAGAGATGTGACACGAAGATTTTTAAGAAAAATTCTCCCTTTCCCAAACTACCTTTACATGGAAAACATTTCGAAAACTTTGATTTCTCAAAAATGACTAAAAATTTTTATTAAAATACTGCAAGTTAAAGATATTTATTTACATGTCAACTAAAATGTATATCTTGAATTTTCTGGGAATAGCCCTTAAAGATCTCTTTCTTCTAGATGAATTTTGCTGAATTTTGCGTAACTGGAGAATCGTAGGAGATAGACAAGAATGTTCTATACAAAAATGTACATCTTTAAAACACATAATTTGTGTCACTTAAGTTTTTTTTTTTTCCCCTGGAATTGACCATTTCTGAGATACTCATTGTTATTTACTTCAGATTTAAAAGAATTAAAACTTTCCTAATACTGCAATTTTTTAATTCCTGCCACGATTAGAAACGGATTTCAACCACATTGCAACTAGATTTTAAAATATTTGACTATTGTTAGCCTACTGCATTCCCCCCCCCCCAAGAAAACAAGAAATAAAGACAATTTCTGTAATATTTATCTAGATTATCGTAAAGTAGAACAGAAGAATGAGCCGTTTAACAATAATTTGTTACAGCAATGTGGAAATAATCATTTGAAAGGAACACATCAGATTTTATCATGACAACAGCATTGTTTGGAAATGTACCAGTAATTCATTTTTATCATCCGATCATATAGCAATATAGTTCCATAAAACAAAGACATTTCGTTAGTATCCAAATTTTCATTGAGGTATCCTCACGAGCTACTGGAAAATCTGGGCATTTATAAATTCGAGTAAATTCTATTTAAAGTAAAAAAAAAAAAAAAAAAACTCTCATGCATTAGAATTTTTTTTTTTTTTTTTTTTTTGCCATTTGTACAGTTTGTCTCCCTTTAATGTAATTATTTAGCCTTTCCTTCCCTACCATTTGTAGCCAACCATTTTCAATAGAGACCGTGTGCGACATACCTAAAAATGTCACAACCATTATAACATGGTTTATTGGCTAGCTCGTGTCCCTCTTTGTTTATCAGGCCAGACACAAGAAGCTGATATAAAGCTGGGTTACCTGAAGGTGGAAAGTTTACAATCAGGATGAATGAACCATATTTTATACACATCGTAATAATAATCATCATAACAATATACAGTTCTGAAATCAAGCAATTCACAGCTGATACTTTCATTTCTTTCCTGGACATCCAATGTATATTTTCCCTTAGGGTTTATATCATAAAGTTCTTTAGGAATGCGAACATCCTCCATTCGTTTCAAATGCTCATGCTTCTTATTTCTCTATTATCCAGTAGCTCTACAACTTACTGGTTCCTTTTGTGATCCGCATTCTGTAACTTGCTAATGGTCTTAGGAACTGCATCTCTACTGCCTCAATTCTTTTCTTCATAGTAGTTTGTTAAAGTCCAGACTGCTGCACCATACAGAAAGACAGGTACAGCTAAGATTGTACAAAATATCAGGATGGTCTCTTTCATTTGTTTTCTCATTAGTGTTATTCTTATTATACCATCCATTTGTTGGAACTTATGTAATTTCTTTTCCGGATCATTAGCATATAAATAAGAGATGTCATAACCAAGAAAATTAACGAGATGAAGTATCTTAAGAATTCTTTTCCAATTACAATTTTCACTCTCAGATGTTCTTTTCCACTAAATTATAAAACGGACTTCATTGAGGAAATAATTTACTTATAGGATTTCTGCCATTTCATTTCCCTCGCCCTCCGTGGTGTAGTTGTTACCATGCTAGCTTCTAAAACCAAAGATTGTAGTTTCAAATATAGCAGAGTGTGATGGACTTTTTGGACGCAAAAATCCTTAGCAAGGATTTCTTTGATGGTCCCGTTTAATGTTTATTTGCAAGTAAAGAAACTCCTTGAAAGAAGAAGGTTTATGGATAAAATTCCGTCATTTCGCGTCCGCAATTGTGATTTCGTCCTACCATCTGTGGGAGACGAACCGATCCCTCGTCACCGTGGAGCATAGCGGCGAACTCACAAACTAGAAACTCAAATCCGATCAAGGAAATATTGTAATGATGCCCTATGCTCAACTTAGGAGCTACAGGAAATTAGCTACTAACTTATTGTAACGTAAACACACACATTTGTGAGCTATCCGCAGATTCTCCCGGAACAACCAGGTCGTCTGCAAAAAGGAGTGAATTTAAACTGCCTTCTTAGGTTTAAAATTACAAATTAACTGTTCTTGCTAGATTTTGGCCACGTCGTATATATAAATATTGAACAATACAAGTGATAACCAGCCTTTGATTCCACACAACTGCTCTCAGTTCTGTATGTGACTAGCCTGAATAATAATTTAGAGACTAAAAAACGATCCAATGTATAACGTTATAATTGATGGTTCGGATGACGCTTCTATGAAAGACTTCGCTGCAATTGGTACAAACAAAACAGATCAATAAGACCCCGAGGAAGGCTTTGAATATATCCTTTAATCGACAGCTATGCAATTTATATGATAATTTTCATCTAGGTGTAACTTGCTAGCCTCTGGTTCACAATGTCGCGGAAGGAAAGTAGAGCCATTGGTCCCGTGTCGTAGATATACAGCAAGTAAGAGAACCTTAAGCGTGATAAAAGGGCCTCTGAGAAAAATTAAGCGGTCTTTCACGCCCAATATAGAACGGGACGCAGAAAACAGCAACAGTTAAAGAGTGCCCACAAATATGACTCGCCTCAATTCACTTCATCAACGACACGGGAAAAAAGAAGTTTTCCAGCCGGCAATCGAACCCGGTCATCGCACTAACCAGAACAAAAAATATTACTACACAAAAAATGTGTATATAGGTTAAAGCTTTTTTTTATTGGGTTAAAGTTTCAATATATACTATATTTTTCCCTCTCAGAATGAAGTATACAGAACAATAGGCAGCCCGTCTCTGATGTGATAGCTTATTTTACCCACACTCAAGAGGCCGCGAGTTCTATTCCCTGTTAGGGAGTTACCAGGGTACATTTTTTTCTGGGATTTTATTTTATCCTGAGAATACGAATTTTGGGTGACTCAAACTTTTTGTGCCACAGACCCATTTCAGCATCATGTCATTTCTTCATTGTCCAATATTGATTTCCCGGGTTAAGGTATCCTCATATACGGAGTTAATGAACTACACCGAAATAATTTGCGAGATTGTGCACGTGACTGATACAAGTAATTTGAGATCGGCGATGTATGGTCTCCGGATAAACATCCCGCAACTACATAGCGTTGAACCTGTGGGTATCAGGTACTGATAAGTCGGTGTTAAAGGAAAGCAGGTTGAAAAAATATGTGTTACACTCACATGACTTTCTCTAGCCGTTCTACGAACTTCATACATAAGATTCTTCTTCTTTCTTCACCTTGTTAATCGAGGTATTCAGCACAATGTTACCTATTACTCAGTTCCTTATAAATAGGAAGAAAATAAGGGAATACACTAGGCTAAATCAATAGTCGAATGTTTTAAACGCTGTCGTTATGCGATTGTCATTACAAATCGCTTCTCTTCTTGGCAAGGAGTGGAAAAAGAGAAAAACGGAACTCCCGTCTGAGAAAAGTAGAAGTACTTCACAACTGAAACTAATAACAATGAATGCCTCGAAAACGGTAAGCTCCACAAAAAAAAAAATGTACATTACGTAAGTTGTGTATTTTAACAAAGCCTACATGTTTTGCGCAGTAAGTTTTTTGTCTCTCTCTTACGGTTTACTAGTTATGCCAAATTAAGCAAAATTCATCCAGAATAAACAGGTCTTTAGAAGCTATTCCCAGAAAATTCAAGATATACATTTTATTTGTCAGGTAAATATCTTTAATATACGATATTTTAATCCAAATCGTTAGCCATTTTTAAGAAAATCAAAATTTTCGAAAAAATGTTCCATGTAAAGGGTAGTTTGGGGTAGAAGGATTTTTCTCAAAATCTTTGTGTCGCATCCCTGGAAGATACTAAACTTAAATACCAAGTTTGGTACTTTAGCTACTTTTCGTTTTTGAGTTATCGTGTTCACAGACACACGGACACACACACGGATCTTTTTCTGGAAATGCTTTTTTTGGATTCAGGGGGTCCTAAAACATGTATTTTCGGTGAAATCTCGACATCGAATTTTTGGGTGGAATGCAATACTTCTCTATCCCTATGTACATTGTACATAGGGGGCTAGAGAAAGTAAAAATGGCATAGAATGTCTTTAAAACTGCTGCCCGAATATAGAAATATCAATTTTTAGCAGTTCGTTACTAGCTTTCTCAAGATTTAATGTCGCAAAAATCTGTAAAATCACTTGACAGTGCGACACTGAGCATTCATTAAGTACGCTCTTGAGTTATGTAGCCTAATCTAGAAGCGTTTTTTCAGCTGCTCTGGCGGCTTAATGCGTATCGCGGGAAGCTGCTATCCCAAAGATCAGTAGTTCGATTCCTGTCATAGAGTAAATGGTTTTAATTATTATTTTTTTCATTCCAGGCGAAGTGCCGCGATACGTGGAGTACTGGCACTTCAGAGACTTGCAGCCGTTACTTCGTAATTTCAATAAACAGGCTATTAGTCACCTATCTCAAATTGGTTATTCAAGTGATCTACATATTTTGAAAATATTTCGGTACAGAACAGCCACATTTTGATATCTTTGTTTTAGCACAAGAAAACCATTTGTTTCTGGTTTTAAAAATTATATTCGTTACATGACTACGACAATTACTTGAGCTTGGAAAGCGGATTTGAAGAGACAAGCGCGCGTGTTCTCATGGATGAAGTGGCATGGGATGCGCGCTATGTCATTTTTAATTTCTCTACCGAGTAGGTACTATGTACATACATAGAAAGGTAGGACAATATTGTGTTTCTCCCAAAAATTTAAAAGCGAGATTTCACCTTAAAAAGACATTGAGATATCTCCTGACAACAACAAAATAGAAAACGCTCCTTGTGGTCTGTGTGTGTTCACCATAATTAAAAAAAAAAAAACTACCTTTAATTACATCCTTACTCCTGAACGCAAAAAATTTAAACGACCTTTGCTTTTGAATTATGGTGAACATCTAGCTTTTTCTACTTTTTGGATTCAGGAGTGTTCTCTTGGTGTTTATATTTATTCTCTTGCAAGGATGGGAAAAGAAATGCTTTACATGGAAGATTTCTGGAATTTTTCGAGTTTCTCAAAAATAAAGCTAAAGATTTTGATTAAAAAGCCGTATATTAAAGTTACTTAAATGGCAAATAATATTTATATTTTTAAGTTGTTGGGAATAGCCTCTAAAGTTCCCTTCATCCGGAATGACCTTTGCTTAATTGGCAAACAGTTATGAGATGGACAAGAACTTAATACAAGAAAAATTTAGATTTCGTTAAAACACACAATTTATGTCACATACAGTTTTGTAGAACTAAACAATTCCGAGAATTTTCACTTTTTATTGGTTATAAAATTTCAAATACTTAGATTTTTGTAAAATCGGAGGTCCATATTCACTTTTCTCATCCTGGCCATGCAGCACCGGTTTTTAAAGGATTTGACTACTGCTTAGAAAAGCCTTGTGTATTGGCTTATTTTCTTTCTACATAGAAGGAACTGAGTAACAAGACCATTTATGCTAATGTCTATCTCGATTAGTGGAAATCAGAGCGATCAGTACACTTCTGTAACAGACATTTTTTGCAGAATAGGTAGAGAAAATCATGTGAATGAAACACATACGATTTTTACTTTCTCTAAACGTACTATGTACATAGTGTATAGAGAAGGTATTGCACTCCAACCCAAAAATTCGGTACCGAGATATCACGGAGATATACATTTAAGGATCCCCTGTATCCAAAAACAAACATTTTCACAAAAAGGACCATGTGCGTGTGTGTGTGTGTCCATGAACACGATAACTCAAAAATTAAATGTCGGTAAAATACCAAACTTGGTATTTAAGTTTAGTATCTTCCAGGGATGCGACACGAAGATTTTGAGGAAGGTTCCCCCCACTCCAAATTACCCATTACATGGAAATTTTTTCGAACATTTTGATTTTCTCAAAAATGGCTCTAACGATTTTGATTGAAATATCATATATTAAAGATATTTACCTGACAAATAAAATGTATATCTTGAATTTTCTCAGAATAGCCTGCGAAGACTACTTTATTTTGGATGAATTTTACGAAATTTTGCAGAACTGCTAAACCGAATGATATGGAGTAGTTTAAAAACACACAATTTATGTTATATACATTTTTTTCGTAGAGTTGATCGTTTTTGAGATATTCGTTGTTTTTTGGGTTTCAGCTTTAAAAAACATAATTTTCTCACACAGAACTTTGTCAACTCCGGTCCATACAAAAAAACTTCAATCACATATCAACCAGATTTTGACTCTCACTTTAATCTATGGCACTCCCTTATTTCGCTTCTACTTACAAGGAAGCAAGTAATTTTTTTTCTTGATTAGCATGAAGTAAGTAGAAGCATAAGCTTTTTAACAATAATTTGTTGCAGAGATGTAGAGAAAGTCACGTGAATGGGACACATAATTTTTTTTTTAATTTTTCTTTGATTTTAGGGAATATTGTTATTAAATTTTGGATCTTACATATAAAGAGGCCTTATATTTAGGTGTCTACATGGCTTCAACAGAATTGCAATGAATCATTCAATGGGATGATACGGAGGCGATGTAGGAAAGAGATATTGGACTCACAACATTGAACTTGGGAGTTATGGATGCTGTCTGCAATTCGAATGTTGTAATAGAGTTATAATGGAATTTCTGAGAAGAATGAAGTTTCTTCCTGACAAATTCACTGAATTGGAAGCAGACATGTCATGACTATACTGGTATAAAATCCAGCGCATATATTCACAATAAATTGTGAATTTTATATCAAATTAAATAAGTATTAAATAAGTTGTGTTTTGAAGCAAAATTACGAACATTTATTTGAAAAGTTATAATTTGGAGGAAAATATTACTTTCTATCAATTACCTGTATTGTAAATAGAAAAGGTATTCTGTTTCAAACTCGATACTCTCCAGAAATTAACTGTGTTTTGAAGTCCCAGTAATCCATAACCAGCATATTTAAAAAGGGTCTCTATGCGTGCGAATCTGTGAACAGCAAGGCTCAAAGAGAAAAAGTCGGTTAAAACTAAACATGGTTATTATTTCCAGCATTTTTCAAGGATGAGGCACAAATATTTTCGGAAAATACTCCCCACCCTCAAACAAACCGTCTTTTAAATGGTAGATCTTTCAAATTTTCCAATTTATTCCAAAACTCGTTCCAACGATTTTGCTTAAAATACATATATTAAATATATGTACATAGCAAATAATATGTGTATCTTGGAAGTTCTCTGGAATAGTATCTAATGTCATTTTTGTACTGAATTACTTTTGCATAACTAGAACACCGTAAGAGTTAGACAAAAACATACTCACAAAAAATGAAACGCCAAAAGACATAGTTTATGTAAAATAAAATTTTAACCGCTAAAAGTTTCCAAGGTATGACTTATTGGAATACAAATTTGTAATACTTAAAATTTAAGATATAAATTGTATTTGTCATGTAAATATCTTTGATATACGGTATTGTAATCAAAGTTGTTAAAAACCAATTTATGAAAATCAAAATTTTCGAAAAATGTAGAAGGTAGGGGAAGTGGGAGATTTTCTTGAGAATCTTCTTGTCGAATTTTTGGGAGAAACTAAACTTAAATGTCAATTTTTATATTTAACCTACTTTTCTTTTTTAAGCTTTCTGCACAGACAGACAGACACATTCATAGACCGACACACGTCCATTCTTCGATTTTTTTTTTTTTATTTCAGGAGTTCTCAAAGCTCATTTCAGTGAAATATCGGAAGCGAATTTTTGGGTAGACTACAATACCTTCTTTATCTACTATGTAAATTTTACACACATTGTACATATGTGCTACAGCAAGTAAAAGTGTGCATTTAGCTCAATACTCGTAGAAGACGATACTTCTATTTTTGCTAATTAAATCGAATATTTAATATATTCAGAATGAAAATATATACTTGAAAAAAAATACTATAAATACTTCATTTTTACTGACAATGTCTGCACAAACATAAATCTCTAGCTTTAATACCTTAGAAAATCACCTATCACTTCGGTGATCTCTTAAAATATCTGTATAGGTTCTAATTACAAGTCCCTGACTGTATTTAAACTCTCTAATAACCGCACTTTCAATGTCCAAAACCTTTGCGGTGCAAATTTTAAATGATTCATCCTGTATATATAGGACTAGGCGAGATTATGATGGATGGATGGATGGATGGATGGATGGATGGATGGATGGATGGATGGATGGATGGATGGATGGATGGATGGAATGGGATGGGATGGGATGGAAAGGGATGGAAAGGGATGGGATGGGATGGGATGGATAGCTAAGGTTCTGCGTATGACAAATAGGAGTTTGAATAATTCGTTTAATATTTTACTTTCTCTATGCGTACTATGTGCATAGTGTATAGAGAAGGTATTGTATTGCACCCAAAAATTGCGTACCGAGATTTCACTGGAAATACATATTTTGGGACCTCCTGAATCCCCCAAAAAAAGCATTTCTAGAAAAGGTGAGTGTGTGTGTGCGTGTGTGTGTGTGTGTGTGGACAGTATAGCTCAAAACCTAAAAGTCCATTAAATACCAAACTTGGTATTTAAGTTCAGTATCTTCCAAGGATGCGACACGAAGATTTTCAAGAAAATCTCCCCACCTCCAATATGGAAAAATTTTCGAAATTTTTGGTTTTCTCAAAAAAAGGTTCTAACGATTTTGATTAAAATATGGCACATTAAAGATATTTACATGGCAAATAAATTGTATATCTTGAATTTTCTGGGAAAAGTCACTGAAGACATCTTTATTCTGAATGAATTTTGCGGAATTTTGCATAAGTGGTAAACCGTAAGAGATAGACAAAAACCTACTGTAAAAAAATGTGGAGCTCGTTGAAACACACAATTTATGAAATATGCATTTTTTCGTGGAGTCGGCCGTTTTTAAAGGATTCCTTGTTATTGGTTTCAGTTTTAAAATAATACTTTTCTCATACTCCTGACCACGCAAAGAATTGGATTTCTACGCCATAGCAATCACATTTTAAAACATTTGACTGTCGGTTTAGCTTAATGTATCCCCTTATTTCCCTTCTACCTATAAGGAACTAAGTAACAAAACCGTTTCTGCTAATGTTTATCTCGATTAGCATGAAGTAGACAGAAGAATAGGCTTTTAACAATAATTTGTTACTGAGAGGTAGAGAAAGTCATGTGAATGGAGCACGTAAGATTTTTAATGTGTGAAAACCTGGCAGTTTTATATTGGTATTTTGGTAGCCATCTTTATGCCATTGAGCAACATATCGTTTCAAACTCTGCGTCACAAACTAATTTTGAAACAACAGCAACAGGCAATGAAGGTCCCCAACAAACTGCTCTTTTGCACACTTGTATGCCATTACCGTCGTTAACTGAAGGTATATGAACACAGCGTCCTCTCGTTCATCTCCTAGTTTATTACCGTTACGCTGTTTACCTAAATCATTTCCTGAGATCAGGATCTGTTTGCAGTTCTGCCAACAGCACAACAGAAACAGTGCCTGCAGTAGCATTGTTCCGCTCGCATTGTTTACTCTCCGCTTGAATTTCCCCCAACACAGCAGCGCGTTTCAATCACAACCGGCTCATGCATTAAACATACCCACCATACAATAATCGAAAACAATGGTTTTCGTCCTCTCGCATTCCACGCTTCACTCCGAGATATACGATTTTCAATTGTTATCTTTACACCACTAATCCTGAGCTATGGTTTTTAATGGTGCCTTTTGGTCTTCATTAATACCATGAATGAGTTCTGTCTGGATTCTGATAATTACGCTTCACAGTTCCACAATCCAGGTTCACAAACTTTACCAAGCAAGATAACTTTGCTATAGTGTGAAGCTTTCATTCGGGAGGTCCCTGGTTTGACTCCTGATGGCCGTCGTCTCTGATCATAGTTTTTCATGGTTATTCCTGGTGGAAACGGTTGTCTACCACAGATTTTCTTTCTCTTCCATTCTCTCCAATTTCCTCCATGTTTCAAATTAACGATGATGACGAGGTGAAGAAAACTTAGTGCATGTTTGAAACAATAAGTACATTGAAGATGTAAGGTCAGACAGGAAACTCAAGACTATTTTCGTGCCAGTATCGATTTAGGAAGAGAGACATGGTGTACAAAAACTAAAACTAAAATCGTCTGAAATGCGGTTCGTAAGACCAGCGAAAGGATACTCTACAAGACGAAGAACACAATCAAGAGGTAAGGCAACAGTTAAAACACATTTGCGTTGAACCATACGATCTCTCAAAATAAAAGAAATTGAAGAAAAAATCATATTTAAAGAGTGATATGGAGGACAATGGAGGGTAATAGAATTCCAAAGCTATTGCTTCTTATATAATCACTTAGGCTTTCACGGCCGGCGTCCATATATTAAAATGAAGGTTCCGGGCTTGTAGGCCGTGGTCCAGCAGATGAAGATTCACCCGGCGTTTCGTGCATGACTTCGCTGAGCATCTTCAGGGGAAGTTGACTTCTCACCGGTGCACGGCCGGCGTCCATATCATAAAATGAAGGTTCCGGGTTTGTAGGCCGTGGCCCAGTAAATGAAGATTCACCCGACGTTTCACCCATGGCTTCGCTGGGAATCATCAGTGGAAATCATGGGTCGGGGAATCTTCTTCTGCTGGACCACGGCCTTCATTTTATGCTATTGCTTCTTGCCGTCCTGGATTGGGTCATTGTTGCCCCGTTCCGAGTAAGGTGCTGTAACGTTGTAAATAAAGTTTTGTGTTGATAACTTTTGTTATTATTTACTTATGCCAAATCTCTTTCTAGATAGCCCTCGTACAATGTATAAAATATATTGAGAAGGTTTGGTACTCCATCCAAAAATTCGATACAGAAATTTGATCGAATGTGTGTTTAGAGAGCTCCTGAATCCATAAAAAACTTTCTATGAAAAGGTGTGTGTGTGTGTGTGTGTGTGTGCGCGCTTCTTTGTATAAGATAACTCAGTAACGAAAAGTCTGTTATTACCAAAACGATGTTTAAGTTTAGTATCTCGTAAGCATGCGATACGAAGATTTTCAAGAAAATCCCCCACCACAAACTACCCTTTGCATGGAAACATTTTCAAAATGTTTGATTTTCTCAAAATTGGTTTTAATAATTTTGATTAAAATACCATAAATTAAAATTATTTACATTACAAATAAAATGTCTATCTTGAATGTCATTGGAGTCCTCTTCATTCTGAATGGCTTATGAATAGCTGGTAAATAGTAAGACACAGACAAAACCTATACAACAAATTTAGATCTCGTCAAAACACGCAATTTATGTCATTTACATTTTTGTTATGAAGCTAACTGTTTCCAATATATTTCTTGTTATTCATCTTAATTTTAAAATACTTATACTTTGAGTCAACTCCATTTCCGGGATTTGAACCATGGTTCTCCCGGTTTTTAGCCGTTGCTCCACCACTGGGCTACCATGACAATATGCAGGTATGGCATTAAATTTCTCAACTGACTCACAAGTTTCCCAGTAAAACACAAGGTGATCTCAAATTATTTTGAGATGGCATATCTCAATGGCGTAAATCCTTTAATTCCCGGCCTTCATAGAATAGCCAACTATTGTTGACAATTAGTATTGATTTAATAGTTTTTTACACAAGCCGTTGGATAGGTAGAGAAATTCAATGCCATGCCGGCATTTTGCCGAGAGATCCGTAGTTCAAATCCCGGCTATAAAATTGAACTTTTAGTCTTCTACCTATCCAAGTGCTCTCCTTCACAGGGCTTGTGGAGAAAAAAACAATTAAACTAAATACTTATACTTTTCTCGAACAGGAATACGTCCGTTTTTATTTTGCTGGACATGCAAAGAAGCGAATTTTAATAGCAACAGCGTTTGAAAGATTTTTGCCATTGCTTTAGCCTGGTGAATTACCTTAGTTCCGTTACACTTATATGGAATTAATATCACCACTCTGTTAATGCTTATCTCGATTATCATGGAGTATAGAGAATAATATTTTTGTAAACGTTTGTAAATCAGATAGAGAAGGCATGTGAATTAAACACATTACATTTTAAAATATACCAATATGAATGAATGCGGTTGATAATTGTTACACTTAATAACAGTTTTTTTCACTTTAGTACGGGTAAAAACAATGCAACGCAAAATTGAGAAATAACACCTCACAAATTCCATACTTTTCACGCGGCTTTATAATAATGCTGTGTAAAGCAGGTTCAATAAAAAAAAACCTTTTAGCTCGAAAAGCGACGCTTAGAGATGACGAGAGAATATATTAATAACGGTTCTGTGAACAGAATTGTAAGCCTTTGTTACTTTTCAGTGCTGCAAGTAATTCAGAGGTAAAATAAAACGGCCAGAGGTATTTTGAAACACAATCGATGAAAACCGACGTTGTTGGTCGGTACTGACCACCAGCACTTTTCATGCAAATTGTTTCAACATGCAGTTGTGGCGATAAAGCGATCTGATGGCTGGCTAGTGTATCATTGCGAAGAACCAATAACTGCGGATTCTCAACGGCGCATTATATCCCTCCAGCAATTATCTCGGACAGAGTTCCATGTTTTGTGGACCATGCAAATGTCTGCTTTTAAAAAGAAAACCAGCAATTATTGCTGGAAACGCTAGCAAATGCTGCCCACAGCTCCGGATCAATAACCTTCAACAGTCCTTATAACAGCCCTAATACAACTAAAAAAAATCTGTGTTCCATTCACACGATTTTCTCTGCATCCTTGCACAAAATATTATTAAGAAGCTTATGCTTCTATTTACTTCATGCTAATCGAACAAACAAACAAAAAATAGCAGAAATAATCTTTCCTCGTAAGTAGAAGCGAAATAAGGGAGCACCATAGGTTAAAGTGAAAGCCAAAAGCTGGTTGCTATGTGACTGAAGTTTCTTTGTCTGTATAGAGAGGAGTTGACAAATTCCTGTATGAGAAAAGAATAAGTTTTTCTAATCTGAAACCAATAACAAGGAATATCTCTAAAACGATCAACTCCAGGAAATAAATGTTTGTTACATAAATGTTGTGTTTTAACGTGCTCTACATTTTTGTGTGGTAAGTTCTATCCATCTCTTACGGTTTAGCAGTTGTGCAAAATGCCGCAAAATTAATCCAGAATAAAGTGATCTTCAGAGGTTATTCCCAGAAAATTCAAGATATACATTTTATTTTTCAGGAAAATGTCTTAAATATAGGATATTTTAATCAAATCAAATAAGACATTTTTGAGATAGTCAAAAATTTTGAAAAAAGTTCCATGTAAGGGTAGTTGGGGGCGGGGGAATTTTTTTGAAAATCTTCGTGTCGCATCCTTGGAAGTTACCAAGCCCACAGACACACACACAGACAGACTGATACACATGGACATTTTTATAAAAATGACTTTTTTTGGATTCAGGGGTCTCAAAACATATATTTCGGGTGAAATTTTGGTATCGAATCTTTGGGTGCAATACAATACCTTCTCTATACACTAAGTACATAGTATGTGTAGAGAAAGCAATAAAAGAATTATGATGTTCTCATTCACGCGCCTTTCTCTGCATACGTGTAATTAAATTATTTAATCTCTAGCCGGTTACTCTGCCACTGGCCTACCATACCAATATCCCGGTTATGTCATTGAATTTTTCAGTCTGACTCTCCTACACACGGTTTGTGGAAAAAACATTTAAACCAAGTTATATAATGTGTTTATATTTTTATAGCTTAACATCTTTTAACCTGCTTGGTCATATTGGATGATATGAAATTGATGAAATGATGCTAAAAGATCTCAAGGTCCATGATCTAAGACCATTTCTTTGTAGGACCAGGAGCTAACAAATTCCCGTATTAGAAAACGTGTAAGTATTTTAAAACTGAAACCAATAACAAGAATTATATCGGATTTGATAAATTCAACGAAAACATGTAGATATATGACATAAATTGGGGTTTTAAGGAGATATACATTTTTTTATGTAATACGTTTTTGTCTATCTCTTCGGTTTGCTAGTTATTACAAATTCAGCCAAAATTCGTCCAAAATGAAGAGCTCTTCAGAAGCTGTTCCCTGAACATTTGATACATATATTTTATTTCTAAAGTAAATATTTAATAAACATTTAAATGAACGTTTATTTATGGACGGTTTTTAACTGTTTGGTTCTATACTGGGCCGATAAATTTGGTTCAGAGGTATTTGATCAGGCTTGTGGTTCTTTTACGTGTCGTAAATCTACGACACGGGACCAGCGATTTTACTTCCCTTCCAAAGGTAGCTATGCTAAGGATTTTTTACGCCCAAAAAAAAAACATAGTCCTCCACCGGAATTATATATTTTAATATACGGTATTTTAATTAAAATCGTTAAGAGCCATTTTTGAGAAAAACAAAAATATCTCTTCGTGTCGCATCCTAGGGTGATACTGAACTTAAATATAAAGTTTGGTATTTAACATACCTTTACCTTTTGAGGCAAGCTGCCCCCCCCGCACACACTGACATGTTTCTAAAACTGTTTTTTTTTGGGGGGGGGATTGAGGGGCTCCTAAAATATGTCTTTCCGGTGAAATCTTGGACCAATTTCTGGGTTCAATATAACACCCTCTCTATACACTATGTACATAGTACGTGTAGAGAAAGTAAATATCTCCTGTCTTCCATTCACATGACTTTCTCTAGCTATTACACAATTTTCCTTACAAAAGAATATTCTTTTATCTACGACATGCTAATCAAGGTAAACCATTAGCACAAATTGTCTTATCACTTGATCCCTTGTAAGTAGAAGAGACATAGACTAAATCGATAGTCAAATCTTTTAATAGCTGGTCCTTTGTGAAACAACTGAAATTCGGTGTGCTTTGCATGACCTGCAGTAAAAGACTTCCCGTTTGATAAAAGTTCAAATGGTTCAAAATTGAAACCAATAACAAGAAATATCTCAGAAACACTGTCAGCTTTACATAAAAGGGTATATGACATAAATTATGTTCTAACGAGATCTCTATCTCTTACGGTCTGACCGTTATGCAAAATTCTGTAAAACTCATTCGGAATAAAGAGGTATTTAGAGGCTATTGCTAGAAAATTCAATATATGCATTTTATTTCTGATTTAAGTATCTTAATATACGATATTTTATTCCTAATCGTTTGACCAATTTTCATAAAATCAAAAATGTGTATCATTTTTGCATGTATAAAGCAGTTTGGGGTTATGGGATTTTATTTAAAATCTTCGTATTGCATCCTTGGAAGATATCGAACTTAAATACTAAGTTTGGTATTTAACAGTATTTTAGTTTTTGAGCTATGCTGTCCACATAAACGCACATGGACCTTTTCCTTAAAATGTTTTTGAACTAGGGGACCTCAAAACAGACATTTCAAATTAAATCTCGACATCGAAATTAGGGCGCAATACAATGCCTTCTCAATATTCATGAACGTAGTACTATATATACAATAATGGAAGACCAACCTGTTGCGGGATAGGACGTTGAGGAAATCGTGTAAAAACACGTTAAAACCAATACATCCCAGCGAAGAAGTATAAATATGCTTGTCTCATACAGTGTTAAAGAAATACTAAAATACTTTTTTAGCAAATTTGGTGAAAAATGCCGAATTTAGGTTTTTTGGTACAAAAACAGCAACATACTTTAAAGTACATATCTGCAATATTTGATTCTTATAGGAAAGATGTAACACACATATTGGATGCCATTTTAAAGCTTCGAACTGGTCAAATTATTATGTCAAACTTTCGAGCCATTTTAATCTATTTCACCCAACAAAAATACTGCTACAAATCTCACAAAGTGCCTCAACGTACTTCTTCAGAAAGTTTAATAAAATAATATTTTGCAATTTTTATATTGGTTCAAGTTTAATGTTAAAAATAATTAACATAATCGTATTCTACTTTTCCTCAATTTTTTCTCTTTGTGGTACAAATTTTATTAATTTTACCACACATGCCATATACTAGTGTATAGAGGAAATATTGTATTCTACAAAAAAATGCGATATCAAGATGAAATACTTTTTTGAGGTCCCAAAATGTATTTTTAGAAAAAGGTTCCTGTGGGTGTAGACAGCACAGCTCAAAAACTAAAAGATCGTTAAATACCAAACTTGGTATTTAAGTTTGGAATTTTTCAAGGATACTAAACGAAGATTTTAAACCCCCCCCCACCTTCCCAAATTTCACATTATATATATATATATATATATATATATATTTTCTGGGAATAGTCTCTGAAAAGCTCTTAATTCTGGATGATGTTTTCTGCATTTGCATAACTGGTAATTTAAAAAAAAAATAAGAAAGCTTACCACTCACAAATCATTAAAACATATGCTATTAATTATGATATATACAAATTTTGTAGAATTGACAGTTTTTGAGATATTAATTGTTTTTGGTTTCAACTTTAAAATGCTAATATTTTCTCAAACCGGACCATACAAAGCGAATCGAAACTTAATTGTTTCACATAGCGACAAGTTTTTAAAGGATTTGACTACCTCTTTAGGCTAATGCATTCCCTTATACTTAAAAGAAAGCACGTAATTAGACCAATTATGCTAATTAGCATGATGTACACAAAAGGAAGAAGCAAGAATGTTTGTGTTTGGAGCAGCTAGAGAAAGGTATGTGAATGCAACACATCAGGTTTTTTTAAAAGATATATCTCAAATATATAAAATTCAAACTTACAAAGTTTTTTACAAAACTATTAGGAACGTAGTATTAAAGAATGTCACTTTCGGTACAATATCTATCACATAAGATGGATTTTGAATTTTTCTAATAAAATCGTTATAAGTTAATAAGTCCAGAACGACTTCACATATTGCTCGTAATACCTCTAATACTTGAGAAAATGACTTCTAGCTCATCGGTGTACCAACTTGGGGTTGTCAGTGAGTGCAAGTAATCATTTTATGGTTTTTAAACTTTATGCTGAAATTACATATAGGCCAGTACAGATGAAAAAGTGTATGTTTAAATAACCATTTGTAAGTGGTTTATTGAAAATGCCTTTTTCAATATAAATCAATGTCTTGAGTCTTCATATCTGTAATTATACTTGATTATATGATTGTCTTTATCGTGTTATGTGGTGACCGTGTCAATTTCAAACCATGTATTTACTAAAGGACTATATTGAAATAAAATATAAGAATATTTTTACTTTCTCTAGGATGTATTTACAATATACATAGCAGATAGTGAAGGTATTGTATTCCACCCAAAAATTAGTTTCCGAGATTTCACCGGAGACCATCCGAGTTAACAAAAAAAAAATGATCATATTAGCTTAAAACGAAAGGCCGGTAAAATACCAAATTTGGTATATAGGTTTAGTGTCTCCTAAGGATGCAACACGAAGATTTTGAGAAAAATCCTTATATTCCAACCACCTTACAAATTGTTTATGTTCTTAAAAATGGCTATATACATATTTTATTAAAATACTGTATGCTTCAGAAATGTTCCTGTGGAACGCAAAATATAGCTTGAATTTTATGTGACTTATGCCTTCTAGATGACTTTTGTATAACCGGCAAACCATAAGACAAACACTTACTACACATAAATATAGATCTTGTTAACACAATTTATGCCGTACGCAGTTTTTGTAGAGTTAGCCGTTTCCAAGATATTTCTTCTTGTTGTTTACAAATTTAAAGTAATTTAACTTTTCTCAAACTGGATGTCATCTTTAGTTTCATACTTCATTGATTTACTCCTAATCATAAAGAGAAGCCAATTTCAATTGTTTCATATAGTAATAGTTTTTAGGTTTCTTTCTCGCGTAGACTGCTGTATTCCTTTATTTTTCCTTCTATTACATGACCGTAACTTTATAAAATAGAAAGAAAAAAATGCTGATGTGTTACACTCACATGATTTTCTCTGAATGCTCCACAAACTTCCTACTAAAGATTATTCTTCTTTCTGCACAATGCTAATGGAAATAAACACTATCAGAATGCTCTTACTACTTAGTTCTTATAAGTAAAAGGGAACTAAGGTAATACATTAGGCTAAAGTGATATTCAAATGTTTTAAAAGCTGTCGTTATGCGACTGTCATTGCAAATCGCTTCTTTGCTTGGCCAGGAGTAGAACAAAAACGTAAAGGACATAAATTGTGTGTTTTGACATGCTATAAATTTTTTGTGTAGCAAGTTTTTTCTATCTCTTACGGTTTAGCAGTTAAGCAAAATTCGGAAAAAATCATCCAGAATAAAGAGGTCTTCAGAGCCTATTCCCAGAAATTCGATATTTACATTTTATTTCGGATATAAATACCTTTAATATACGGGATTTTAATCAAAATCGTTAGAGCCGGTTTTAAAAAAATCAAACTTTTCGAAGTATTTGCCATGTAAAGAGTAGTTTATGGTGGAGGGATTTCTTTTGAAAATCTTCGTGTTGCATCCTTGAAAGATACTATACCTAAATACCAAGTTTGGTATTTAATGGTCTTTTCGTTTGGGGATATGCTGTCCACAGATACACATACACTCACACACAGACCTTTTTTGAATTTTTTTTCGGACTCAGGGTACACCAAAACATATGGACCTAGAGAAAGTAAAAATAATAAAAAGTGCAAATACTAGAATATTATATCGTCCTCAAACACTAAGTCAAATATTTGCACTTATTCACCTCCCACTCTGTATATGTAGTACCAAAAGAATGAAACTTCTTTGTAAATTGTAGGCTACCATATTTTGGCATTTCTTGAGGAGTTTCCGTTGATACAACTTAAAGCAAATGGTTCTTAAGTTCTTTCTTCTTCCAAAACACACAATAGGAGAAGAATAAACTACATATTTGGGAAGTAGTTCGCCACTAGAGATGTTATATGGCCTCATGTTTAAAAACATTGCGGAGGTTGCAGCAAATGTCTTGTTTGCCTGTTAAAGTAAATGGACCACTGTCGCCCGTGAGTTATGCGAGAAGAGTTTTGCGGTATATCGCTTCTACCTTGCGAAACGTCATACAATCTAATCTCCAAGTAGATGGTAAATCGCCCTCTTGAGGGCATGTATGTGCTAGATTCTTCTAAATGGGCTTCATGCCTCGAAAGCTCGAACCCCATTTCAAACTCCGCCTCTGGCCAAATGGCTCGTTTTCTGCTGATATTACTTTTAAGTGTGCGTGTGTGTGGGATTATTAAGCTGGATATACGTCCTATTTTGGAATTTCTTGTTCGTCAAGAGGCCAGAAGAAAAAATTCTTAGAAAGTAAAACACTATATAGGCTTCCATAGTATGGATTCATTTATTATTCAATCCAAATAAAATATTATTCTATTTCCCAAAATTTAATATTCATTCAAAAGTTTCAGTAACACATATGAATTTCGTTATCTAATTATTTAATTAGGCTGTTAATGATAGAATTTAATTATAGTATAACTGATTTGTGAGAGTGTATTGAATGGTTAGTGAAGGTAAAAAATCTGCTGTGTTCACATGTCTTTCTCAACTCAGCAACAAATTTTTGTTAAGAAAGCTTATTCTTCTAAATACTTCCTGCTAATCGAGAACAAATTAGCAAAAATGGTCCTGTTACTTGCTTTCTTTTAAGTAGAAGGGTAATAAGGGCGTACCATACGCTAAAGCGATAGCCAAATGTTTTAAAAACTGGTTGCTGTGTGATTGAAGTTCCTTTGTATGGTCATTAGTTGACAAGTTCTCCTATGAGGAAAGCTAAGTATTTTAAAAGAAGGAATATCTCAAAAATGGTCAACTCTACGAAAAAAAATGTATATAACATAAATTGTTTGTTTTAACAAGCTCTACATTGTTTTACGTAAAGTTTTCGTCTATTTCTTACAGTTTACCAGTTATGCAAAATTACACACATTCATCCAGAATAAAAATGTCTTCAGAATCTAGAACCCAGAAAGTTCAAGATATACATTTTATTTGTCATGTAAATATCTTTAATATCGAGATTTTAATCAAAACCGTTGGTGCCAATTTTGAGAAATTCAAAGCTTTTGAAAACGTTTCCATGTAAAGGTTAATTGGGGGTGGGGGGATTTTCTTGAAATTCTTCATGTCGTATCCTTGGAAGATACTGAATTTAAATAATAAGTATTGGTATTTAACAGACTCCTCGCTGTGCTGATAAGAGACGCACACCCGGACATTTTGCTAAAAATGTTTGTTTCTTTTTTTATTCAGGGGGTCCCAAAAATGTATTTCCGGTGAGATCTCGGTATCTATTTTTGGGTGCAATACAAAAGCCTCTCTATACACTATGTACATAGTACGTGTAGAGAAAGTAAAAATTTAAGCTAAGTTATCATTTCATTATGGTTTCTAAAATTATTTTATAAGTAGTAAAAGTTTCATTATGACAGCTTATATAGTTTTCAAGAGACTTATGTATGGGTATATTTCATTGAAGCTCAGCATGGAAATTGCTACTCTGTTTCTACCAAGTATTTAAAAATAGTTTGTTGAAGAATGGTTAGAGAAAGTCATACGAATATAACACATTTTTTGCTGCACTTCGTGATAATCCAAGAAAATGGAATCTAAAAAATACCGTATATACCCTTGTTTTGAAAGGATTTGTACATCTCTTTAGCCTACTGTATTATTTATCACCTGCAACGAAATGACTAACTGTGCACTCGATCAACAAGTACATACAAGAATAAGCTTTTTACAAATGAGGTTCTGAAAAATGAGAATAGCAATTCATGTGAATGTTCACCTCAGAATGTTTTTATTTATTTAATTATTTGTATCAGGGTTAGACAGTGGACTGACACTCAAAAGGCGACACCAAAATTGAACATACCCGACTAAATCTAGACTTCTCAACACTGAACTGCGCTACATATGCTGGTGGAAATTTATATTTCTTCAAAACCACCAGAGTACAGCTCGAGGCTCATTACACGTGTTAGTAGCATAAATAACGAGTTTGTGTTAATATTATAAAGAAGTTTTTGTGTCCACCACTGCACTTTTATCTTCTTCTTATCGCCATAAAGAGAGCTCCATCCCCCTTGTTTAACAAAGGCACTGAGTCTCACATACTGGCCATAAAATGCTGCTAGCTCCGTACAGTAAGATTCCCCCCATAAAGAAGAAACTGAAGGAAATACAGTTCAAGATGTAGCAAAAGCAAGTAGCCAATGAAACCTAGTAACCTTTCAAAGGATAGATATCAGAGAAGCAAAGCAATAAAATTTATATTTCAAAAGGAAATAAAGAACGCTAGTGCCTCAAATAAGACCGTCGTATAATCCTCTTTATTTGCTACGAACATCCATAAAACTGCTTACACAATCTTCTAATTAATTTATCTCAGGAAAATTTTCTTCGTCAACAGAATGCAGGAACCTGCTTCTAGCAAGCAAATTGGAAACAATTTCCGTTTGCTGATTGCTCTGTATTCAGCAATTGTCTGTTTTCCTGTGTGCCGTAGTGATTTAATTGTCTTTTGTTGTTGCTCCTTATGGCGCTTTGCTGCTAACAGTTTCCCTTGCTTAATTGTTCACGAGAGTAGATTTATTTGTGTGGGTCTAACGTTTAGCAAAGCTCATGTGTTACGTTGTTAATTCAATTCGCTTTATAATTCTGTCTGGTGCTTCAATGTTTGCCAACAAGAAAACTCTAGTTTTTCCATTCACGCGATTTTCTCTATATCTCTGTAACAAATTATTTGTTTGATATTGCTTATATATAGCCCCCTTAACATCTAAGATCATATCGGAGGCTTTTGTATTAGAAACAACTCGTTGTCTGTAGGTTCCTTACGTTTGGTTTAAATCGTTTTATTTTCCTCAAAAACACACACACACACACACACACAGACATACATATTTCTAGACTTTGTGGGTGATAGGGAATAATTCTGGTTAAAGAAATATTCCCCGTCCCTGCCGGGAATCGAACCCGGGACCACTTGACCACGGAGGCAGTTAAAAAAAATTATTGTTAATAAGGTTATTCTTCTAATTCATGCTAATCGAGATAAACAGTAGCAGAAAGTCTTTAACGTAGTTCCTATAGGTAGAAGGAACATAAATACACTAGGCTAAACAGACGGTCAAATATTTTAAAATGCGGTTGCTATGGGATTGAAATCGTTTCTTTGCGTGGCCAGGAGTGACAAGTTCCCATATAAGAAAATTATTTTAAAACTGAAACCAGTAACAAGGAAGATCTTCTAAATGGCCAACATTACGAAAAAAATGTATAAGACAAAATCTGTGTTTTAAGTAGATTAACATATTTTATATAATAAACTTTTGTCTGTCTCTTACAGTTTACCAATTATGCAAAATTCAGAAAAATTCATTCAGAATAAATTGGACTTCAGTGGCCATTTCTAGAAAATTCAAGATATACATTTTATTTTACAGGTAAGCATCTTAAATATAAGGAATTTTAATCAAAATCGTGTCAGCACTGTTAAAGAAAATCAAAATGTTCGAAATTTTTTCATTGTAAAGGGTAGTTGGTGGGAAATTTTCTTGAAAATCTTCGTGTCGCATCCTTAGATGATACTGAACTTGAATAATCTTCGTTTTTGGACAGACGAGAACGCACAGAGGCACACACACATGGACATTTTGCTAAAATGTTTTATTTTGATTCAGGGGGTCCAAAACATGTATTTCTGGTGAGATCTCCGTATCGACTTCGGGTGCAATACAATACCTTCTCTATACACTATGCACATATTACTGTAGAGAAAGTAAAAAGTTGTCAGAAACATGATCATATCCAAGTTGTACTAAAAGAAACTTATCTATAAACTTTATAAAAAAAAACAACAACAACAACATTTCATGTGCATTTAATAGGAATCACATTGGTTATACTGGGATTCATTAAATGTTCGTATCAATTCCATAAATAAAGTCGGATACTGTCTCTAGCTGTTCTGCAAACAAATATATACATATTCTTTTATCTACACCAAGATAATAAGGATAAACATTAGTAAAATTGGTCTCATTACTTGCTTCCCTGTAAATAGAGGAGAAGTAAGGTCATAGAGTACGCTAAAGCAACAGTCAAATCCTTCAAATGCCGTACGCTATGTAAAACTATAAAAAAACTATAAAAATCCTACCCCCCCCCCCCCGAAATTTTACTTAAAAATAATTGTATTTCCCAAAAAATGGTTAAATGAGTTATTAAATTGCCATGTTTAAGATATTTTCAAGGAAATAAAATACCTATCTTGAATTTCTTGGGATATATCTTGAAGTTCTGTTCATTCTTTCGACTTTTTCCTAGTTCACAAACCGTAGGAAATAGACAAAATCTTAATGCACATAAAATGTAAATACATGAAAATGATGGCCTATTCATTATTTATCTAGTTTATTAGTTTCCAAGATATCCCTTGTTATTGGTCAAAATGTTCCAATAATTGTTCCGTTTCGTATTCGGTTTATCCTCCCCGTATTTGTAGTAACTTATAAGCAGGGTCAGAAGCCTGTCGGGGAGCCTACGGCAAGAAACCAGAGAATAAAGAACCTGTCACAAAGGATCGGTTCGTAGCCAGGCATGAATATGAGGAAGTGGATGATATGAAATTTAAAAGCTATTGATGATTGGACAGGTGATAATGGAGCAATTGGTGGAATGAGTGGCGAGGAAACAGGAAGACCTGGAAAAACCCCGCCTAGACGCCGCTTCCTCCACCACGAATCCCACATGCGGGCACTTAGGATCGAATCCTGTTAGACCACCCGTCTCTAGCCGGTTCCACTGAGCTACCATGGCAACATACCGGCATACCACTGAATTTCTCAACTGACTCGCATGTTTCCCACAAGGTAATCTCCAATTATTTTGAGATGATAACCCCAATGACGACTTACAAAGTTGTAAGTACTTTAAGTCCCAGGATCGAGAGTTTTAGCCAACTATTATGGACAATTGTGATAATTTTAATCTTCTCACAGAAACCGTGAGTAGGACAGGAGTTGAATGGGTAGAGTCAGAAAACTTCAATGCCATAGCCGGGATTTGAACCAGGAAACATTCAAGTCAGTTGAGAAATGCAATGCTAACCCGGCATATTGCCATGATAGCTCAGTGATAGAGCAACCGGCTAGAGATCCGTGGTTCAAATCCCGGCTATGGCATTGAAGTTTTCAGTCTGATTCTATCTATCCAACTACTGTCCTACAGACGGTTCCTAGGAGAAGACAATAAAATTATCAATATGAATATTGTTTTAGTCACACTCATTAGTTTATATACTTTTATCTGGAACCCGAGTACTTTGGTGGAATGAAATGCGTCCTCTACTATTACAAACTCTTTTGCATGTAATTAATGTACTACTTTACTTTATTTGCACTCTCTTGAGGGTGTATCTACATATCGATTTGCAGAAACGTGTTGCTTATAAATGTTCAGCGTATATCTGAGGAGTGTGTGGTTGTGCTCGCTAAATGTCAAATACATTTGCATCCAGTCACTTCACCAAGTTTGCTCACAAACCAAACACTCAGAAACATCATCTCAAGTGAGAGACGCTAGCGTCAACTGACGGAGTGGGAGGGATACATATCGTCGCTGCGGACGTGTTAACTTTGCTTTACATGGCAAACTTGCGACGTTGCCCTGGGGAAACCGTTACGCTTCTCAAGAAACTCTCTCGGAAAAATAATAACAGTTCTCTGAAGCAGGAAAAACGCTGCACTTGTTCGGACGTAGCGATTTGGACCTGAGGGAAAAACGGATGAAAATATATCGCCGCAGAAGGGTTTCGTGTTTGGAAAATCCTTGCTGCTTAAATCCAACAACTTTTGTACGAGTGGCAAAGCTGCTGAAAGAATTTAAGGAATAGAAAAATTACAAAATCTAACTTATATTTGCCGTATTTGTTTTTCCATCCTTCGCGTCCCCTTTATGTAAACAAATGAGTATATAAGAATGACCTTTCAAAAATAACTTAAAGCTTTAAACTGCTAAAAATATTAAAATATTTCAGACAGGATAAAAACAAAATAAGTCGCATATTGTTTCGTTTCATATTTTACCTTCTTTGCACGTACTGTGTACATATAGTATACAGGAAGTATTGTGTTGCACACAAAAATATCGAGGTGTCACCGGAAATACATGTTTTGAGACTATCTGAATCCAAAAAAAAAAGCATTTTTAGCAAAATGTTCGTGTGTATATGGGCAGCATAGCAAAAATGCCGTTATATGTCATACTTGTATTTAAGTTCAGTATCTTCCAAGGATGCCACACGAAGGTTTTCAAGAAAATGCCCTTGCGCCAACTACTCTTTACATAAATTTTTACGTTCTCAAAAACGTTCTAACGATTTTGATTAAAATGTCATGTTTAAGATATTTTCATGACAAACAAAATATCTTGATTTTTCCTGGGAACAGCATCTAAAGACCTCTTCACTCTGGATGACTTTTGTGTAACTAGTAAACCGTAAGAGGCACACAACAACTTACTACCCAAAAAGGTAGATCTCATTATAACACATGATTTTTGTCACATACATTTTTTTGTGCAGTTAACCGTTTTCGACGTATTCCAAATCATTGATTTTTGTTTTAAGATACACAAATTTTTCTCAAAAGGGAGATATCTTTCTTTTCTCCCCTGTTTTGTTTATTCCTAGCAAACAAAGGGAATCGAATTTCAATTGTTTTAGCAACCGGCTTTTAAAGGATCTGAATATCGCTTTTTCCTAGTTTATTCCCGTACATCGCTTCTACTTACAATGAAGCAAATAATAAGACCAATTCCGACAATGTTTATCTTGATTAGCATTGCGTATCTAAAAATAATTTTTATAAGGAAATGTTTTATACAACTAGAGTAAATCATGCGACTTGTTTATTGTTTCTTCATTTCACAATTATCCCATCAATTTTTTTACAAAGCATTGGTATTTTTATTCATGCTACTATACAAAATGTATAAGCTATTACAAACCAGGCATCATTAAATGATAGAATACAGGTGTTTTAATGCTTATATATATGTAAGAAGAATTTCTTCCAAAGTGTGAGAAAATTTAGAACTTTAACAATGTAAGAGAGCTCCATGTTCCTTTCATGATTATGGGATTTAATCGTAATGTTTAACAAAACTGGTTCTGGAAGGCCAAATGTAATAAATAATGACACTGTTCCTAAGGTGTTTCATAGCTACACCCCTGAAAAACAGATCTGCTCAGATCTTTGGCGATCGGTCATTATTATACATTTTGCAACAAAGTGGCCACCACGATATTCAGATCTCAATCCCACTGACTTTGATTGTGGGGCTATGTAAAAAGTGAATTTTCCTGACACATCCAAAAACCCGAAAAGAAGATGCTATCTGGCAAGAAATTGTTAATTCCAATACGTCAATTGCAAAATGCTATTAATGGAGTTGCAGAAAGAATGGTGTACATTGAACAAGAAAATGGAGGATATCATTCCAATATTTTATAAAACCCCATCGTTTGCCACTTACGCGGCTTCTTTCCTTTTCTTTTTTTGTTTTGATATAAAAAATATTTTAACAGTTAAATTTTGAAATTAGTTTGAAGGTCTCTCTATACTTATATTATGTAAGCAATAACAATAAATATTTAAATGAATACTTAGTTTCTCAGATATAACATATACTGAATACTAACTTTGAAGTGTAGCTAAATATCATAAGGAGTGCGCTTCTCTAATTAATTGAATCGTAAATCCATACTTTTTTATTTTATTCTTTGAATAGAAATTCAACAAATATTTTATGTTCATTTGGATATTTTTACTTTATCTTCTACGTAAGTACATAGTAGGTAGCGCAGGTATTTCTAACCAAAATTTCAATACTGAGATTTCACGTAAATACACAGTTTGACAATCCTGCATACATACATCGAACGGTCCGTGCACCTGTGTGCCCGCAATTGTGAACAGCATAACTCAAAAACAAGAATTTGGTTATAATCCAACTTGGAATTTAGGTTTCATATTTTCCAAAAATGATACAACAAGGATTTTCAAGAAAATTCCCCTACCCTAAAACTGCTTTTAACATAGAAATTGTTTAAGGTTTATGATTTTTCTCAAAAGTGAAGCTAACCATTTTGATTAAATGTTATACATTCCAGAGATTTTCATGATAAATAAAATGTAGGTATACGTTGCACTTTCTGGGAATACTCGTGGTCTCTGAAGCTCTCTTCATTCTGTATGACCCGGGTTCGATCCCAGGTGACCGCGTGTGGGATTCACATGACTTTCTCTACATCTCTGTAACGATTATTATTGAATAGCTTATTAACCTATGGCATACTAATTGTGATAAGCATTAACAGAAATGGTATTATTACTCGTTTCCTTACAAGTAGAAGGGAAACAATGGAATACACTACGTTAAAGCGATAGCCAAATCTTTTAAAAGTGAAACCAACGACAAGGAATATCTCGGAAGTGGTCAATTCCACGAAAACAATTTACATGACCTAAACTGTGTGTTTTATCACGATCTACAGTTTTTGTGCAGTAAGTTGTGTCTATCTCTTACGGTTTATCAGTTATACAAAACAAAGCAAAATTCACCCAGAAAATTCACTTAAATATATACTTTGTAATATAAATGTCTTTAGTATACGGTATTTTAATCAAAATTGTTAGCCATTTTTAAGTAAATTAAACTTTTAGAAACATTTTCCATATAAAGGGTAGTTGGGAATGGGGATCTTGAAAATGTTGTGCCATATCCTTGGAAAATGCTAAACATAAAATACCAAGTTTGATATTTAATCGACTTTTCGTTTTTGGACTTACTCTCTACAGACACACGGACATTTTTCTAAAAATTCTTTTTTGTTTTATTATTTTTGTTTGTTTTTTTGGTGGGGGGGATTCAGAAAGTCTCAAAACATTTATGGTGAAATGTCGGTATCGAATTTTGGGTGCAATGCAATACAATACCTTCTTTATACATTATGTACCTTGCACGTGTATAAAAGTAAAAATGATTAATTTAAGGGATTAGTATTTCTAAGTTATTAAACAAATTATCTTAATTTAATAATAATATTTATTGAAAATAATGAAAGTTTTTGTACGCCGTCCAAAGGTCTAATTACACAAATACCAACCAATTTTCTCAAATACTGAGACGTGTACAGCACTTATTATGCAAAATATGTATAATACACCTATATAATGCAAAGCATATATCCAATTTGAACGAAAGTTGGTATTTATGTTAAATTAAGAGCAAGCAGTCACGGTAAACTTTGCAGAAAAATCTCATGTTTTCCATTCAATAACTTTCTCTACATCTCTGTAACAAATTATTGCTGAAAAGCTCATTCTTCTCTCTACGTCATGCTAATCGAAATAAACAGTAGAAATGATCTCATTACTTGCTCTTGTAAGTAGAAAGAAAATAAGGGAATACACTAGGCTCAAGTGAGAGTCAATTTCTTTAAAATCTGGTTGCCATGTAATGTAATCCGTATCTTTGCATGGCCACAGATTTAGAAACCAATGACAAGGAATATCTCGGAAATGGTCAATTCCACAATAAATATATATGATAAATTTTATGGTTTAACCAGATATATATTTTTTGTGTGGTAATTTTTTCCATCTCTTAGGTTGTTCTGTTACGTAAATTCAGCAAAATTCATCCGGAATGAAAAGGTCATCAAAGACTATTGCTACAGAATTCAGGATAACTATTTTATTTTAATGTAAATATCTTTAATATACGGCATTTTAATCAAAATTTTAGGGTCATTTTTGCAAAAATCGAAATTTTTTAAACTATTTCATATTAACATTAGTCTGTGTGAGAGGATTTTCCTCAACATCTTTGAATCACATTCTTGAAAAACACTAAAATTAAATACCAAGTTTGCTATTTTGCCGACTTTTCGTTTTTGAGCTATCGTATTCACAGACATACACACGGACCTTTTTCTCAAAATGCTTTTTATGGATACAGGAAATCCTAAAATCTATATTTCCGTTGAAATCTCGTATCGAAATTTTGGGTGTAGTGCCATACCCTCTCTAGCTATGTCTACGTATAAGGCAAAGGAAGTATAAATGTGCACAAAATATGGAAATATGAAAGTTCACTCCCAGTGTACATAAAAAGACACACTTGAGCATCAGGATATTGGATACAGGATTATTTGCAGCTCGCTTCACCTGGAAGCCATATTCAGCAAGGTTCAGGTAAACTTACTTGCACGTCCAGCAATTTCCTGCCTGGATGAGAATTTCAGTTTCTACTCCACAGTTAGTTCTGACTGCCTTTCATGGAATTGTAACGTTGTCCACTCAGAGACCGAGAGAGAGGGAGACTGTTAGTCCCCTAATTAATTACAGTAAACCCTCTCAGCGGTACATATCACAACAACCAGGCCTGTACCCTAAGGCAAGGTACACGTATGTACAGTGATATAGTCGCTAAACCACCTCTTAAGAGCTTACCAAACACTAATCTAAAGACATAATAGTTATTTATGATACAAGAGGTAAAAACGTCATTTTATACAAAAACAGTTTTAACACGTGTGTCATACACTACTTTCTCTACAATTACGAAGCACAAAGTGTATAGCAAAGGTATTGCATCCCACATTAAAATCTATACAGAGATTTCACCGGAAATAAATGCTTTGGGCCCCCTGAATAAAAAAAAAAAAAAAATAAAAGAGTATTTTCAGAAAAAGGTTCGCATATGTGCATGTGTATGTCTGCGTGAGTTTGTGGTCTGTGCATCTATGAACAGTATAGCTCAAAACGAAAAGACCGTTAAATACCAAACTTCCAAAAATACCCACGAAGATTTTCAAAAACTTTGCCCCACCACAAACTACCCTTTACATCGAAAAAAAGTCGAAAGTTTTGATTTTGATTGAAATATTTTATATTTAAGATATTTACATGACAAAATGTATATCTTGAATTTTCTGGGAATAGCCTCTGAGGACCTCTTCGTTCTGAATGCTTTTAATTGAATTTTGTATAGCTGGTAAACCGTTGGAAATAGACAAAAACTTATTACACAAAAGACGTAGATCTCGATAAAGCACACAATTTATGTCACATACATTTTGTTCGTGGAGTTGGCCGTTTTCGAGATATTCCTTGATATTAATATCAGTTTTAAAATACTTTAACTTTTCTCATAAGGGAATTTGTCAACTCCTGGCCATGCAAAGAAACGAATTTCAATCCCATAGTAACCACACTTTAAAACATTTGACTATCGCGTTAGCCTAGTGTATTCCCTTATTTCCCTTCTACTTACAAGGAACCAAATTGTAAAACCGTTTCTGCTAATGTTTTAGCATGAGATAGATAAGAAGAATAAACTTACTAACAATAATTTGTTATAGAAATGTAGAGAAAGTCATGTGAACACATCAGATCTTTCTTTAAGACAGTTCGCAATATTTATAGGCATATTATAACTAAAAATAGATTGTTTTACCTATTTTACGGAGATCACGCTTAACGGTCTGCGATATTCAGTTGTTGTCTTGCTTAGCATCAGTCCTGACAACACTGTAGGTGTGTACACCAATAAAAATAATACAATAAAATACATTTGTAATTTTGCTCTCTCCGCTGCTTGCATAATTTCGTGTGGTTCAGCAAATTTATGTTCATCATCCGCCATTTTATGGATCGATAGGAGCTTTCAGATTCATAGCCTCCTTCAATGAGGCCCTGGACTGAAACCAAAGTTGGCTGCATTGGAGTGCTATAAGATAACATAAAGGACAGAATTTTCTACTTTTAACACTACTGACATCTGGTAAAAGACCTACTTTTAGCATCAACTGTTTAAAAATACTTTCTCTACCATTTATATAAAACACCTGATTCCAAGTCTTCTGAACTTGAAAGAAGTTTGAGAAGAATATACATGGAATCATATAGTAAAGAGGCGAAACAAATGACAAAAATCTGGCGTGTTACGTTTACATGACTTTCTCTACATCTCTGTAATAAATTATTGTTAAAAAGCTTATTCTTCTATTTGCGTCATGCTAATCGACATAAAAATTAGCAGAAATGGTCTCATTACTTGCTTTCTTGTAAGTAGAAGGGAAATAAGGGAATCCAAGGCTAAAGCGATTGTCAAATTTTTTAAAAGCTGGTTGCTATGTGACTGAAATCCGTTTGTTTGGATGGCCAGGAGTTGAAAATTCCCGTATGAGAAAAGTCAGTATTTTAAAATTATAACAAGCATAATCTCAACTCCATGAAAAAGAAACTGTATATGACATTTGTGTGTTTTACATTTTTGAGTAATTTTTGTCTACTTCTTATGGTTTATAAGTTATGTAAACATCTTCCAAAATGTGGAGGACTGAAGGTGTTACTACCACAAAATTCAAGATATACATTTTATTTATCATAAATATATTTAATATGCGCTACTTTAATCAAACTCTTTAGAGACATTTTGAGAAATCAACATCTTTTCAAAGAATTGTTTGAGGTATTTTCCTCAAAATTCAGGTCGCATCCCTGAGAGATTTCGTAGCCAGCTTATCCTTCCCGAATTTAGGACTGACACTCCCCTAGAACTTACAAACGGATGCCTATGGATCAGAAGCCTCTCTGAAACATACTAAAATTAAATATCAAGTTTGGTATTTTGCCTACTTTTCTTTTTGAGTTATCGTGTTCAGGGCCACATGAACTTTTTTATAAAAATGTCATTTTTGAATACACGGGACTTTAAAGCGTATATCGAATTTTTGTGTTGAGTGCAATACCTTCTATTTCTATGTGATGTGATGTCAAATAAGATTAGCAGACATCAACCGACAGGAAACTGAATCTAGTTGTAAAATTAAACTCTCTCTAATTCTAGCAAATAAAATAAAACTTAATTTGCATTCAGAGGTATTTATACCACTTAGGATGAAAGGAAATATCAGGGATAGCATGGTTTAGGTTGGGAGGTTGGAAGATACAAAACATGACACACACTACTGGTAGGAAAATATTCCATTCTGTGTTTTGGATGAAGATTGTGTACATATTTTGGCAGAATTTGTACAGCAGGAGAGCCTGGAAACAACTAAAAGAAAAAGGTTTAAGTTATAATATAGGGAGATTGGCATGTTGAAATCTACTGGCTGACCAAGAGCAACTGCCAGAATATCGCCAAATTCCTGATTGAAGTGCGCAAAGCTAGATCAAATTTGGTTAGTCCTATTCAATTTATATGCGTATCCAAATTTTTCTCTTTCTTTTTTTTTTGCTTTTCTCTTTTGTTTCTTTCTGCCTCTTATAACTTGTATCTGAAATACGTATTCACTGTCAATGATGACCTGTGAGGTTATAATTTGATATCGATAAGATGCCTATTTTTCTATATACCTGAACAGGGCAGAAGATATTATATTCAAAACAAAGTCAAATTAATCTTCAATAACACACTGTGAACTGGTTATGATCAAGAATTAAAATGCTTACTTTTTCTACTGCATATATAACGTGGCCCTACAGCGCCGTATTTAGCGTATATAAGTATACCTTCGTGCGTTAAAAAAGTTGCAGAACTTAATGGGGATATTTCAAGTTAAAATCTTTATGTATTTATTTATTCTCTGCAATTTGGTGCTGCCCGGTAGCAGAGTTATGTGTTCCATGTAAAGGATAGCCTGGGGGCGGGGGCATTTACCTAAAGATCTTTGTGACGCATCCTTGGGAGTTATGAGACCTAAATACCAAGTTTAGTATCGACCATAACCAGTTAAATGTACAAAATTCACTTACAATAATAATCTTACGTACAGCATTTTGAGCCAATGAACATATATTATTTTGTTCTTAATTTCGGATATCCGTAAAGAAAGGAATTTTCCTCAAATTCTAAACCTTAGGAATGGAAATTGAGTATCACGGCAGACTAATATAGCATTTTTTACTGTTATGCATAACAGTGTTTATTATACCTACTGTAGGAATGACTGCACAGAATTTTACTTATTGATTTCCACATTTTGAAGCAGATTATTTTCGCTGTCAGCTAATGCTATCCTCGGTAGCATTTATAAATAATTTGCAATAATCTGGACAGCGAATGCCTCAAAATAATATCACTCAGCTGTCAGTCAAACTAATTTCATCTGTTAATGCAGTAGAGGGGTGATTTGTTAATACGAATCTGCACTGATATAATTTGTTGGCTTCCAGACTGGTAAATTGTATTTCATATCGTGTTAACCAAAACATATGCAACAGGTCACTTGTAATATCCCACAGGAATACGTAGATTAATAAACAGCTTTACACAAATGGCATGTCTTTAACTGTGTGGTTCTAAATTGGGCGTGAAAGACCGCTTAATTATGCTAAGAGGCCTCTCTTGCAGGCTTGAGGTTCTTTTATGTGCCGTAAATCTGCGACACGGGACCCACAGCTTTACTTCCCTTCCGAAGGAAGCCATGCTAACGATTTTTACACCCGAAAAAATCCCTCGTCCTCCGCCGGGTTTGAACCCGCGACCTTGGGTATATGAAGTCAGCACGGTAACCATTACACCACGGAGGGCGACCTGCTTTACACATATCTGCAGTTTGAAGTTGTATATGTTATCCGCTTCGGAGGTAACTCATCTATAGCAATAAAGATAGAGGGTATCTTATTTAAATGTCCATTGAGAAAATGTTATCTCAAGGTGACTACGAGGCTATCTTGAAATGAAGAATGCAGTTTACATTAACTTACATGTTTATTTTTACTTTCGCACATACATACAACATGCATACTAGGTAGAAAAGGTATTGTACTCCACTTTGAGAGCCCTTGAATCTAAAAAAGAATATTTTTAGAAGAATGTGTGTGTGCGTGCTTGTGTGTGTGTGCGTGTGTGTGTGTGTGTATTTCTGTGGAAAGCATAACTCAAAGTCAGTTAAATACCAAACTTAGTATATGCCAAGGATGTTATACATACACACAATGTCCTAGAATTCAACCACACAAATTGACATGATTGGAGACGGGAACCCATTGAGATAGGGAAATCAATTTCCCTTTAGTCAAATGTAAAGTTATGGCATGTTTTCCTATTTTCTTTCAGAATGCCTCATTTGTATGTCAGTAGTCGAAGGAATGCATTATTGGTGCACAACTAATACTATATTTAAAATTATTGGGCTTACAACTTTGGTATAATTATCCATTCTTTGACGGTGCGCCGGCCACTGTTAATATTTCGGTGAATTTCAGACCATATGCACTTAGATAGGGCGCTTCACTGTAACATACTGGTGGATAAGTAGTATAGCGCTAGTCAACGAATCCCAGATACAAAGATCGCATCACTCTCTGAAATTTGTTTTTTAGTTGTTTTAATTTTCTTATTTTTCTCCAAGAGGTACACAATTGAAGGGCACTAATACACTAAGTTTACATTTCTGAAGAGAAGAGTTTAACCCTCCTGTGCAATTTACTTTCAAAAGACAATGAATGGTATTTACGTAGCGTTCAATATTAAATGCAGTAATTCTTAAGGAGCCTGCTTAGCTTAATGGAGCAAAAAAATTAAGTTTGTTGAAAAAATGATGTAATGTGTGCTTTGAAACGTAGTAACCGAACCGTGCTTCTAGCGGTGGAATAAAAAAAATCTGATGTGTTCCATTCACATGACCTTCTCTACATGTCTGTAACAAAATTATGTTATAAAGCTTATTCTTCTATCTACTTCATGATAATCGAGATAAATATTATCAGAATTGCTTACCTTATTACTTGGTTCCTTGTTTTTAAAAGGGTAAAGATCGAATGTGTTTTATTCACATGTCCCCTAGCTGTTCGGTAAACAGACCTTATATTCAAAACATAAATCTGATGTCTACATCATGCTAATCAAGATAAAGATAAGCAGAATTAGTCTTATTACTAGTTTCCTTGCAAGTAGAAGGGAAATAAGAAAATGCACAAGCTAAAGCGACAGTTTCGTTCTTTAAAAGCCGGTCACTATGTGAAACAATTGGAATTCGAATTTCTTTGCTTGCCAGGAATAAACAAATGACAAACGAGAAGAAAGATGTCTTCCCGTTTGAAAAAATTGAAATCAATAATCCGAAATATCTCGAAAATGGTTAACTCTACAAAAATGTATATGACATAATATATTGTGTGAGATCTACATTTTGTCGCCCTCCGGGTGTAATGGTTACTATGCTAGCTTCATATACCCAAGTTCGCGGGTTCAAACCCGACGGAGGACGATGGATTTTTTCGAGCGTAAAAATCCTTAGCATGACTTCCTTCGGGAAGAAAGTAAAGCCGTGGGTCCCGTGTCGTAGATTTACGGCACGTAAAAGAACTTCAAGCCTGACAGAGAGCCTCTGAGCAAAATTAAGCGATCTTTTACGCCCAGTATAGAATGGTTTGCTGAGAACCACCGCAGTTAAGAGTGTCCATAAATAAAACGCCATTTAGATCTACATTTTTGTGTAGCAAGCTTTTGTATATCTCTTACGGTTTACCAGTTATACAAAGGCCATTCAGAATAAAGAGGTCTTCAGAGGCTATTCCCAGAAAATATATACGCATTTTGTCATAAAAATATCTTAAAAAATAGTATTTTAATACAAATCGTTGGAGCCATTTTTGAGAAAAGCAAAATTTTCGAAAAATGTTCCATATAAAGGGTAGTTTGGAATGGGGGCATTTACTTGAAAATCTTGATGTCGCATCCTTGGAAGATTCCAAACTTAAATGCCAAATTTGGTATTTAATGGTGTTTTCGTTTTTGAGCTATGTTGCACACACACACGCATGCTCTGACCTTTTCTAAAAGTGCCTTTTTTTTAGATTCAGAGGGACCCAAAGCATGTATTACCGATGAAATCTCTGTATCGAATTTTTGGGTGCATTGCAATACCTTCGCTATACACTATGTACATACTACGTGAGTAAAAATCTAGGCTCTTGCTAGGATTCGAACACCGGTACCTACTTATATGTTATCCGTATATAGATATTATGCTTGAGCTACTGGGGTCATCGTGACTGAGCTTCTGAAAAGATTGTTTAGTGCCTACACATGGCTACTCTGAGAACCATGAATTGCTAAATATTGCGCTGATATTTTAAAAGTATACACATTATGTGTAAGGATATAAATTGTTTCAATGAGTGACAAAACGGAGTTCACATAGACTAACATCCGAAGGTAATTTAAGCTGCGAATTTCTGAGCTCCTGAGCTTTTGGTGCCACGTGGTACCATTACGCATGCTGAAGACCCTGGCTTACCAGCTGTTTGTTCAATCAGATAAACAAGTACTGACAGAAACTTTAGCTGCTTGTGATGAGGTTCACAGCAATAATGAAACAGGCTGTCAGGCTCATTTCTTTGTAGGTGCATCTCTACAGGCATGTTACAAGTTGTTACAGTCCCTCTGGTGACCTCTTGTATTTTTACTTTCTCTACACTTATTATGTACATAGTGTATAGAGAAGGTATTGCATTCCACCCAAAAATTCGATACCGAGATTTCACCGGAAATACACGTTTTAGGGTCCCCTGTATCCAAAAGATATTTTCAGAAAAAGGTCCGTATGTGCGCATCCTTGCGTCAGTGTGTCCGTGTGTGTGAACTAGATAACTAAAAAATAAAACGATATTTAAATACCAAACTTGGTATTTAAGTTTGGTATCTTCCAAGGATATGACACGAAGATTTTCAAGAAAATTCCCCATCCCAAACTACCCTTTACGTGGAAAAAATTCCAAAATTTTGATTTTCTCAAAAATTGTTTTAGGCTCTTATATTTAAGATATCTACATGCCAAATAAAATGTATATCTTGAATTTTCTGGGAATAGCCTTTAAAGATATCTTTAATCTGATTATTTTTATTGAATTTTGCATAAATGCTAAACTATAAGAGATAGAAAAAACCTTACTATATAAAAAAGGTAGATCACGTTAAAACACGCAATTTATGTCCTATACGGTTTTTTCGTTGAATTGACCATTTCTGAGATATCCGTTGTTATTTGTTTCAAATGTAAAATACTTGAACTTTTTTTTCACACGGAAAGTAGTGAACTCCTGGCTCTGCATAGAAACGAATTTCAGCCACATGACAACCGGTTTTGACTATCGGTTTAGCCGAGTGTATTCCCTTATTTCCCGTCTATTTACAATGAAGCGAGTAATTAAGACAATTTCTGCTAATGTTTATCTCGATAATCGTAAAGTAGATAAAAGGACATGTTTTTCAACAATAATTTGTTGCAGAGATGTAGAGAAAGTCGTGTGAATGGAACACATCAGACTTTTGCGTATAGATACAGTGGATGTAGGGGAATACAGTAGCCTTAAGTGAGTCATTTTTTTTAAGAGTTGAAATGTTTAGTACAGAAAGTGATATGATATTTTCTTTGTATATATATTTATAATTCATTAGCGGAACAAGTGCAAGCGTCAGTCACATTAATGACTTGAAGGTATAATTTATCAAAACAGGTTACCAAAGACAGTGCACTACAGTTGACGGTGTACTTCGATTCAGCTCAGATTCTATAGCGGATTTGAAAGGAACGCGTACATCGATTTTCAAGAGGGTGCTGCAGGAATTTAAGGAATAGGTCACGTGATGTCATCAGGGTGTTAATTCACGACAGAGTCTTTGCCGGAGGAATTTGAACGGCATTCTGAAGTACGTGGAATGTGATGCACTTAATTTCGTGTAAGACCACGAATCTGGGAAAGAACGGCGGTTTGTTCGGGCCATGTCAGAGGAGCGTGAGATTATAATGACGAGAGACGAACTTCCACTATCAAAGGCAAGTACTAAATATCACCCTTGGAAGCAATTAATACGTACTACGCGGTCGCTCTGTTAAATTAAAATGACAAAGTTAGTGCCAAGTTGAATCGATCACATCCCGTGGAAGAATTGAAACTCCCAACTTGCTTCCTTAATTCTCTTAATGAGAATCACAAGGTGTGTGTATGTGTGTTAAGTTGAAGGCTTTCAGAGCTAGAAAACTAACGTGGTACCATTTGTGAATGATAAAATGACAGGAAAATTCATAGATATTCCCTTAATTCTGCTTTTTAAAAATGAAAAACGAATACGTTACCGTAACCCCTAGGGATGACATTTACCTGTATAACATGCTTTTGAAAATATTAAATAGAAGTTTCTAAGATCAAATGTGTGTTATATTTAATTAACATAGTACATTAACATTCTTAACATTAACTGGCTGTTGGAAATATACAGTATGAGTCAAACTATGCACATCAGCCATTTTTAAAACTACGGCATTAAAATTTTACAGATGTTTATAAAAAATATAATAACTATGTGAATTTTAAGGGTATCCACAGGTGAAATTTCTAAATGTTGAATTAATAAAATGTTTTCAAATTTTTGCCACGTACCTATAGTTTAAACGTTATGCAGACATTCTTAATAATGTTTAGAAGTCTATTTTATTTTCGGTCATTACTAGGTTTGGACATTACTTTAGGTTAACTTTTAATACACTGATACGTTGTTTACAAGCGAGTGGAGAGAGGAGAGGCACAAATGCCGTGATCTACAGAGCTTCTGCTATAGATATACGTGTGTTCAAAATTAAGTATAAGATTCTGTAAAAAACAAAAGTATTTATTACAAAGTATAACATGAACGGAATAATAATAAATTTGTACTGTGACAGATAAAATAAGCATTCACATCATGGGCAACTATTGCCATGGATTATAATATTTTCTGAGTGAATCTAAAGCAAAACGTCTTCTATTGGAGTTCGTACCTTCAGAACAGGCTGTACATTTACAGATCGCTTGTTTAATTGAATGAACGGCAGTGTTAAGGTGTGTAGTGAAATTCTGTGTGCACGAAATTAATTTCAAGTCAAAGTGCAACCAAATCCTAACCGTGTTCAAAGCCTAATCATCTTACTAATTAATCAAATGTTACAGATTATATAAAAATTGGAAATTTAAATAAAAAAAGACTATCGTATAATTTAAGGTGAGAAATATGTGAAATTTGGAAAATCCACAATATGTAAGATATCTTATTGAAATGTATACTAGTTTATTGCAGGCATAAGAAAGGTATAAAAATTCTAACTACTTCTTCCCTAAATAATCATTTTTACTATCTAAATATTATTCCTTTTTCTGCTAAAATGAGCTACTTAATTAACTTTTAAAAATATTCACAAATAATAATCCAGTTTTATAATAGATAAGTTTATAAATAGATGCCATCTTTTATTTTTATATTAGGTCTAATAAGTGATGAAAAATTATTACTTTCCGTACTCTCCATAACTCTTTGATAATAAATTTTGAGAGGCTGTATAAACATTTTGAAACAAATTATTGAAAAATTACGTCGCGTGGAACATATTGAGCATAGAAAAATTTGCGAGAAAATAAGATTTAAAGTTGGGAATGTATATTAATAAGCATTCGTCTAATCATCTATAGTTTTAGTTAATTTATAGTTAAAGTGCGCCAAGTGCAGAAAAAGATAATGTTCTTAAATTTTAGAACTAAGATCATTTTATTGTGAAGCAAAATATTTTTTTTTATTAATTTTTCATTATTTTGGTGATATTTCAGAGATATATCACCTTAAGTACTATCACGCAAATTCTATCTTTGACTTCTAGTTGTTTCAGAAATAAATTTAGATATCTAAACATAATGTTTGCACTATTTATAGTCGGTACAAGATCAAGCACAGAGAAAGCATCGAGATGTACCTAAATACTTCTCATACTTACTTTCGGTATTACTATAATAAGTGGAGGAAATATTGTTCTTCATCCACAAAATTCGATACCAAGGTTTCACTGGAAATACACATTTTGTGATGTTGAAATAAAATTAAGGCGAAATGGATGGCTGCAACCATGATGATGCAACAGTTGAATGACCGAGGAAACCGGAGGTCCCGGAGAAATCATGCCCAGTCGCGCTTCCTCAATCACGGATCACATACGTGGTCACCAGGATTTGAACCCGGATCGTCTAGACGAGAGAAGATCTCGTTAACGCATGTTGTGTATTTTCACTTTTCTTTTCTATTATTCCGGGACAAGGAGAGAGAACTGAATTTCTTTCTCATCATTAGGACCAGTTTTTTAAAGATTTGATTATTGCTTTAGTCTAATGTATTCCCATACTTTTCTTGTACCTATAAGGAAAAAGCAATAAGACTAATTCTGTTAATGTATGTTTGAATAGAATAGATCAGATGAAATAATAAGTTTTTCTAGGAATAGTTTGTTGTAGTATAGCCTGTGAATGGAGCACATCAGATTTTTTGTATCAATATTACGTAATATATTTCCAATGTTACCGCCATGTCCAGCAGATGTAACGCGGACTGACAGCTCTCGTTTGTTGTATAAATGAAAAACAAATGACTGTCTCAAATTTCAAACCATAGAGTATTAAGTAACAGGAGGGATCATATGCTATAAATCCTTGAAGTAGGATGTGTTTGGGTGGCACTGCTCAGTTCATACATATTTTCTACGGTAGCATAAATCATTAAAACTTTTCATGCATAATAAACCCTCCTATCAATAATAAAAGCTCAAAGGCCTATTATGATTTCACTTTTTAGAGCATTTACGAGTGAACAAATGAAGGTGAAATTGGTATAAATCAGGCACTTGACTGCCATCATGTGCGTAAGTATATGTCCTGAAGCCCATACGCTCACCTGTGGGGATCGGAAGTAACTGCTTCGGTGGCGGAACCAAGAATTTGTATGTGATCTTGCATTTTCTATGTAGATATAACTGAACTAAAACTTTTTATTGCATTGCACAACAACAAAAGCAATTTTACTTTCTCTACACGTACCATGTACATAGTGAATAGAGGAAGTATTGTATTGCACACAAAAATTCGATTCCGAGATTTCGCCGGAAATACACGGTTTGGGTCCCACATTTTTGGAAAAAGTTCCGCGTATGTTCGTGTCTGTGGGCAGCATAGCTCAAAAACTAAAAGACTGTTAAGCACCAAACTTAGTATTTAAGTTATATCTTAAGATGTGTCGCAAAGATTTTCAAGAAAATCCCCTCACCCAAAGTACCCTTTACATAGAACTTTTTTTCGAAATTTTTTACTTTCTGAAAAATGGCTCTGACGATTTTGATTGAAATCTCTTATATACAAGATATTTACACACCAAATAAAATGTATATCTTGAATTTTCTGGAAATACCCAATAGAGACCTGTCTAGATGATTTTTATTGAATTTTGTATAACTGGTAAACCATAAGAGATGGACAAAAACTTATTGCACCAAAAATGCAGATCACGATAAGACACACAATTATGTTATATACATTTTTTTGCAGAGTTGACAGTTTTCGATATATTCCTTGTTTTTAGTTTCAACTTTAAAAAAAAAATCTTATACTTTTCTCATACATGAATTTGTCAACTCCTGCCCATACAAACAACAGAACGTCAGTCACATAGCAACCAGCTTATAACTATCACTTTAACCTATGGCACTCCCTTATTTCGCTTCTACTTTCAAGGAAGCAAGTGATAAGACTATTTCTGATGATCTTCTTCTCGATTAGCATGAAGGAAATAGAAAGATAAACTTTTTAATAATGATTTGTTGCAGAGATGTAGACTAAGTCATGTGAATGTAACACAGATTTCTTTACACCGTTAGACAGAAACCTAACACACAAATAAATAAAACGTTCTTCTTGTTATTGCTTGAAAGTTCAACTAACAAAATACAAAATACAGGACACATGTTGTTTAAATAAAGCTCGCTAATGAAAGTGCATTTTGTTACACTTCGGAAACTCGAGTTTTCTGTAGCAGCATTTTAATATGTGGAAGTTCTTTTTGTGTACCATCTAATCGCAAACAAGCTTTCAAGTACATTATGATAAAAAAGAAGTACTATTAACAGCGAATATTTCGTAATACAAAAAATATATGAGAAGAATATATTTGTTTATACCAGGTAGCCCAACTACCCCGTATTTGATGTGTGCAGATATCCCTTCGTGCGTTAAAAAAGTTGCAGAACTCAAAGGTGTTATTTCAAATTCAAATCCACCAGTAGAGAACTGGGCGAGGGCAACCTTCGTTTTATCCCTCGCAATGAGCGTGACTCATCTAGTCTCCGCTGATAGCAAGCAGTGTAAAGCAATAGTCACTCTCGCCACTAACCACTGGCAAGTTTTAACTTGAAATAGTTCTGTAACTCTTTTAACGCACTAAAATAGCTGCACACGTCAAATACGGGGTAGTCGGGCCACCTGGTATTATGCTACAATCAAACAACTACCATGGTGACGTTTTAAACAAGTACAAACGCGTTCTAAATCAGTACACCACAAATCTAAAAGAGCAAAGAGGTATAAATATCATCGGTTCATAGAATTCTCAAATAGTATCAAGTGCTCATTACTTAATTTGCTTCTATGATGTGATTTTCTAAGATTCATTAAGGAAAATAGGTTTTTCATAGATTGTCCCAAACATACACAACATTCTTGCAGTGAGGTTGTGGATTCCGAAAGCCTTCTTATAGAACAAAAATATTAAAATAGTTTATACTTTTTCACTGCATCTCCATTAATATATATAACATAAGCACAATATTTGAATTTTGAGACTTGTTCTATTAATGATTGGCAATTTTTATATTTTATCTTTACTGTGATAGGGTAATATCCTTTCCTGAAACCTAAATCTTAAATGTATTTTTCATTTTGTCATCATTAAAACATATATCACAACCACGATAAGTGAATTTTGAGACTTAAGTGATTTTCACTTATTATATTTTATTTTTACTGTGATAGGGTATTTTCCTTTCCATGCCATTATTTTGGGTTTTATTTTAGATATTTACAAATTATAATTTTTGCAAATAATATCTAACATAGGTATTGATCTTTGAAGTCTGTCTTAATCTTCTAAAATAATTTGATGATCTGCAAACAGCAAAGTGTTTATATTCATTTCATAACTCAAATATATTTCAGGGTGATCATTTTCTTTCTAGTTCCTAATTACTTTCTCGAAGTATATCTAAAGAGTGTTAGAGATAGGCTGCAAATTTAGTGATTAGTATTTCTTCTTTTAATTTATATTCCAGATCTAATACAATGCATGTCTTTGACAGCCTGAGTCAATTGTTTCGGATATCCGTATTTTTGCACTATACTTTATAACTATCAAAAGCCTTTTCATAGTCGGCGAAGACTATATAGGTATTTAAATACAGCTGAAACCTTGATGTACTCCTTGATTAATAGAAACCAGATGGAATTAATGATAACCACAAACTAGGCACAAAGATCAAACAAATAGGAATTAAGGACTCGTTTAAAATTAGGGACGCGATATGTGAGAGTCATAGAACACAATCAACAAGAACTATATATGGAATTATCTAGAAAACAAATCTGATGTGTTCTATTCATATGACTTTCCCTATTTCTGGACACATACTATGCTTAAAAACTATTCTTATTTATATCATGCTAATCAAAATAAACATTACAAAATTGGTCTCATTACTTAGTTTTTTACAAGTAGAAGGGAAATAAGGAAGTGTCTTCTTAGCTTCCGGAGAAGGCCGCGTTGTCTTGCATGGGAATGCCGACGTTTCGCTCATCTTGCCGTGAGCTTCTTCTGGGCTCTTGTGCCTAATTTTTTTTTTTAAGCAAATACAAGCTAAAGCGACAGCCATATCTTTTAAAAGTTGTCGCTCTGCGATTGTCATAGAAATTCGGTCCTCTTTCTATTGGAAGAGAGAGATAAAACGGATGAGGGCTTCCCGATTGAGAAACTTTTGGGTATTTTAGAAGTTTTAAAACAATAACAGAGAATACACCTGAAACAATTAGCAGTATAAAGGAGTATATAACAGAAATTGTGTGTTTTAAGGAGACCTAAATCTTTTGTGCGGAATATTTTTGTCAATATCTTGCAATTTACCGGTTATGCAAAAATTATTCAGAATGAAGGAGACTTCAGAGGCTATTCTTGAAACTCAAGAGTATACATTTTATTTGTCATATAAATACCTTTAACACATGGCATTTTAAGCAAATTCGTCAGAAAATCGAATATTACGAAAAATTCTCCATCTAAACGGAAACAGGTTTGATTTTTAAAACGGACTTTTCGTTTTTGAGTTATGCTGTGTATATACACATACTGACCTTTTTCTAAAAATGCTTTTCTTCAAGGGTCCTCAACACATTTACTGTGAAATGTCCGTTAAATTTCGGTGAGTGTAATACAATGCCTTTTCTGCACTACTTAGTAATTACAGCCCCAATTCAACGGAAGGTTGTCATACTATGTACTATCCGTTGTACCAATTCCCTAATGCAACTTTGCCATTCCCGCCCTTCTCTTACATGCAGTTTCTGCTTCAAACGTACTACTCGAATCTATAGACACTGCCGCCTAGCAAGACATTTACTAACTCCATGGCTAGGACTCGAACTTTCAAATCATGAATGGCCACTTTGGCGCAATCTCATTGATACTCTGGCTGTTCCTGAAGCCCAAGATGTGGCTAAACACTGAAGTTTCTCAAAGACATCAAAGCGGCTACCGGGGGTCGCTTTGCGGTCCACTTCAAAGCTCTTCCAGGAATGACAGGGCAGAGAGAACGCGTTGGTCAGAGATTGTGTTAAGAGAGATGGCGAGTTTCAATGTAAGAAGACACAGAATTATCTTCCAATTGAAGAGGATATGTTGATCGAATAAAAACTGCCAACTTATTGCTTGTCGATTTTATGATTTTTTGTGTAAATAATGCACCATGCTTTAAAGGATATATTTGCAATATCTGATTCTCCTACGGTGTTTGGACGCCATTTTAAAGCATTGTGCTTGCTAAATGACTCTAGTAATATTTCTAGGGTTCAATTTTTATGTACACTCAAAGAGAAAAAACGCCTGGCGCTGCGATTTTGCTGAAAATATGAACGTTTGACGAGAATACGCGTCTTATACGATTTTATTAGTCCCATTCCGGTACAACCTAGCATGTGAGTAAGAAAAGTCAAACCCGATTGGGCAAACCAGCCCTTCATTTCTGAACCCCACTTGACGCTCCCTCAGTACGGATAGAGTTGTAAAAGCAGTGTATTAATTTATTCGACCTCGTGGGCAAATCACATTGGCATTAGCACTTCAGTATGTAGTACAGAGAAAAGATTAACCCAATTTGGTATCACCTGATGAGAGAGAGGAGTATTGTCTAAATAGAAAAATAGGGATCTCCAGTTCGCAGCTCAGGGCTTCATTTGTCACAAGACATATCTCTTACGATTTACCAGTTATACAAAAGCTATACAGAATAAAGAGGTCTTTAGATGATATTTCCAGAAAATTCAAGATAAACATTTTATTTCTTAGGTAAATATCTTATATATACGGTATTTTAATCAGAATCTTTACAGTGGTTTTTGAGAACAGAAGACTTTCAAACAAATATCCCTGGAGAGAATTTATCATCTTTAGAAGATGCTGCACTTAAATTTCAACTTTAATATTTAACTTGAATTTTCGCTTTCGAGATACATTGCTCACACAAAATTACCTTTATCTAAAAATACCATTTTAATCAAGGGACTCTAAAACGTGTATTTCTAATGAAATCTGATATCGAGTTTTTGTGCGGAAAGGAATATCTTTCTCCACGCATTAAACAGAGAAAGTAAAAAAGGATGACTTATTTGAGAAAAGTATAAGCATTGGTTAATTTATACAAATACAGAGAATATTTCGGCAATGTCTAAGTTTACGAAAACGTATTTGATACATTGTATGTTTTATTGAGATCTGCATTTATTGTATGCTAAGATTTTCAGTAGCCCTAATGGTTTACCAGTTATGCAAAGTCATATAGAAAGAAGAGTTCTTCGCTGGTTATTCCCAGAAAATTCAAGATATATACATTTTATATGACATGTAAATAACTTGAATTAAGAAAAATCTTCTATGTAAATGGCAACTTGGAGTTGTAAAATTTTCCTGTGCAATTTTATACGATACTGATTTTGTATCTTAGAAAACGGAAGCTTGGAGTGGTGAAATTTTCCTTTGATTCTTGTATTGTAATCTTATAGAATATTGATCTTGTGCCTTAGAAAACGGCAGTTTCGAGTGATGAAAATTTCCTGTGACTCTCGGATTGTAATCTTAAGGACACTGATCTTAAATACCTGGTTCATACCTTAGAACCGCCTTTTCCTTTTTGAGTTATGCTCTTCACAGACACACATGAGCACACTCTTGGTTGTTGGATTTTTTAGGGAATTCAATACATTTTGTACCTACCATGTGCCTTGCACGTGGTAAAGAATAAGAAAGTATTTCTCTGTAAAATAATCAGTAGTCTAAAACATTATTTATCATTTTTCGTTTATGCCTGTATATAGAATTTGCACTTGGATGACATTTCTAGGTCGTCTATGCAACACCTCTGTCTAATGAAAAAAATATTGAACGATAAACTGGTTATTTATGTGGTTATTAAAATCCCTTTTCGATGAAATCAATACGTATTATATTACGTTATACAAATAAAATTTACTAAAAATGCTAAACATCACAAAGCTAATCTGTAAACTTAATTAAGGTTTCAGCATATCAAAAATCATTTAATACGTAGTTAAAACTGATATCCTTTAGACATTTGTATAAATTAGAAGGAGCAAATATTATGAGTCATATTATATTCACTGCTGCAAATGGGAAAGTTATGAGCTACAAATTATCATACTGATAGATTATATGGGAACTGACCAGTTAAGCTTGTTTTACTTAACAATAATTATGACTTTTATGCTTTATTTCTATTACTTTCTCTACAGGTACTGTGCACATAGTGTATAGAGAAGATATTGTATTGCATCCAAAAATTTGATGCCGATATTTCACCGGAAATATATGTTTTGATACCCCCTGAATCCAACAAAAGTATTTTAGAAAAATGTCCGTGTGTATCAGTCTGTTTGTCTATCAATGTGTGTGTGTGTGTGCAGCATAGCTCAAAAACTAAAAGTCCGTTAAATATCAAACTTGTCATTTAAGTTTGGTATCTCCCAAGGAAGCCACACAAAGATTTTCAAGAAAATCCGCACACATCCAACTATCCATTACATAGAAAAACTTTCGAAAAGTATTATTTTCTCAAAAATGGCTATAACGAGTTTGATTAAAATATCGTATACTATAGCTTTTAACATGAAAAATAAAATATGTGTCTTGAATTTTTTGGGAATAGCCTCTGAAGACATCCTTATTCTGGATGAATTTGCGGAATTTTAATAACTTGTAAACCGTAAGAGAAAGACAAAAACTTACCTAACAAAAAATGTAGATCTAGTTAAAACACACAATTTATGTTATATGCATTTTTTCGTGTGGTTCTCCATTTTTGAGATATTGCTTCTTATTGGTTTCAGTTTTAAAATATTTAAAACTTTTCACATACAGGATTTGTCACTCTTGGTCTGCAAGGAAACGTATTTCAACGAAATGACAACCAGCTTTTAAAACATTTGACTGTCGCTTTAGCCTAGTGTACGAATTCCCTTATTTTCCTTTTATTTACAAGGAAGCAAGTAATAAGACCATTTCTGTTATTTTTTCTCAATTAGCATAAGCTTTTAACAACAATAATGTGTTGTAGAAATGTAGAAAAAGCCATGTTAATGGAACACATATTTTTTTATTGTATTTAATTTTTTAAAAAAATCGTTTTTTTTTTTGTTTTTTTTTTTTGTTTTTTTTTTATTAATATGCTTTAATCTGAAATTGTATGGGTGTCTGTGGACAGCATAACACTACTCTCGGTATTTAGGTTTAGTATCTTCCAACGATGCGACACAAAGATTTTCAGGAATATCCTCCCAACCTCAATTACCCTTTACATGAAACAAGTTTCTAAAATTTTGATTTTCTCAAAAATGGCTTTAAGAACTTTGATGAAAATTCCAAATACTTAATATATTTTTATGAAAAACAAAATGTATATCTTGAATTTTCTGGGAATAGCCGTTGAAGAGTTCCTCATTCAGGATGACTTTTATAAATTTTGTAAAACTGGTATACCGTAAGATATAGATACAATTTTACTTCACCAAAAGTGTAGATCTCGTTAAAGTACATAATTTATATTATATACATTCTTGTTGTAGAGTTAACTGTTTTCCAGATATTACATATTATTGCTTTCAGTTTTAAGGCACTTAAAAGAATGCTCTTTTGTAAGAAAAATTTGCTTCAATATTTTCCATATGCTTTGACGATACTGCCAAAAAGTTTATTCGTTTTACTCAAGAAGTGTAAAAGAAGATGCATTTTGAAAAATATATGCTTTTTGCATCTAAGGAAACTAAATTCGGCAGAGCTATATTTTTATACCGTGATGCATGCAGAAAAAAATAAAGTCTACATTAATGAAATTGTGGGGAACATACATTTCAAATTGAAAGTTGATGATGGGTGCACCGCCACTGGACGGTGTAATTACAGGAAATGCATACACAAGCCTCACGTAGTCTCCTTTTTTTCCTCCCCGCTGATCAGTCTTCCTGCACCACGCAAACACACGGAGCTTGGTCACCATCAGCACATTTATCGTACTAGCACAGAAATTAGAAATTGTGATTTCATTTTATAAATTAGTGAAATCTTTAATTTTCTGCAGTTTTTGTTCACTTGGGAGACGTGACTACTTAAAGTGAAACAATAAATTTATTCGCAGTGTCGCCATTTTTTTTAATTCCGTGCAATTATTTTTGTAAGTGAGGCTTGGGAACATGTAGGAGAGCAACAGAGTATTCACAAATGATACATTGAAGACAAATTGTCGACAGGACTAAATTAAGTGGCAGGAAGCACAGATATTATGCGCGTATCTTTTCTTAGGCGTTGGTTTTAAGCCAGAGCCCGGGGCGGGGAGAAAAGAGAGAACTCGTCTGCCCGGCTTTCCTCGGTGTTGTCGGCCAAGGAAATCAAAGAACATTTATTTTACGAGGTCCTCAGCCATTATAGCGAATACGTTATTTCATTTACCGCGAACTAGCTGAATTAATAAACGAAACACAGCAACATGTACACGTGCGTTAACTCTGTGATTCATAGGTAGAATGAATTCTTAACATCGAATCCACAAGATATCAGGGCGTATAACATACTTCATGTCTTGATGCTGTTGTTCTGCTCTGCTTTCGTAATTGTGCGAAACCTAACGGATGAAGATTAGGGAGTGCACAAGAACATATGCACGCATAGTACTTGTACTATACACTTAGCCAAGTGAAGTATTGTTATCAACCGCAATCTACAGCTGGTCTCCAAGTACTGTTGCTGCGTACGCGCGAGTACTCTGATTCAGCTGATCAGAGCTGAAAGCCTAAAATAGGTGGTAGTTTAAAATAATATTTATTGCCTCTAAGATAAATTAAAATCACGCCCATGCAACATCTTCTATTGATTATTTCCTTTTATTCCGCTAGAAGCCCTCCGATTTAAACAGGTCGTTCTGCTGTTATTATCTAACGGAAGTTTTTATGGCATCGTTAAAGTTTCCTTGGAACATCTGTCAGCTGTTGTGTATTACACATAATAACATTCCCAATTGTCAACTTTGAATGGGAAGGAAGCATAATTTAGCAGTCATTTCCACTAATATAAGTAGTGTATGGAGTGCAGCACAAAGCAATATAGAATTAAGGTCATAATACTGCAAAGAGGTGCCAAGAAAATGACCTCGTCAGCAAAGCAAAGGCTCTGCCAAATGTGGCGGTGTATTGTAAGCGATGTACACATTTAATTCGGACCAACTGGATCGAGCGCAAATAACGTAATAAAATGGGTTGAGTAAAGAGCTCTCGACTGTATCGATTTACAACGGCACTGCAGCAGCGCCCTTTGTGTCGTACATCGCGACAATATTTCAGTTCTGTAGTGACGAAACACGCTGTAAAAGGAATTGCCTTTATAAAGACAAACAAGTTACAATCTCGCGCTTCGTGTAACAGGGAGTGCTAAATATAAATGTCATCGTTAATTTGGAAATCTAGGAAAGTGATAGAGCAAACAGCGTGTCTAGTGCAAGAAGAATATATGGAGGAACCTAAAACAATTTATGTCCATTTCCAACTGAAAAGCCTGATGTACTGCACTCTCATGACACACTACTCTTGTGCACTCAAAGACATTAAAATATGCTTGGAAATACTTATCGTAAGAAGGGGTGTTTTCACTGACTACGCGCATGTCTTCCACCTGTTTGCTATGCTCTTAAAAGCATATTGAACAGGCCACGTTACCGAAGAGAAAGGGATGAACATGATACGTGACTTCCGGCAAATGAATTCCTCAAACTTTCTGGTTGAACATTACTCTACCCCTCTCAGCGGGTGCTACAAAATTATATGAATCATTTCTCTGCTCTACTTACCGAAGTTCTAATGCCAGGTTAATTCGCCTCATGGTGGACTAAATTAACACACTGTTTATACAGAAGTATACAAAAAGTATAATGATCTTTTCTCTGCTCTGCTTACTGAAGCTCTAACACTAGGTTAATTCCCGCACGCGGTGGAGTAAATTAACACACTACTTATGCAGTTCTGTTGAGCAGAAGTTGACGGAGATTGTGCGATGAAGGCGTGGATTGCCCAAACGGTTTTGCCTCTTCTTACTCGAGTGTACGTTGTTCCAGAATGGCACCAATAAAATTCGTGGTCAGAACCGAGGCACCGGCAAACGTTCATATTCTCTGCAAAATCACAGAGCCAGGCGTCGGGATAAAAAATTAAAACGTTTTCAGGTGTAACGGATTACTTATGGTCCGTCTTCCGCTCAACGGTCAGCTGACTGGTGCTTTTAAGGTTGTGAAGACTGTCGGGCCCAAGTAAGCGAGGTGATCACGTTCTTTTGCTGGACTGGGGCTGTAAGCATGTACAATTATAAGTAGTAGAGCCAGGAATCGCCGTAGAAACCATATAAATCAGGCGTCACCAACTGGCCACTCTTTCAGTAAAAATTAGAGCGCCACCTTATTCATAGCTCGCATTGAATCAGCTACTGTGCAATACGTGACCTTAATGGATAGATAATAATCTACCTTACATAAGAAATAAACAAAGCACACAAATTATATCAGATACGTGTTTTTGTAGAGTTGTCCGTTTTAGAGATATTCCGAGTTGTTGATTTCAGTTTAAGACTTTTCTCAAGCGAGAAATCATACCCAGCTAGCAAAGAAAACAGAGTTTCAATTTTTCACATAGCAACCGTCTTTAAAATCATTTGACAATCACTTTAACTGGTGCATTATCTTGTTTCCTTTCTACTTACCAAGAGGCAAGTAATAATTCCAATTCTGGTAATGTTTATCTTGATAGCATAACGTAGATAAAAGAATAATCTTTTGTAAGAAAATGTGGTTTGATGAACAGCTAGAGAAAGTAATGTGTATGGAGCACATCAGATTTTTAGGTAGAAATCTGTCATTCTAAACCGACCGGATAGCGCAGCACTCGAAATATAAGTAGAAAGAGGCAGCACTTGAATGTCGTCAAAATTCTGGAGTCTTGCCCTCAGCGCCCGAGAAATGCTCGCTTTCAATTGTTTCAAGAGGCTAGATGGCAACACTTCAGGATTCGGTTTACTTGGCCCAATTGTTCAGGGTGAAGTTCGACGACAACTGCACGACCATTTGGCACGAACTCAAAAGTGTAGCTAGGTCTTCCATTTTTCATTGCAGCGTCACAACCTGTTCCAAAGGCGACATTCCGTGACATTTTTGAGAAAGCCTTTCCGACGAATATCAAACGCAACGCCGTGAGGTATTTTAAATACATGTACCGAGGTACTTTGCCATATCTGTTACATTCCAGTGAAAAGTTGGATACCAAGATTTCACTGCAAATATATATTTTAACCTACCCTGAATAAAAAATTATTTTTAGAAAAATATGTGCGAATGTGCGTGCGAGTGTGTGTATGACACATTAATAAAAAACGAATAGTCGGTGAAACACTACACTTAGTATTTAAATAGCTTTCAAAGATGCGACACTAAGATTCTCAAGAACAAATTCCCCTTTACATGAACATTTTGGAACATTTTGACTTTTTCAAAAAAAAATTTGTCATTTTTTTAATTTGAATTAAACTACCATATGTTTGAGATATTTTAATTTAATAGACTTTTCTGGGAATAACCTTTGAAGTCCTGATGTACTGCTTTGTCATGAAAACTGTTTATAACATCAAGTTAGGCATATAGAACATCTTACTGTCGTAGAAATCTCCCTTTTAAATTGAATGACTCATTAGCTGTATACCCAATATTAGGGTATTGCATACTGACATTCAGCTGTCCAAAAATTTGGGCAATGTAAATATTCCTCGTGAATTTTCATCACATGCATAGATTTACTGTGTGTTTTGAATTTCTTTACAGTTTCTGTTTTGACTTTTTCATAACTCGAAATGAAAATTACGCGCATTTGGTGTTAACATTTTAAATTTACGGGCTGTTTTACCGTGGTTTGTAGGTTAATATATTCTATTGGTGTATTGCTGTTAATGTACAAAAAACCCAGAGGGAAAGGTTCCTACAAAGTTTAAGGATAAAGTTTCCAGAAAATTGCAAGGAAACACTTGCAGAGTTTCATAATATATTACAATAAGTTATTTTAATAAGCAGCCATTAAAATATGTGATTTTGTCGTTAAATTTTGTAGTAAAAAATAAGTTATATACGTTACATTTTTAAGTAGCAGGTGTAATTTACAATTATGAGTTTCATGAAATAGAATTTAAGCAGAAATCTTGTAATGATGTAAACGTCTGACTGTTCCGACTGGCGAAATGGTTTTTCACAATAATAATAATAATAATAATAATAATAATAATAATAATAATTTTGCCCGAGCCGAAAGAAATCTCACTTTTTCTTACCCTTTCGGCTACGCATTAAAGCTTCGCTGTGCTTTAGTAGATGATCTGTCCCACGACGAGTTTCCAGCAGACTGAATGCCCCTCTATCGCACACTGACCCTCAAAGGAAAGGAGTCAGGTTGGTTCTAACATTTCCCACTAGCCGAGTATCCTACGTCACTTTGAAGATAGCAATAAGTCTCGTTTATCTCATAATGCGAGACGTCAGTGGATATGACCATAGCTGGGAAAACAAATAACTCAGTTGCTTAAAATGTTAATTCCTAAAGTTTCGTTCCCGTTTGTGAGGGATATCTTCAGAGGTGATGTGCTCACATCGCTTCTGTGTCCAGAACTAACAGACCTACAGACCACGGCAAAATAGCCCGGAAATATTAAATTTCAAAACCATAGACACCGGCCGTGAAAGCATTAAGTATACTCGTATATACGCACTGCAATTAAAATATTTATAAAACTATACGTAACGAAATTCGAAGAATACCGTATTTTCTGGATCATATACTTAAAAACATTTACCCTGCAATAGAGAAGCGAAAATTATGGAACCTAAAAAAATAATCGCTTGCTAACGAACCCAATTTTATTTTGACAATTTAGTGCCATTATACCCAATGTAGCGTGCTAATAGAGAAACAATGTGTAAAAAATAAAAATAATCTGAGGGAAACCTTAATAATTTTTATTCAGTGAAAACTATTCAACCTTTAGCTGCAGGGCTACATTAATGAAATAATTATTTCATGTGCGGTGTGCGCCCTGTTATAATTATACCCACAGGGCCAATGATAATATACCAAACCATACACTCACCTGCAGGGTAATTTATATTAAAATGTAGTTAGTTCATAATATAATTAAGGTTTCAAACCACAAAAGCGTGACTCTAAAAATATCAGAGGGGCTGTTATAACCCAGGTATTCTATTTCCATGCTGTTTATTGCTCCAAACCTCTGCTATAAACCTATAGGCTTAGTTTCAAGACGCAAAAGTTTTGCAGATCTTTTAAGGTATAAAACCCATCTAATTTAAAATTTATATTTGGGGTTAAGGACCTGAATAGTTGTCAAGTCACGTTTTTTACTGCTGTTTGAGTGACATATTTGATTTTAAGTTTTTCAAAAACTATTTTTCATAATGAAATCAAACTTTGACAATAAATACAGCAACATTTTTCAAATTAAATTCACATAAAATATAAGTGTGTGCTACAAATTAATTCTACACACACATAATAAATAATATACTTCAATTTTATTTTCTCTACACGTACTATGTGCAATTTACATTGTATCTGGTAGATGTATCATTCTCCCAAAAATATGATACCGAGATGTCACTAGAAATAATATTTGAGGTCCCCCAAATACAAAAATAACATTTTTAGAAAAAAGTTCGTGTGTGTATATATGTCCATGTGTGAGCACGATAATTCAAAAACGAAAACGTGGTTAAATACAAAACTTAATGCTCTGCATCTTCTAAGGATGCAACACCAAGATTTTGAGCAAAATCCCCCTACGCTATCTATCCTTTACTGGAATATTTTTCTAAAATTTTAATTTTCTCAAAAATAGCTAACGATTTTGATTAAAATCGTCATTTGCTTAAAATAATGTACTGTACTCTAGATATGCTTTTATGACCAATAAATCTTAAGAGACAAACAAAAACTTACAATAAAGCACAGAATTTATGTTATGTACATTTTTTGTAGAACTAACCATTTGCGGAATATTCATTGTTATTTGTTTTAGTGTGAACTACTTACATTTTTCTTAGCCGGAAAATCATATTTCGTTTGTTATCTCTCTAGTTTTATCCCTAGTCATGCAAACGGAGCCGGATTTCAACTGTTTCACATAACGAGCAGCTTTCAAAGAATTTTACTATTGCTTTAGCCACTATTTCTTACAAGAAAGCAAACAACAAGACAATTTCAAGCAAATATTAAGCTGGATTAGCATCGATTATATAGACGAGTAATATTTTGTAAGAACTGTTTGTTATAGAGCAGGTAGAGAAAGTCATGATAATTATACATATAAGATGTTTTAAATAATTGTAACTGAGAGTAGTATATTCAGGTGCACTTTACTTCAAATTATATATTTTTACTTTCTCTATACATACTATGTATATATTGTATAGACATGATATTATATTCCATCTAAAAATTCGATAAAATTTTCAACGGAAATATGTGTATTTTTTTTATTACATACAGACCCGGAGTCTTGTCAGGACTCCGGCGTTGTATTCCTTTTTTCTATCTTTTTCCTCTTTTTTCCTTTCTTTTACAGTTTACTTTATGTCCTTTGTTTACCTATTTATGTGCCGTTTTATTTGTTCTTACATATACACATTTACAAACACAAAAACACCAATGTCCAAGGCGGGGCTCGAACCCATGATCCCCTGCGCCGCGAAGCACCAGAAATGAGACCTTAAGCAAGTGCGGCCACGGGGACCGGCTGTATTGAGACCCCATAATTAAAAAAAATAAACTGTGTGTGAGTGTGTATGCGCTTCTGTGGATAGATAGCTCAAAAACGAAAAGTCTGTTAAATATCAAATTTGCATTTAAGGATGCGTCACGAAGGTTTTTAAGAAACCTCACCCAACCCCAACTACCCTTTACATGGAAAATTTTTTGAAAGTTTTGATTCTCTCAAAAATGACTGACAATTTTTATTTAAATGGCACATGTTTAAGATATTTCTATTACAAGTAAAATGTACTTCTTGGATTTTCTGGAAATAGCTTCCGAAGACCATTTTCAATGACTTTTGTTTAATTATTGTATAATTGGTAAACCATAAGAGATGGACAAAAACTTGCCCAGCAGAAATGTAGATCTCGTTAAAACAACAATTTATGAAATTAAAATTATTTTATAGAGTTAACCGTTTTCGAGATATTCCAAGACGTAGGTTTCGGCTTTAAGCTACTTAAACTTTTCACAAACGGGAAGACACCTTACTCTGAGCAAGCAAAGAGAACTAAATTTCAATATTTCATATAGGAACCGGCTTTTCAAAGATTAGACTATAGCTTTAGCCTGAGCATTCCCTTAGTTCCCTTCTACTTACAAAGAAGCAAGTAATAAGGCCAAATATTGGTAACTTTTATCTTTATAAAAGAATAATCTTTTGTAAAAAAAATGTGTTCGTGGAACTGCTAGAGAAAGTCATGGGAATGGAGCTTATTACAGTTTTCCTAATGTTTATGTCGATTAGCACAAAGTATACAGAACAATATGGTTTTATATTAAGAGTTTGTTACAGCATACGCAGCTATTATTAGATATTTTAGATCGAATATTTCCTCCAATTGCTATAGTAAACTGACATAGAAAGTAAATGTTTAATGATTCGCTTAGAAACAAGCGTTAGCACAAGCTGTATCCCCTTCTCGCACTATTTTTCGGAACTTAAACTTATACCAGTTTTGGTAGTGTCTATCTTAGCATTAAATAAAAGAATAATCTTTTGTAAGAAACAGCTCAAGAAAGTCAAGTGAGCAGAACACAAAAATATTTTAATGTTTTTCTTGATTAGCTTAATCTAGATAAAGAATAATTTTTTGTAGTAACAGTTTGTTTGTGGAAGAGCTAAAGAAAGTCATGTGAGTGGAACACATCAGGTTTTTGCTAATGATTATCTTGATTAGTGTAATGTAAATGAAAGAATAATCATCTCTAAGAAAGGTTTGTTTGTGCAAGAGCTAACGAAAGTCATGTGAGTGAAACACATCAGGTATTTACTAATGTTTAACTTGATTAACATGAAGTAGATAAAATAACATGCTTCTGTAAGAATTGTTTGTTACAGAATACGTAGCGAATAGAACATAAAATATTTGGGTGTGATAAAGCACTTCCTCTAATTGCTATAGTAAATTGGCAGAGAGTAAATGTATCACTTAGAAACCAGCATTACAAACACAGCCTGGCTGGAGAGTGTATCCACTTCTCGCACCATTTTTCGGAACGTAAGCTGGTTACATTTGCTCCACAAATCTGGTATCTGCACTCCAGAATGGGAAGCAACACATCTGTCTCATGAATATCCCAGTTGCTGGAAGTGACGTTATCCCGCCTCAATAGAGCTTCATTTGCAAGACTGCGCTAATCTCCAACATTACACACACTTTAAAAGGTCAAAGGTTTCTGGCCAACCACAAAAAAGTTCCTGCCCATACACACTCTTCCTAAAGGTATTTTATGTATGACTCAGAGGTAGATGTGTATTTCTGGTTTCAGGGCGAGTCACCTAAAACCACGCGCTCGCTAAAGTGACTCGCATTGGTGCTTCGTGGCGCAGGGGATCGTAGGCTCGAGTCCCGCCTTGGGCATGGGTGTTCATATTTTTGTAAAACGTGTATATATGTGTACTAGAAGAAAACAGCAAAACGGTAATCAAACAGGAAAAAAGTAAATGTAAAAAGAAAAAAAAAAAAAAAAAAAAAAAAACTACAGCCGCAAACATATCTAAAACAAAAAATAATATGATGTGTTCCTTTGACATGACTTTCTCTAGGTGTTACACAAACAACTAACCTTACAAAAGATTACAATTTTACTTTCTATATACGTACCATGTACACTGAATTCCACCCAAAAGTTTCATACCGAGATTTCACCGGAAATATACGTTATAGGGTCCCCTGTATCCAAAAAAAGATCCGTGTGTGTCCCTGCGTCTTTGAACACGATAACTCAAAAATGAAAAGTCGGTAAAATACCAAAGTATTTAAGTTTCATATTGTTCAGGGATGCGACAGGAAGATTTTGAGAAAAACACCCCCCTTTTACATGACTCTCAAAAATGGCTCTAACGATTTTGATTAAAATACGATATACTAAAGATATAAAAGGTAGTAATATCTTGAATTTTCTGGGAATAGCCTCTAAAGACCTCTTTATTCTGAATGAACTTTGCTGAATTTTGCGTAAATGATGAACCGTAAGAGATAGACAAAAACTTACTGCCCAAAAACTGTAGATCACGTTAAAATGCACAACTTATGTAAAGTTGTAAACTCCTGGTCCTGCACAAAAACAGATGTCATCCAGATGGCAACCAGCTTTTAAAAGATTTGACTATCGTTTTAGCCGTGTATTCCCTTATTTTCCTTCCTTCTACTTATAAGGAAGCGAATAATAAGACCATTTCTATTAATGTTTATCTCGATTATTATCAAGTAGATAGAAGAATATGATTTTTAACAATAATATATAACAGCGATGTAGAGAAAGTCATATGGATGAAATATAGGTTTTTGTGTAGTAACATTGGTCTCTGTCTCTTATAGTTTATCAGTTAAGGAAATAATTTGGAGTGAATGCATTTTTCTGAAAATCTTTGTAATATCTTGGAAGATGCTGAACTGAAATATCAAGTTTGATAACTAAACCTTTTTTTGGTTTTGATTTATCGTGTTAAAACACAAACACGCACGCACGCACGCACACGCTCACGCACACACGTTTTTCTTATAAAGTGCCTTCCTTGAGCGACCGAACCGCCCCGCGGCAGCACCTAACGGACGAGGGCCGGCCGCAGCGAAGCGGTATAAGCAATAGCCATCGTCGTTCGTCCACTCGCGAACGGGAAGTGAAGTTCAAATTTCCCGAAAATGTAAACCCTCATGCATAACAATTGCCCATAATAGACGGAGCTGTTTATGTTGGTAGTGACCAAATATTGCCGATACTTTACGTATCTGAAAATATGACTGCACAGCCGTAGGGTATCGTGACACCTTAAATATTATATTTTCATGCTACACTACTATTTTCTTAACATCGCCTTAGTAATTCTCAATTTTAAAATAGCAATAACGTAAACTTGAAATCACCCTGTGGTTTACCGGGAAATCAAGTCAGTTGATAAATTTAATGCCATGCCGGCATGTTGCAGTGGTAGCTTAGTAGTCAGAGTAACCGACTAGAGACCGCGAGTGGTTCAAGTCCCGGCTATGGCATTGAATTTTTCAGTCTGATTCTACTATCCAACTCCTGTCCTACAGACACGTGTGTGCAAAAACGATTAGCAATAACTTAAACCGTATCCATGTCATTGGAGAAAACGCTCATATATGTAATTTCAGAGGCTGTTATCCAGTTTAACCACATATGGCATTGAATTTTCAGTCTGACTCTACCTATCCAACTGCTGTCCTGCACACGGCTTTTGTGAAGAAACAATTAATCCAGTACCAATTGGCCATAATAGTTGGCAATACTATGAATCCGGGGACTTAAGGTACTTGCAACATTGAAAGTCGCCAGTGGGGTTGTCATCTCAAAATCATGTTGAATGGTAGCTCAGTGGAAGAGCAACCGGCTAGAGACCGGGAGATATACGGTTTAAATCCCGGCTATGGCATTGAATTTTCCAATCTGAATCTACCTATCCAAATCCTTTCCTACACACGGCTTGTTGAAAAAACAATTAATCCAGCTAGTTAATAGTTTTGGATGAATGCAGATCTTGTCTGCAAGTTTGAGAGGTATAATTGAGCATGGTTCCACGGATGCAACAAGCAAGAGAAAAGTTTGGTATCATCCATCAACAAGTGCTGACGGAAACAGTCGGATTTTTTCGCAAATTTGCAACATATTATTAAAGTCCTGAGACACCTACTGGGAAAGAAGTCACTTGCGGCGCACCGCCACCAAAAAGTTGGCACCACACGAACTTGAACGTGTAACTAGCCAACTTTGACACTCCATGCATAAGTGTGGTTGAAGACCGTGGGCGCGATAAACCAAGTGTACGAGCTAACTTCTGACGTCCTGTTTCAGGCCCTTTTGTATACACACATCAAAGGGGGCCATTGCCGCTTTAAAGGGAGGCATCTGTAAAAATGAACAGTAAAGTTTTGATTATATTTCCTACTAATTTCTATCGGTTATTTGATATAAACATAAAAGGCAAAATATTAACTTTTAACCTATCATAATTAATAATTTTCTATATTAAGTTATACATTGATCTATTCACTAACCCGCCGTACCTAATGTGTAACTAACCGTTCATGCAAAAGTATATTTCTCTATTTCATGCTACTTAAATATTACTGTGACTATTTCGTTCACGACACACGATTTAGGAAGTGGCCAATCCAGTACGTTGGCGCGCAAAATTCCAACCAATCGGAACTAATTGTGTGGCATTTTAATCGTTTTTACTTTCTCTATACGTACTATGTATATAGTGTATAGAGAAGGTATTGCACTCCACCAAAAAATTCGATACCGAGATTTCACCGGAAACATATGTTTTAGGGTCCCCTTTATCCAAAAAAAAGTATTTTCAGAAAAGGTCCGTATGTGTGTCCGTGAACACGATAACTCAAAAACGAAAAGTCGATAAAATACCAACTTGGTATTTAAGTTTAGTATCACGAAGATTTTGAGAAAAGTCCCCCCACTACACTTTATATGGAACTTTTTTCGAAAATTTTGATTTTCTAAAAAATGGCTAACGATTTTGATTAAAATATTGTATATTAAAGATATTTACCTGAAAAATAAAATGTATATCTTGACTTTTCTGGAAATAGCCTCTGAAGAGTAGTTTATTCTGGATGAATTTTACTGAATTTTGAATAACTGCTAAACCGTATTTTCTGACAAGGCATTTTTTGGATTCAGAGGAACCTAAATCGTATATTTCCAATGTAATGTCGGTATAGAATTTTTGAGTGGAACACAATTGCATATTTTCCTGTGTACTATGTACTAAGTAGAGAAATTAAGAAAAAAAACACTTACGTTTTCATTATATTTTCATCTAGTTTTTACTAGTTATTTTATATAAGCATAAAAGGCGAATAACAAGTTCTAACCCATTAACCTTAATAATTTTCTCAAAATTAAGTTTTAAACTGTTCCTATCACATAACTTTCTCTACCCTAATCTGCAACAAACTATCCTTGACAAGTATATTCTTCTATTTTCTTACTAATTAAACATATGTTTGATAAACATTAGCAAAAATAGTTTTATTTACTTCCTTGTAATTACAAGGGCAATAGGTTAGGCTAAAACGGTATTCAAATATTTTAAAAGCTGTCACTATGTCGTGTAATTGCAATTCGTTCTCTTTGCTTCACCAGGATAAAAAAGTTAATAATTGCCTCCCATTTGAGAAAAAGAAATACTGGCAATTTTAAAACTAAAAAATGGTTCAGAAATGTTTGAATCAACAGAAAATGTGCGACTATTGTGTGCTTTAACTAGCTCTACATGTTTTGTATAGTAATGTTTTTTCTATCTCTTACAGCTATACAACAATCATTCCGAATGAAGAGAACATCAGAAGATATAGTCTTTTGCCATGTAAATATATTTAATATACCTTATTTTAATCAAAATGTTAGCCGTTTTTTCTATAAAATACAAATGTTTGAAAATTTTTCATGAGAAGATAAGTTTGCGGTGGAAGAATTTTCTTAAAAATCAAGCATGGTTTACGCGCTTGAGTGCGCCTGCAGACATTTTTTTTTTATATATATATTCTCTAGCCTATGTTTACAATGCAGCTAGTACATAAGTATCCAAAAATTAAACATTAAGATTTCACCAGAAATATAGTTCTTGATACCCTTGAATAAAACAAAAGCATTTTTGAAACATGACCGTGTATGTCCGAGAGCTTCATAACTTAAAATCGAAAAGTCGGTTAAATACAAAACTTGGTATTTAAGTTCAATATCTTCCAAGGGTGCGATACAATATTTTTAACCTTCAGCTACCATTTACATGGAATATTTTTCGAAAAGTGTTATTTACTCAAAAATGGCTCCAGTGGTTTTGATTAAAATGTCATTCATATCTATAAGATTTATCACACTCGAAATTTATATTTTTAATTTCTGGGAATACCTTCCGAAGACCTCTTCAATCGGGTGATTTTTGTATAATTTTGTATAAATGTAAACTGTAAGAGGTAGACAAATGTTTACTACACAAAAAATGTAGATCTCATTAAAAAATTTACATCATAAACATTTTTTGTAGAGTTAGCTGTTTTCTAGATATTCCAAGTTATTGGTTTCAGTTTTAATGTACTTAAACTATTCTCAAAGGAGACATTTTCTTTTCGTCTCTCTTTGTTTAATCCTAGCATGCAAGGAGAAATGAATTTCAATTGTTTCACTTAGCGACCGACTTTTAAAGGATATGACTATCGCTTCAGCATAATGTATTACCTCATTTCTCTTCTTTTTACAAAGAAGCAAGTAATAACACCAATTTTGGCAATGTTTATCTTGATTAGCATGACGAATATATCCTTAATCTTTCGTTATAAAACTTAGATTTTATAGATTATGTACACTGACCCTAAAACGTGAATTTTCAATGAATCTTTTATTGTATTTTTGGGTGAAATGCAATATCCTTTCTTCTTTTGTACTGTCTACAAAGAAAGCAAGGGACATTTTAAAATTTGGAAAAAAGAATCGCAGTTTCAAAGTGTAAAGTGTTCCTTAGGCAGGAGCTAACAAGAAAGAAAGTGAGAGTTTTCCGTGAGCATGTACGAGAGTTCTGTAATTAACAAGGAAGGTGTGGTGGCCTAGTTCCGTTGAGCCGGGTGAAACTGCTTTGTCATGTGATTGGCGCGACCAAATCCAGCTACTCGTCAATCTTAGAAGGCTTCCCTTCTTTCAGTTAAGACTAACGTGTGCAAGGTCGTTGTGACAGGGCACCATCACTCTATCTGCTGGAGACCACTTAGGAACAGCTGTGCCCCCTGCTAACTCACAGCAATTTCTTAAACCATTCTTCTACCCGCATAGAACTGGTCCAGCAAATTGGAACTACACAGAAATATTTTTTCTACAACTAAGCGTAATTGAGTAGTTAGAGCTCATTTCAGACAAAAAAGTTGATATTTACAAAATCTACGCGCAATGCAGTGCAGCAAAAATGCAAGCGTGAAGTAATTTTGTTGAAACTTCAGGCTCGCCAAAATAATTGTTCTGTATTAGTGTGTTCACATCACTGATTAACAAACAACTAAAATTAGTCGTACACGATATAATGTTATATTCAATAAACTTTTCGCGATTTAGCGGTAGTAAATTTGACTCTAAGGATATCATAATTTTCATAAACTGCAATTTTCTCAAAATACATCACAGAACAACAATAACATTGGTTTGTCACGGCCTGCTATAACCGTACCCAGAAACCACAAAGCGAAACTATATCCATTGAACGCACCCTATCCTAACGCTTTGAAATAAATAACGAACTATACCCCTGGTGAATAACTCAAACTTAATCTTAAATTTATTACATATTTCCTTTCTTTTATTTCAATATCAGAAAAGTCTCTTTATGTTACCGAGAGTAGAGTTTCTTTTTGATTCTCGACTGCGTCTCGTTTCACAATATTCCCGCTTGAATGAAAAACCATAACTCTATACTCTTACATTATAAATAACTATTAAAACAGCAGGAACTAAAAGTAGAGCTTTTAACATAATATACAGGAACTAAAAGATTTAGATTATGGCTCTATGCGACCACATTTTACTACTACCACTGCCAACTACTTGGATTTCAAGTGTATTAAGGCTTTGAATTTGCAATGTTTAATAATTCGACTTTGTGTGATATTTTTTCTATTTACAAGGAGCTTAGTAATATGACAATTTCTGGTAATGCTTATCTATATTAATATCAAGTACATAGAAGAAGAATATTTTGTAAAAATGGTCTGTTTGCAGTACAGTAGAAAAAGCCATATATATATATATATATATATATATATATATATCGCATCAGACTATTTTACTTCTACTTCCTTTTAATCGCGATAAACCCTTGCATAGTAACAGCTACATTACACATTTTGTTTTATATATAAACTTTTGCCATATATCAAAGTTATGACACGTTCTCTGGATCGCACAAATGGCCGAAAATTAAAAGAACGTGGCTGTACAAGTCTTATTTTCAGTCGGAATGCCTGAAATGTACAGACCGAATGACACCTTACCATTGATTCACTAGATAATAAGGTGAATAGCGTACATGTCTCCATGTTGTTGCTCGGTTCTGTTTCCGAAATTGCACGAAATCTACCGAATGCAGACAAAGCCGAGCGCTCAAGACATGGTGTGCTGAATTACGTAGCAACAGTTCTGAGGTCGCTCTTTGCAATAGCTTTTACACCATCCTCAGGTTCCGCATCACTTATTTCAATAGCACAAATTTTCTTTAGAAAACTCGCATTTAGTTTTACTGTAATCAATGGACCAGTAATCACCAGCCTTGGAAACAATATATAAGTTACTAATTAACTACATTTGCATTATCTAATGGAAAATGCAAATGATGTACGCATTTTTAGAGCACCCTACCGTTAATGATGTACGCATATTTTTAGAATAACAAAAGAGCGAACGAAACATTCATTATCAAAGAGAGAGAGAGAAAGAAATAAACCAGTCAATCTATGAGCAAAACGTTGAAAAATGTGATACAAAATATGTTTATCTTTAAACTAACGTTTAGTATATAAAACGAAGATTTCAGAGACCTCCCAATCATTTCCAAGCATTGTGTTACATAATGTTACAAACTGCATCCTTTTGGTAAAGCCCTTAAAGATTTTTAAAAGTATCTGATGTATTCCATTTATATGGCTTTCACTATTTGTTCTCCAAAAAAGATATTCTTACAAAAGTAAATTCTTTTGCTCACATCATATTAATCTAGATAAACATTAACAGGATAAGCATGTACTAGGCTAAAGCAACAGTCCAATCGTTTCAAACCCGGTCGCTATATTTACAATTGAATTTCGGTTCTCTTTGCATGGCCAGGAGTATACCAAAAAATATATGAAACGAAAATTGCCTATTTGAGAAAATATAAATATTGCAAACTTTAAACTAATAAAAAGGTATATCCGGAAATGTTTAGTTCTACAATGTATATGACATGAATTGTGTTTTAATGAGATCTTTATTTTTCGAGTGTAAGTTTTTTTCTCTTACGGTACCAGTAATGCAAGTCTTCCAGAATGAAGTAGAGGCTGTTCCTTAGAAAATAAGGACAAACATTTCATGTTTAATATTAATATCTTTAATATACCTAAAGTATTTTAATGCAAATGGTTACTCATTTTTGAGGTAATCGAACGTTTTTAAGAAGGTTCGTGTAAGGAATAAGTTTTTTTTTTGGGGGGGGTGGGGACTTTCTTGAAATTCTTCGCACCCTTGGAAGATACTAAGCTTAAATACCACGTTTGGTATTTAATGGGCTTTTCGTTTTTGAGTATGCTGGTTCGGCCTCGCATATACACACGCACGCCTGGACCTTTTTTTTCTAAAAATGCTTATTTTTGGACTCAATGATTTTCAAAACATGAATTTCCGGTGAAATATTGCAATGTAGTTTTGATTGGAATGCAGTATCTTCTCTGCCTAATAAGTACATAATACTCGGTGGAGAATACAATATATTCATATGGTAAGTAAAACATGTATACAACAGATTGCAGAAACTAAATTACACATTTCATTCTGGTCGTCTCCTTAGCACGGTGGTAGCGCAGCTGCTTACCAAGCGGGAGACCTGGGTTCGATCCCCAGTACCGGCGTGGGGATTTTTCCACCGCTGGGAGACCTGGCCCGGGGTGCACTCAGGCTCGTAAGGTCCCTGGGGGGCCAATTGAGGAGCTACTTGATGGAGAAGTAGCGGCTCCAGGTCATGAGGACCGCATTAACCGGCCGGGAGGGACTCGAGGTGCTGACCACGTCTCACCCTCCAATACTGCACCCCATCCATGACGTCTGTAGTGGACCGAGATGGGGGACGCAGCGGCCGGGCGGTAGGCCAAGGTTCCCCGTGAGCTGTCGTGCCATGGAGTTACATTTCATTCTATTGAATAAAACAGTCCACACTAATGCAACTTAAGTCACGCTGGCATTTCTGTGTACCATAACACTCCTCAGAGTTGACGTCATTCCCCCCACTTCTGCTGTCGGTTATGGATGATACTCGTTATCTTTCTCGGAAGATATACGTGGGTAGTGGGCAAGCAAGGAACAAAACACTAATTAAATTCACTGACAACATTTAGTGAAGAACTGTTTGGAACAAGTTACCTATTGTTTTACGATGAATAATTAAGGTCCCACAATAAAAATTAACCTAAGAATAGCAAACTTGTAGAAGCTAGATACTATATGTATTGTAAAGGTCTCTTTTACAATGAATCAGGTAAACATTAGACGTAAACTAGAAGCTTGGAATGTCAAAAACAGTCGAATTGAGGTTCGGTGCACACAGATTATAACTAAGACGTGATGGGATAGGCGTGTTCTCTGCAGACCGTTTCGTAACGTATTGTACTACCTAGGACCGCTCACTGCTTGGACCCGTTCAGTTCTTGATAGTAGATAGACCAGTGAACCCTGAAGGAGCGCAGATTGAAAAACGTTGAAAATAGGAAAGGGTAGGCGTTCGACACTGAGCAAACATATTTTAAGTGACAGAAGGAGCGTCATTTTCTTTCGATACAGTAAATATTTATCTTGCAATTCACTACAGTGAATTCTAAGTCAGTTTAGTAGATTTATGTTTATTGACTTTTCAAAGCAGTTTGAACATTTGTTAATAAGTTTTTGTGCTATAGTCACTAATCTTGAACTACATATTGCTGAAGCGTATAGTGTTCTACTGCCATGTGCTTCTTGTACTCTGAAAGAAAAATATAATTTCTTACATCATTATAATACAAGACGTTTTGTTATGAGAATTTTCCGTTTTAGCTCTCCTGATAATTTTAAGATTTTGTAGTTACATTAGTTTCACATTAACCCTTTCCGGTCTAACCGTGGGCTATGCTCGCAGTTCCGTACATACGCTTACGACGTGCAACGGGCTATGCTCGCTGTGAAGTATAAAAATGCACAGAACATTTACGATGGCCCATGTTCGCATTTCGTTTGTTGTGCTATGTAGCCAGATATGTTAGTTCAGAAAAAAGCCACTAGGTGGCAGATGAGACCAGAAAAACAAATGAAAGTATGTTTTGTTTGAAAGTCTGTATGTGATTATTTTCCCTTCAGAAAATATTTAGTATATTTCTTCAATATTTATAGTTACAGAAGAAGAGCATCAAACTAATGGAGAAAACGTAGCGAGCGGTTAAAATCGCGCTTTTTATCTTACAAGGTAGCTTGTATGAAATGTGTATTTTCATAAACGCACTATTTAATTTCTGTTTTTTCAAAATTTTATGTGACAACTAAAAATATTGTACTTACATTAGTTATTTAGTTTAAACTTCATTCACAAAAAATGAAGAAGAAAAAACAGGAGGGCAGAACTGTCAAAATAAATTTCAGACCAGAATGTGTTAAGCCATCGAAATGTGTTATGTCATAGCACTTTAAAAATGAACTAACTTTAATTTTACTTGCATGAAACAAGAACATAATAAATAATCCACACACACATATAATTACCTAAACGGATGCAATGAACAATTTCTGAAAATAAATATGAAAAGAAAGTCAACTAAGGCTCCAAAAGGTTGCTTCCAAACCGTCTCTGTTATAGTACGAGACGCGGGGGGTAACATCAAGTTATAAAACTCGCATCATGGCAGGCGAGATGACATTTTTAAGATCGTTACACGGAGTGAGTATCAGAAACCAAATAGAACGTTAGGAAATAACAAAAGAATGTTATGTTTTCTTGCCTTTTCTTGGCCTTTAAAAGAAGTGATTAAGTAGAAAAACAGCTGGAGTCAACATGTCCAAAATTACAAACATACTTTTATAACCTACCAGAAAGATAAAATATAGGATGGCCCAAAAACAGATACTGATAGCATTTCACCAAATGTACTTTGGCTTTGTAATGGGCTAATTTATACCCTTGACTCTGAAGGAGATAATTTAAAAACTCACACTATTATTGAAGTTTATATATATTAGGTGTATTGAACACACTTTTCTCATTTAATTGTGTTATTTCAATTGTTACATAGTAGGTATATAGAGGGTTCCAAAAATGTCACACTTCAAGCAAAGAAAAACTGTTAACGAAACAAACCTGAATTTTTACAAACGAAAATGATAAGGACTAATCATACCAGACGTTTACAGTTAAAACAGTTGCTCAAATTACACACCATCGACGTCGATACACTTCTGAGCATGTTCAACTACTGATCGAGTAACATTTGTGAAAGTGGTCTCAGCGACTGAAGCACATGTCGTTTCAATTTGCTCCCGAAGTGCTGCCAGAGTAGCTGGTTTCCTACGGTGTACAGCATCAATAACAGTTCTCCATATGTAGAAATCCAGGGGAGTTAAGAACCTGGAAACTTAATCGGACCTCTTCATCCTATCCAGTGTTCCGGAGGGTTGTCATCAAGTACTCACGATGGTAATGTAGTGGTGTGCCATCCTGCTGGATGTAAGTTCCTCATTGCCATTAAGTGTATGAATATCGGGTAAAATGGATGTACGTATCATGTTCAGGTACACTTGAGCAGTTACTATCCCTTCAAAACAGAAAGGTTCAATTGGACTCCCAGATGACAGCCCACACCAACATTTAATTACAGGTAAATAAGTTTTTTTTCAGAAAAAGAAGTAAAGAAAGACAAATTTATAAATTTTTTGCCCACCAGTGGATACAGTTATACGGTGAACAGGGAGGCACAATTGTGCCTCATCGGATCAAACAATTGTCCCTACAATTTTCCGAAACTATTCACGATACTGTATTGTTCAGTCAGGGACATTTTCATTTAACGCATACAAAAGTCTTGGAATGAAAGCTTTAAACTTTTCAGTTTTAATAGTACGACATACGCTAGTTCTCACTCTCATATACACATGTTTTGTGCTTTCCTGCGGCGAGTGCCCCAAACGTTTCAATAGCATACTCGAAGACGCAGACTACAACACGTTAGAATAAATTCTGCAGATACAAAGACTACAAAAGCTCAGTTGGGTAATTAATACATTTTTTCATTTATATTTTAATTGATCTTCTTTGTAGTAATATATTTCTTAAGATTTGACACAAAGGGAATAAGAAAATTAACTTCACTAGTGCTTTAATATTGTCACTTCAGGAAACATATACATTAAGTAGGATTCTTCACAAAGAAATCCATCTCTACAATGTGTAATTCCTTGCATTGTCTATTTAATTATACTTTCCTTGAGTGAAGAGAGACTTAACTATTTCTATAACCATTCTCATGACCTAGGAAAGGATGCCGACATTGAAACAAAATACTTCAACTGGTCCAGTGAACAGATTTTAGAAAACAACGAAGTCGCACTATATTTTAGGCTGAGAAGCAAGTGGCTGATAGAAAAAAAAAATCCACTATTTATCTATTGGATTGACTCATAACTTTCAGTAAAGCTCTTTCTGAAGCGAGATTAGAGCGTTTATCAGCAACCATTTTAAATGTCTACTTATTCATCGTTAAGGTATTCATAACTAGAGCTCTGTACGGGTTCACGAAATTGCTGGATTGAGGTTCGGTGCACACAAAATGTAACTATGACGTTTTGGAGTAGATCTCTACAGCTCAATTTGAAACGTGTTGCATTATCTGGCATTGCCTGGCCTCGTTCAGTTCCTGATACTAGATAAACCAGTAAACACTGAAAAAGAGTACAGATTGAAAAATGTCTAAAATAGAAAGGGTAAGCGCTTGAATGTGAACAGCTTGTGGATTATTCAAACATATTCTGAGTGACAGGAGGAGATCCTTTTCTTGCGATACAGTAGGGATTTATTTAGTAATTCACTGCAATAAATTTTGAGCAGGTTTGGTTATTTATGTGCACTGTCTTTTCAAAGCCCTGCATATTATCCTGAATTTTTACTTTCTCTAATCCGCATGTACAATGTACATAGTAGATAGAGAAGGTTTTGTATTCCACCCAAAAATTCGATGTAGAGATTTCGCCAGAAATATACGTTTTGAGGCTCCTGAGTCCAAAAAGAAAGCATTTTTAGAAAAACGTTAATGTGTGTGCGTCTGTGATCAGCAAACCTCAGAAACGAAAAGATCGTTAAATACCAAATTTGGTATTTAGGTTTGTATCTTCCAAGGGTGCAACACGAACATTTTCAAAAGAATCGTCCATTACAAACTACCCTTTACATGGAAAAATGTTCGAAAATATTGATTTTCTCAAAAATGGCTTTAACACTTTTGATTAAAATACCGTATATTAAGGATGTTATATTCCAAATAAAATATATATCTTGACTTTTATGGAAATAGCCTCTATAGATCTCTCTATTCTGGCTGAATTTGGCGAATTTTGCTTGAGTGTTAAACCGTAAGAGATAGACAAAAATTTCAACACAAAAAATGCATAGCTCGTCAAAACACACAAGTTATGTCCTTTACCTTTTAGTTGTGTAGGTAACGTTTCCGAGATATTCATCGTTATTAGTTTCAAATGTAAAGTACTTATACTTTTCCTAGACAGGAAGTGTCCGTTTCTCTTTTGTTCTACTCTTGGTCAAGCTTAGAAGCAATTTGCATTGATAATTGCATAACAATAACTTAAAACATTGGCTATCACTTTAGTATAGCGCCTCCCTTTAGTTCCCTACTACTGATAAGGAACTAAGCAATTGTATTCAACTGCCATGTCATATTCTATCTTTAACTTAGTTGGCAAAATGTATGCAATTCTTCAGAATTAATCCTTTTCCAGAACGAATTGATTTTTTTTTTTTAATTTCAGATAATATATACGCGTACAATCGACTTGTCCGAGTCTCCCTGAGATGTAATGAGCCAGAGTATTCGCGCATATACAACCAGAAAGCTCCCTGAAGTGGAAGTGTGATAGTCAATACGTCACTGGGTGAAGGTCACAGTTCTATACTTGTACTTTGTGCCAGTTCATTCCAACGGTTGATTCAGCCGTAACGATAGCTTGAATATTGCATAAAAATCCCTTTAAGCCATGAGTAACTCGCTGTTCTTTTGGTGCGCACCCAAGCTGGAGCAGCTTGATCTACAATGTCCATAAAGGCTTTAGTAATTTTAAAACTATAATATTCAATTTTTTTTTTTTTTTATTTTGAGCTTTTCCTCGTCCCTGAAGTTCTTCTTCTCCGTATGCTATAATTTTTCCTTGCAGGCTACAATTCGAATGTCTACACTTAATATCTTAAAATTTTGAACTTACAAATTTAAAGCTATTAGACATCAATAATATTGAAGTTATGAATATTTAGATTTTATTGCTATTGAATGTAAGGCTTATATAATTTCCAAAATGAATTAGGTCCTTACAATATTAAACTTTTTGAAGTTTTATAATTTGAGCTCCTAAACAGAAAGCCAGTGCAGAACTAAAGCTTTATCTAGCAATGAAGCTCCAAAATATCGATTTACTGCTGACTCGGTGAAGATCAAATTAATTTTCTCCGTGACAACTGTTTTTTAAACATGATCTTGGTTTAAGAAACATTTAGAACTCAGATTTTGGCACCCGAAGTTTTTTGGCGACTACTGGTATCAGAATCCACGATACTTGCATCTCCGAAGAGAATTTAATATAGTTTCATAGTGAAATGCTTCAAGAACGATCGCGATGGCTCTAAACACATTCTCCGGGCCAGCAATTAAGGAGAGCACGACTAAAATATTTATCAGCATGTAAACAGCCCATTATCATGTTATACTTTAAGTAAATATAACCTAGTTGTGACCAAGTGTGACTTCTCTAGTCAGTTCTCATTTAGAGTAGGGGTTACCTTTCACCACTTTGTCCTGTGTCCTTGAAAAAAAATTAGCTTCATTGATTGAAAAAATCTATATGTTCCATTTATATGATTTTCTCAAACTATACTGTAAAAAAACTTATCTTACATAAGATTTATTTTATCTACATGAAACCGATGGGCATAAATAATAGCGCATATCTTCTTATTAATTATTCTTAAGTAGCATGGAAATAAGGGGATGCACTAGGCTGAAACTGATTACCAGAGAGACAATATAAATTCGATTCTCTATCTGTGGCCAGAGTAAAACAAAAGTTATATAATGCTTTCCGTTTGAGATAAGTTTCATTATTATAAAATTCAAACCAATAAATATCAATGAATATTTTGGAAAGGGTTAGCTCTACCAAAAATCTATATGCAGCATAAATTACGTGTTTAAACAAGATCTACAGTTTTCTGCAGGAAATTTTTGTATGTCTCTTATGGTTTACCACTTACACAAAAGTAATTTAAAATTAAACAACTCAGTATCTATTCCTAAGAAGTAGCTCAGTATCTATTCCCAAGAAGTTCAGGACATATATTTTATTTTCCACGTACATATCTTTAGCAAGCACCAGTTTAATGGAATTGCTAGCTATTTTAGGAAATCTAAAATTTTGTAAAAAGATTACACGCAAAGTGTAGTTCGAGACGTGATTTTCCTAAAATCTTCGTTTCGTATCCTTAGAAGATTCTAAACATAAATACAAAGTTTGTTATTCAACCAACCTTTCGGTTTTGAGTTATGCTATCTCCACACACACACGCACACGCACACTCACATGCACGGGTCTTTTCCCAATATTGCTTTTTTCGAATTCAGGAGTCCTCAAACAGGAATATTTTGTGAAATCTCGATATCTAATTTTTGAGTGGAATAGAATACTTCTTTACCTAGATACTGGTACAGAAAGTAAAATGTGCAACCATTATCGGATGTTACAGTACAGTACGTGCAGCATCCAGATGTTTTCAGAACGCCTAGCTGTTTTGCAGTATCTCGACTTAATTGACACTAAAACTACTTATGATGTAGTCCAAGACCAAAAATTCACAATTCGCCTCCGTTACTCTCAATCATTAGTGTTTAAAACTAATAATTGTAATGTGCAGTCAAATTGCATGTTATCGTGCCGATATATTGGTGTTATGTTAGTCAGGAACATTTGCAACCACCTCCACCACTTTCGACCTTCCCCTTCTTGTTTATACACCCCACGTAATATATGTCTTACTTCCACCTTTTTCTTTGCTGAGTCTGAAATGCATGTGCTCATAGTTTATGTTCACTTTTGGCATCAAACCAATAAAATACGCACTGATCCTCGTTATACCATTATACGCTTGTAAGGTTTGCCACTCATTTGAAATGTTTGTTTACTCCTCTTCTTTAATAGCTCAATCTTCGTCCTGATATTCGTTAGGAAGGTAATGCGTGTGTGTCGGATTTGAATTCAAACAATTCACAACCTTCACCCAGGGCTGGTGAAGAAAACTTATAAGTATTTTCCGCTAAAATTAAATATAAAAAATATAAGAAATTAACATTTTCAATCAACAGATTACGCATTATGGGCACTAAGATTAAGTTTTATAATTTTTATTTTAGTTTCAAACATATTTAATTGAAAATTTCCACAGTTAAAATGGTAAATAAAGAGATGAATGCGTAAAATCCAGAAAGCTTCTCAAATAATACAACTAAATATTTAAGTTGCGAAAAATGAAAAATTTTAAAAAATTTTCTCGCGCACTCACATTTTGCATCAAAGTGTGATGGTGACATTTTCTGATGCTTTAAATAAAATAAAATTTAAGTATTTTTATAGGTTGCAGTTATTCTGTAGTAATAAATTTCTGTGTTCATGAAGTTGGTGGCATTAAAGTTGTCCTGTTTACTCAAAGATACATTTTTTGGGCAAAAGAATAAAGGTAACATAAAAGCCAACTTAAATCTTTAGATAACCCACTTACGGTTAAGTATGTAAATGCTCACAATAAAACTGAAACACAAGAAATATATTCCATGCGCAAAATTGTAAAACTGAGAAAAAGTCACATATAGGAAGGAGAAAGTTAAAAAGTAGCAAATGTGTGATTTAAACGTGTTTCTGGGCTTGTTCCAAATGTTTCATGTGTGTCCTTAATTGTTGTTAGCATTTTTGTCATTTTCACCCAAAATATCAATTTCTTAAACGGAATAATTAGGTTATTTATGTGTGTTCAGTTGCAAAACGATCTGATGTGTTTCATTCATATGACTTTCTCTAAATCTCTATAACAAATTATTGTTAAAAAGATTATTTTTCTATCTGCTTCATGCTAATCGAAATAAACATTAGCAGAAATTGTCTTATTACGTGCTTTCTTGCACGTAGAAGGTAAATAAGGGAATATATTATACTAAAGCGATAGAAAAATCTTTTAAAAACTGGTTGCTATGTGATTGAAATTCCTTCGTTTGTATGACAGGAGTTGACAAATTCCCGTGTAAGAAAATTATAAGTATTTTAAAGCTGAAACCAATAACAAGGAATGTCTCAGAAACGGTCAGATCTACAAAAAAAAAAAAAAAAAAAAGACAAAATATGTGTTTTAATAAAATCTACATATTTTTGTAGTAACTTTGTCTCTTACGATAGATCAGTTATACAAAATTCAGCAAACTTCTTCCATAATGAAGAGGTCTTCAGAAACTTTTTACAGAAACTTCAAGATATACATTTTATTTGTCATGTAAATATATCTAGTATACGATTTTTTCTTCAAAATCGTTTGAGTTATATTTCAAAAAATTCAAAATGTTTGAAAAATGTTCCGTGTAAAGGGTAGTTGGAGATGGGAGGAGTATTTTAAAAATATTTGTGTCGCATCCCTGGAAGTTACTAAACTCATGGTCTTTTTTCTAATAGTGTTTTTAGATACAGCGGATTTTAAAATGTGTGTTTCCGATGAAACTCTTGGTTGGAGTGCCACACCTTCTCTATCTACTTATTATGTAGAGAAAATAACAAGTTTTCTGTTCCATTTAGGCATTTAATTTCGGGTGTAAACACATAAGGACGAATGGGGTGAACACATTTATAGAAACATAACATGGAAGTGTATTATGTATATTTTATATGTCATCTTTTGCGTTGTGCAAGAATAAAAGCATAAACTCAATATGAAGAATAAAAATAAATATTCTCCGTAAATAGTTTATTAGAAAAATATTTGAAATAAAACTATATAAAGATTTTCTACTTTAAAGCAGTAAAGGGATATGAAGCCAGTGAAGAAAATAAAATTACTTGTTACAGAGAAGGAAACAGGCGATGCATAGCATTCAGATTTTATGCTCAGCAGCATTCCTACATCCCTCTGCAGTTGATATAGATAGCGCTGACATTTTCGAGGAGAGAAAAATAGTTTACTTGACAGAACACATGATATTCATCGTCTGCAGAGCTCTTCATGACCTAGATGTCGCAGCTGACTATAGACGTGAAGATCCGAAAGCATGATCTCTTGATCCACTTACGTGATGCGCATCAAACCCAGAGCTGAATAAAACTATTTCAGTATTTTAAGAGAGAACGTGTGCAGCTTCGATACACACACCAATCAGGATTTAGGGAGGAACTGCGATCTCTAAGCGAGAAAAACTGTAGCTGCCTGCAGATAAATAAAATGTTTTTCATGCACCCGATATTTTCAATAGAAGAAAATACATATTTATAACACTTCCCTGTCAGTAGCAAGCTCCTTTTTACAAAAAAGAGTTTATGAATGTGAAAGTACTGAAGTGTTCCTTTAAAAATCTCAATATTCCAATCTTTTCACTGCTGTTTCGAGGCATTTCTGACAAAATTAAAAGTTCGCCAGTTTCAAGATTTAAGATCTTCAGATGGGCAATTTTTGGATTGGGTTGGGCTCGGTGTTGTAGCAGTGCAAAAGCTATGGGTGTATTTGGGCAGTGTTTGATATTCTCTTGGTATTCTTTCAAATCTAGTTTAGAGATCTGAGAGATAGAGAGGATATGTCAGCTACATTGAAGTGGTTGCTACATTGGCTTATGCAGAAACGTCCCGAGATGAACCTATCCATTTTCGTTCATGTTAAGAAGTCTACAGTAGGCGAGACACGTTGATAGTGCAAATTCCTGGTGTACATTAACCCACATTGCTTCTTTATTTTTTTTTCCTCTCCTCTTGACCCTTTTCTCTCTCTCTTTCTCTTCTCTCTCTCTCTCTTTCTCTCTCCAGTTTCCTACATTTCCTTTATTGACCGTTTCCTTTAACTTACACTTACACAGACATATGCATATTTACAAACACAAACACCCATACCCAAGACGGGACTCGAACCCACGATTACCAGCGCCACCAAGCACCAAAGCTAGACACTTTAGCAGGTGTGGTCATGGGAAGCGGGAAACTTCTTTAAACAGAGTCCCTTTATAAGACTTCACTCTAATTCTATCACACAATATCAGCATATTTGGGAGTCCTGTTTTCTTAATCGAGAATTTTTAGTTCGCGATTTCGCCACTATGCACATGATGAAGCTTCAAATTATCGCCCATAAATGGCACCGTAGAACGGCAACACGAATTTGCGGACATCAAAATGGTGGAATTTTGATGAGGTATTTTCTCTTTCAAGATATGTGGTCCTTTTACGTACAAATGAACGTTTCACAAAGTTTTACTTTCCTTCCAAAGGAAGTCATCGCCTTATAGTTTGCTTATGTCACTATAGGTTACCATTTTCTTACTGTCAGTTTTTATGGTTTTCGATGGCAACAATAACCTTAAAGCTTTGTTTCCATGCCATGATGAAAATTTACTTATAATTGTCGCAGTTCGATACATGCAAATATATTTCGCGTCTTCCTCTACAATTTTGATTCATATTTTGTCTTTCCTTGTATACCTACCGACACAACTCTAGAAGTAATATCCGAGCAACCAGGAGTTATTTTCGAGCTGTTCTGCCATGGTCACCTGGAGTAAAATGATCCACACGTTTCGTCCACAACTGTGGTAGACATCTTTGTCAACGCAGTGAAAACTTCTCTGAAGGAACTTCGACCGCGCCACTGAAGATATCCACCACAGTTGTGGACGAAGCGTCTGGATCGTCTTACACCAGCAGACCATGACAAAACAGCCCGGAAATAATTCTTAGCTGTACTGACTCCGCCCGTGAAAGCCTACGTTCTCTCATGATATCCGAGCATTTCACATCGATAACATCATTCATTGATTAAATTTTTGTGTGTCTGAATTTTAGAATGTTACATTGAGCTACATAGAGAGCTGTTACTGACTGGATAGTGCCAAAGTTAGTTACTTTAAGGTCGAAACATTACGGCAGGAAATACTGTAATGAGATCTGCCATACCATAACATTCTGTACATATATCTGGCATTTCTATCGTGTCATCTAGTTTTCTAAGTCAGGAAATTGTTGCAAATTGCTAGCTTTCAGTATTCCAACTACATTCTACAACTACTACTGATGTCCAATTACTACTTCGTACATCCGTAATCCTAAAACTCCATTAATACATTTAAAACTTTCAATTTCATAGTTAATAGTTCAGCTACTTAATATTCAACAATAAAAATGTATACATATCAACTCTTTCTCTTATATTTTCAAAAAGGTCAAAGTTAATACTTAAGAAGCACTCAACATTTATAATTTAAAATATGTTTAATAGCTAAAAAGATCTCATTCATTTCTTTCTACTTCTCAATTTTCATAATTAATATTTACAACTCCTTTGATCATAATTAAAATATTTGAAATTTAAGACTACATTTCACTGTTTTATCCTTTACTATATTCTCAGGAATAAAAAATGATCGTCCTGACCTCGGAAAATGAATACTACAGTCCACTCCCTTCACTGGTTCTTATCTTCTTCCTTTCAATCATTCTTCTTTACTTCTGTTCTTTTCTCATTTTCTCTTCGCTCCCTTGCTATCTTTTCCTCTCTTGGCTCCAAGCTCCGTCATCTCACTGTTCCTTCAACTCCTTTATCTCCTCCTCCTTCTCGTTTTTCTCTTTTCTTACTCTGTCAATAAATATATTCTTGCAACATTATAAATCCGATTATTTCCAACATCTTCTTCTTCTTAAAATAACTTAGCGCATTCCACAGAAAAATTTTATACCGAGATTTCCCTAGAAATACATGTTTTGTGGACCTAGAATCCAAAAGAAAGCATTTGATGTCAAAGTTCAGTGTGTGTATGTGTGTTTGTGCCTGTCTGTGCCTCAAAATCGAAACATCCACTAAATGTCAAACCATGTATTTATTTCAGTTTTGTCCAAAGATGCGACACGGAAATTTTCAGGAAAATTGTCCAAACTAAACTACACTTTCCTTGTAAATTTATTCGGAATTTTCGTTTCTTCAAAAATGACTGAACATTTTGATTAAAATGTCATATATTAAATATATTTACATGACAAATAAAGAGTATATGTTAAATTTTCTTATATAGTCTATAAAGTCCTCTATATTCTTAAGACTTTTACATTACTGGCAAATCGTAATAAATAGGCAATATCTGGCTACAGGAAAACGTAGATCTCGTCAAAGGTCACAATTTACCTATGTCCATAGGTATACAATTTTGTGGGTTTAACCATTTCCTAGATATTCCTGGTTGTAGGTTTCAATGTTATAAACACTTAAAAATTATTTCAAACGGGAATGTGTCATTCGTGTTTCCTTTGTTTTACTTTTGGTTTTAGAGAACCGAATTTCAATCACATGGCAACTTCATATACCTACCCAAAGTCGCGAGTTCAAACCTAGAGGAGGACGATGCATTGTTTTCGGCGTAAAAATCCTTAGCATGGTTTCCTTCGGAAGGGAAGTAAAACAGATAAAGAGTGTCCATAAATAAAAGTCCATTTTCATTTCAATCACATACCGACAGTGTTTGAAAGATTTGACTGTCGCAGTAGTGTATTCTCTCATTTCCCTTCTGTTTATAAGACACTAAATACTCATGCGTTTTGTAAGAATAGTTTGTTGCAGAAAAGGCAGATTAAGCAATGTGAATGGAAAATATCAGATTTTGGTTTCTCTTCACGTACAATGTATATTGTGTATAGAGAAGCTATTGTATTGCACCTAAAATTCTGATTTTGAGATTTCACCAGAAATACATGTTTTGATCTGAACATATAAAAAAGCGTTTTTAGAAAAATGTCCGTGTGTGTGTCGGTGAGTAACATAGTTCAAAAACGATAAGCCCGTTATGTACAGACATGAAAAAAATGATTGAGCACTGTAACCTTTCAAAGTATCGTTTCGGTCTCACAGAAGCACACGAAGTTACACAAGCTGGGTTTACACGTGCGCGTGCACTATGCTACAAAACATGCATTTATACAGCGGGGTAAGACGTAGTAAATTGCTTTACAACATAAAACAGCAACCAGGGAACATCATGCCCAGAAACATTTAACAATAATATGTTACAGAGAGGTAGATAAAGCCATGTGAAGGGAACAAATCAGATTTTTCTTTTAATTTTTTCATTTGTTTAGCACTCTTTAACTTCAATGGACTTATTGGGGGCTTTGACTTGTGAAACAACTCGTGTTACTGTAGGTTCAGAAGATTAGGTTAATCAGTTTTATATTACTAAACACGAGCACTTTCACTCTCACATTCATACTTCCAGACTCTGTGGGGGATAGCGAATAATTCTGGTTAAAGAAAGATTCCCCGCCCTAGCCGTAAATCGTATCCGAGACCTCCGGATGAGAAGTCAGCTCACTGACCACTCACGCATTTTGTAAAAATAGTTTTTGTAAGAATAGTTTGTTGCAGAATAGGTATAACAAGCAATATGAATGGAAAATATCAGATCAGCCTTGTTGTATTTCAACCAGTTAGCATGTGCATATTTTCCAAATTTTACCGAAGCATGATGTCCTTTTGTGAAGATTGCACGACCTAGGTCTTTCAGGTTTATCCGACCGATGTGTGCCAAACGACCAGTGAATGTTTCAAGGGCTACACAGCTGGAGATATGGCTGATTCAGAGGATTACATAACCCTCGTGTACAGGACCACATAGCCCGTTTATGGGGACGAAGGCTCTATCGTATCGCTGTTCCTCGTTTATGTGGCTATCTGCTTGCTCTTGTGGAACATATTGTAGCAGCAGAGCTCATAAGGCCGAGTCAGGTATTGAACCTCTGCTATTCAATGTGTGGTGCGCAACATGTACATAATGTCTCTACGGGATGCATTTGTGCTCTCGAGAAAATGCGTTTTAGTGTGAATCCGCTGCTGGCATATAACTATCGTTTGTGTTGTCGTTGTTCGTTCATATTTTTGCAATAAAACTGTAGTGCTCTTTTAATAAAAAGGAGCAAAATGCATGTAACTGCAGTCAAATGTAACCCCGTCAACATCCAAGCGTGCCATCACACCGGTTACTTTACTTGGATCCTCTCCTTCCTCGTTTATGTGGCTATTCAATGTGTGGTGCGCAATCCGCAGATAATGTCTCTACGGGATACATTTGTGCTCTCGAGAAAATGCGGTTTAGTGCTGGCATATAACTATATCTTGTTTTTCGTTCTTGGCAACCCAAACTGGTGCCGATCCATTGCTACTATCTTATTGCTTTCTCTATTACGTTTATATACCATGTTGAGACTTTACCGTAAATATATGTATTGAGGTCTCCTGATACTCTTGCCCCCCCCCCCAACTCCCAAAACAGAAAAATATGTTGTACTGCATTCTCATACATTTCCCTATCTATGTTGTAACAAACTATTCTTGTAAGAGCGCATTCTCTTTTTCTTCAAGCTGATTTAGAAAACATTAATAGAAATGATTTTATCAGTATTGTTTGCTTATACACCCAAAGACATTAACAATACTTTTGGAAATACTTATCTGAAAGCGGGGTCTTTTTGCTGACTCGCCCATGTCTTTCACCCGATTGCTATGTTGTCCATAATCCTTTATTGCATGGTGCTGTATATATACACATATAACAAACATGATTAACAAAAGATTTTAGTGTTTTCAGTGGACTTTTGTTCCTAATTTCGTATTACACTTACCTTCGACAATAAAATTATACTAGTTATAACTGTCTTATATTGTAAAAACATTAATATTTTTGCAATAAAACTCTAGTGTATTTTTTTAATAAAAAAAGCAAAATACATGCAACTGAAGTCAAATGTAGCCCCGTCAGTATTTAAGCGTGTTTATTTTACTTGTGTCCTCCCCTTTCTCGTTTATGGCTATAAAACTCAGCTATGCGATGTGTGGTGCACGATCCATAGATAATGTCTGCATAGGATACATTTGTGCTCTCGAGAAAATGTGTTTTAATGTAAAACCAGTAAGCCATATAACTATCGTATGTTTTGTGGTCCCCGGCAACTCAAACTGGTTCCGATACTTGCTACAACCTATTACGTTCTCTCCTACTCATATATTCCATGTTGAGATATCACCAAAAGCGTGTGCTTTGAGGTCTTCTGATTCCCCTCTCCCCGCCCCCTCCAAAAATTTAAAGCATCTGATGTGCCACTTTCTTATAAATATCTCTACCTATGCTGTTACCAACTATTTTTGCAAAAGCTCATTCTGTTTTGCTTCTAGCTGATTTAGATAACATTAACATAAATGCTTTATTAGTATTAATTTAATTGTACACTCAAGACATTAAAAATACCTTTGAAATACTTAACGTAAGACGGGGTCTATTCGATGACTCTGTCTATGTCTTTCCCCTGTTTGTTGTGTTCTTAAAAGCATTTTCAACAGGCCAGTTATCATGGGGAAGGGGAGGACATGGCATATACCTGGCGACAAACAAGTTTTGAGCTGCAATCTGATGATTCCTAAACTTTCTGGTTTTACAATATTCGTCCTCTATTATTGGGTAATACAAAATTAGATTAATATTTTCTCTGCGCTACATACTGAAGTCTTAATGCCAAGGTAATCCACGCACGTAATGGACAACATTAACACGCTGCTTACACAAGTCAACCTGTTAGCTCTACAATAAAAAAGTATTTGATACAAATTGTAGGTTTTAATAAGATATGAATTTTTGTTTAGTAGGTTTTCTCGAATATCTCTTGCGGTTTACCAGTTATGGAAAGGTCATTATGAAGTCATTACTGAGGCTAATCCAAGGAAATTGAACGTACACATTATTTTTCATGTAAATATTTTTATTATTCGGCATTTTAATAAAAATCATTAAGAATAATTTTTTAGAAAATTGGAAAATCTAAGGAGTGGGGGGACTTTGTTAAAAGTCTTGGTATTGCCTGGTTGGAAGATGTTAAACTCAAAAACCAAGTCTGATATTTAACGTATCTTTTGACTTTGTGTTAACAGATACGCATACCCACAAACATTGAGCCTTTTTCTAAAAATGCATTTTATTCCGCGCCCCCAAAATATGTATTTACGGTAAAATTTCGGAATCAAGTTTTTGGGCACAAAGTAATACCTTCTCTTCTTACTAATGTAGTATATCCGTGTGCGTATTTGAAACACGTGTCCTCGTTTTTCCGTGGCGATTTGCTAATAATTTAAGCTACAACGCAACATTCCAGCAAGACTTCAAATTCCATGGCACGCACTGTCTCTTAGTAAAACTCGAGGTGGTTTAAAATTCAAGATGAGTTAACTTACCACAATGGCGACTTCCAATTGGTCAGTGCTTGAAGTTACCCACTACATAACAACCGCTATTAGGTCAATCATTATAAGTTAATGGTTCTTCTACACATAGCAAGAAGTCTTGGTTCAAAACTTGGCGTTATTTGTTCTATACCTGTACTTCAAACATGTCCAGTTTACGTTTATAATGGGACTAAAACTAGCTTTAAATCACGAATTATTCATACAATTTTACTCGCTATAATGTGTTCCTATAGAGCTTTAATAATTTCATGGGGCTAGTTTGGGCGTTAAGCTCCAATAAAATCCGCGATTGATTTTCTTTCACGTGCGAAACTATACATCAATGCATTATAAATTGCATAAAGTCGTGGCTTCTAGACGTTCCACAGTAGATAATATCTGTTTTACTTTCTAAATGCGTTATATTAGTTGCTATAACCAATGTAAACGGTTAACTGTACAACAAGTAGAGGAATGGTTGTATCTCTAAAAATTCGATACCGAGACTTAATCGTAAATACTTGTTTTGAAGTCCCCCATCAAACTAATATATGCGCGCGCAGCATAGCTGAGAAAGTGAATTCGAGTAAATGTTAAACTTAACATTTAATTCATCCAAAGAAGTGACAAGAAGATTTTTCTAGAAAATTCCCCCCTTCCAGATTATCCCCTTTTTGGAAAATATAGCAAACCTATCCATTAGCTCAAAAATGCTATCACAATTTTGTCAACATTCCATATATAATATATGTACATCACAAAATATACACGTTTTGAATTTTGGGAATAATTTCTGAGCAATCTGCTTTCTGTAGACTTTTGCATAACTGTAGATCAGAAGGGATGAACAAAATTTTACTGCATAAAAAACGTAGTGGTTAAAATCCAAAATTTATATTAGGTACATTTTTATGTGGAGTTAGCCATTTCCTAGATATTCCTCGTCACCAATAATGTTTCCAATAGTTCTACGTTTCTCCAATGGGAAGCTGTAAACGAATTCAAAACCAAAATTCAATTGTTTCGCATATCAATAGTTGTAAAACATTTGGCTATCTCCTTAGACTAGTATATTCCCTTATTTACCTTTGCTTACAAGGAAGCGAGTAATAATACCATTTCTGCTAATTTTTATCTCGATTAACATGATATAGATAAAAGAATGATATTTTGTATATTAAATTTGTGGGTGGAACAGCAAGAGAAAGTCATGTGAATGGTCACATATTTTTATAGTCAGATTCTACCTTTTCGTACTTCAGCCCAAATAATAAATGTGTGAAAAAACTATTAGCATCGAGGCAGAGAATAAAATTAGAGTTAACGTAAAAGCGCGAGAATGTGTCGATGCAGGACGCCTGAACCAGTTGTGCTATATTTTTCTTTCTCTACATGTACTTACTATGAACATAGTGTATAGAGAAGGTATTCAATCTCGCATACATACTTCCAGACTCTGTGGGGGATAAGGAATAATTCTGGTTAAAGAAAAACTCCCCGCCCTAGCCGGGAATCGAACCCCGACCCTCCGAATGAGAAGTCAGCTCGCTGACCACTCGACCACGGAGATAGTCGAAAAGATACAATCTTCTTTCATAACATTCCTTGAAAACAAAATGCATGCTAACATAGTGGAAGTACTGTTGTCTGCTAGGTTGCATAACATCCGTTGCTTTACGAACTCTGCAGGTATCGCCTTTAGAACGTTACCTTCGCTTGCAAATTCTTTATAAACAAGGAAGCCCTGCTAGAGAGCGTGCCCTTGAGCCAAAAAGAAGAGAGTTTTCCTCTTTGTGGTAACGGTGGAAAAATAGTTTCGCTTTTTCTGCATGTGAGAGCCGTTTTTCCGCTAGGACGAATAAGCTGTGGTGAACTGGTTTAGACCTCCAGCTATTTACTTTGCAACAACGAAGAGGGGGGGATAATTTTCGTGTAAAAATAAAAACAGCTGTTCTCTTTTAATCTCATACTATAAAAGCGCTCCTTTGTTGACATTCTTAAGGAGTTTTATCGTAATTAGGGTAATAACTGGAACAAAGCTCCTACGCTTTTGTAGCATTTTTTAGTATTTTTACAATATTAAATACATTACCTTCCAATCTGCATTTCAACAACCATACGGTGCATTGTGCAACATGTTTTTAAAAGTTGCCGATTTTTGTAATAAGATAAATATATCTAGTGAGTTACACCACGATAATGTGTAAGGCTCACATTTAAGAGGTCTAGGATATAATTTCCCTATGATTGTCACCCTGACCTTGGTATTTTGGTGATTATCCCTGATCGGTAGATAAATGCTGGTGTAGCTTTTCATCTATCATGATTTCCTTTCCCTTATTTCCATTCCATTCCGTTTCATTTCAGCACGCTTCGTGATGTATGGTGGAGCCAAACAGATGACGCGGATGCTTCCTCCAAGGAAAGAGCATTCCCCATACACACTTAAGAGAACTGACTGGTCGGAAGCGTTCTTAATTACTTCCTCTTAGCAGTGGGACCAGTCTTTTGGGTCAGAAACTATATATTTCTAATCTTTAACAATATTTTACTTCTATATCGGCTTCTTTTTGCCGTTTAACAGCGACAATAGCTTCAACCTTTGCTTGCATATCGCTGAAGAAAGCTCTTGTAAATGTCGCTGTAGTCCAGTATAACCACAGATGCAAATAAATCATCCTTACATCTAGAAAACCAACTTATATACTGCTACTATATATAGCGTTACGAGCTCTCACGCGTATTACTGATCTGCCAGTAGACACATAAGAATATATTTACTCTATGATAAGGCCGATTTTGTTATATGGAAGTGAAATCTGCGGATGGAGAAACACAGCAGAGCACGTAAACAAAACGCATCTAGCATTTTAAGAAAGAGCTCTTGGAATTTCACAAGGCACAGCTGATTCAGGAGTTATGCGGGAAGTGGGATGTTATGACGACACAGCTCACTGCAAAATAAGAGCATTAAAAGTAATGATTGAAGCTGCTCAGGGAGATAATTCCACGTTACGCTTAATATGTTATAAATACCAACAAGAAAGCTTGTCTCCCAAGTCTTGATGCTGAACTGGAAATAGGAGGGCAATCCACAAAATGACAGACAATTTCGCATAACTAAATAATAATGAACGCTATCAACACAAAACTTTATTTACAAAGTTACAGTACCTCACTCTATTTTTCAAAGTAATCGTCATTGTTGTCAAGGTATTTTTGTCACGTGGTAACTGCGTTTCAACGTAGATGCTGTACTCTTTTACCGCTAAAGATCTGAGCCAAGATGTCACTTTCACCTTAAGGTGTTCATGGCTGGAAAGTTCAAAGTGAAGCAACGGTTTCTATTAATTCTTTCATCAGCATTTGCTTCAACTCCTCCATAACGGTTGATGAATTTCCACTCTGGTCTTTTTCCACTCCACAAAGGTTCATCCTTGACTAGCTGTAAATCATGCATATTTTCCTCACTGAAGACTCGTTCATTGCATTATCAACATACATTTGCATTGTTTACCGATAAAATTCGATTGGCCGAACATTTTGTGTACTGAAAAAAACAAAACAAATAACTTCCTTAACGGTAGAAAAGTATAACATCGGCATTGAAAAACAGGTACCACGTAACAATAAATATATTGACACAATGGAGATTGCGTTGATAAATAGAGTAAGAATCTCTTAACTTTGTTTACACAGTTTTATGTTGATATCTTTCGTTATCATTAAGTTTTGCAAATCGTTCGTTATTTTCTGGTTGGCCTCGTAGGTTTGAGTAGACATGGCGTCAGTATGGCAAAGAGGCGAAACAAATTACAAAAACATAAGGAAAGGTGTCAAAAGGATATTAACACAAATCAGCCCGTAGGGAATTAAATCGAGTTGTAAATTTAAACCCTTTGTAGTTCTAGCAACCAAAACAAATCTGAATAGGGGTAAAGATGCATAAATACTTCAGTTAGGAAGAAAGGAAATATCAAGAATGCCATGGTTTAAGCTGGCAATTTGGAGGTCATAGAAAATGACAAGACAATTCCGGTAGGAAAATCTGCCAATTCTGTGCTTTGAATATTATATATAATGTATGCTGTACATACATTTTAATAACATATATTATGTACTACGGATTTTGAAAATTTCTCAGGTTCATCACCATAATTTTGCTATTAAAACCTTGACACTAGAGAACAGCAGGCCAAAATCTTTCAGCAGAATATTCTTGCGTTTGGGTTTTCCACCGGGTTTTTTTATAACTAAAACCGCTAGACCAGTTAAACCCCACTCTACAGCAATACAAGCTTCAGATTAATCGTATTTTAATATTACTCACCCACAAACAGCAAATTCAGATTTATCCAAGAGCCACTTACCTGGAAAAAAGAAATTAGGAACATTAGATACAAATACACTTTTAAAAAAAAGATAGAACATTAGAAAACAAAATATATTCTTAGGGGTTAGATATAGGAATCAGAAAACCAATTAATATTTTGGTAAGTTAAATCTGATATTTTCTTTAGCTACCACGTAATCAATATTCATTGCAAAATTCTATACCAAATTTTTTTGAAAATACAAGTTTTGTGGTCTCTGAATAAAAGAAAACGTTTGTAGAAAATAATGCGTGTGTGTGTGTGTGTGAGAGAGAGAGAGAGAGAGAGAGAAATATGAACAGCAATTCTTAAAACGATAAAGCGGTTAAACACCGAACTTGGTATCTTCAAGTATCTTCCAAGATAGCAACATGAGGATTTCAAGAAAAACTTATAACAAAATTATACATGAAAAACATTTGGAAAACTTTGATTTTCTCAATTTTGCACCGTATGTTTAACATGACAAATAAAATGCATCTATACTCTAAATTTTCTGAGATTATCCCCTGATAAATCCTAACAGACAGGCAAACTTTTACTGCACAAAAAATGTAGATCTGGTTAAAGCACACAGTTAATATAAGTACATCTTTTCTAGTATCAGAATTTTCTCAGATGTTCCTTGTTATTGATTTAAATGTTCCAATACTTATACGTTTCTCAAATAGAAATTCATCTTTTCTCTTTTTTTATTTGCTTTAACTTCTCGCCATGCAAAAGAGAAAAAAATGCATTGCGACCTTTTTTAATATATGGTGTTTTTTTTTTCTTTATAACAGTTTTTGAGAAACTCAAAATTTCCATATAGTGGTTAATTTTGGATATGGGATTTTCTTTAAGTTCTTCGTGTCGCTTCCTTGGAATATCCATACCTAAATACAGAGTTTGGTATTTCATGGATGTTTCGCTTTTAGGCGCACACAAACACTCTCAAATAGACACATAGACGGGCGTTTTTATAAAAATTATCTTTTTGGATTCCAGAGTCCTCAAAACATTATTTCCGAAGAAATCTTGGCATCAAACTTTTGGTTGGAATACAATATATTCTATATCTATTATGTATATAGCACATTGCACTCGGTAGAGAAAGTTAAAATAGCGTTATTTTTAAATTTCTTAAAGTTCAGTGTAAACATGCGATTATAAGATTGTAGTGAACTGCCCAAATCTATTGGAAAAGTTCAGATTTCATAAGAAATAGGTAGTGTTAGTTAAGGCTTAACCGTTTTGGCAAAGAGTCAAAATATGATACTACGCTGAGATTGTAAGGTCATGCCACCTCAGAAGTGTTGACAGGTCTAAGGACACTTTAAAAGCTGTCGGTTGACCTGTTTCGCGTTCTCAATGTCCGTCGCTCTGCAACTGCACGACTGGTGATGCATTTCACTAGAGTAGTGTTTTATCGGTGATACTGTTTTATTTTAAATAGAGTAATAATGCGTCAAGCCGACATGTGCTCAGATAAACCAGGATTCAGGATCATGTTCCTAAGCAATTTTCGGCTTAGCTGGACATTTATAAATTGTGAATTTAAAGTTAATTAAGTATCTGTTATTCTCAACTCCCTCATCTCCCGTAACCCCTCTTAGGTTAAGGTTATAAACTTTCCCAATTCGGCCTTACTTGGAGAGATCACCCGTCTCCACACCTTTCGAATGTCAAAATTCACGAGTTCCCAGCCTTCAGGATTACTGGCTGGGGTTAAAAGGGTAGTAACCCTGAAACAAAAATGTATAACACTGACAAAGTATTCAGTTTAACTTTTGTGTAGAGTCTATGAACTCTTATGAATTTTGTATAATTTTATTTCGGCAGGAGGCTACCGTATAACAAATTAAAACATGGTGTGTGTGGTGTACGTTAATTAAACAAAAACAAAGGTCTATCCTCCTAAAACAAACAATTTTTGTCAAAATTCCATTTTAGAAGTATTTGAAAGCGTTGGCTTGCTTAATGGTATTTCTAGTATTATTTCACACTACATAGATTCCATGTATGCGTTCTGTTCACATGATTTTCCCTATATCTCTTATAAATTATTGTTCAACAGCTATTCTTTTAGTTACTTCATAGTAACTGAGATAAAAATTAGCAGAAATAGGCTTAATACTTACTTCCATATAAGTGGAAGGGAAATAAGGGAATGCACAAGGCTAAAGTGGTGTCAAATGTTTTTAAAGATTGTTGCTATGTGATGGAAATTCGCTTCTGTGCATGTCCAGGAGTTGACAAATTCACGTATGAGAAAATTGTAAGTATTTCAAAACTGAAACCTAACAAGGAATATCTCGGAAATGGTCAGCTCCACGAAAAGAAAATATATACGACATAAAGTGTGTGTTCAACAAGATTTAAATTTTTGTGTAGTAGGTTTTTGTCCATCTCTTTATTAGTTATGCAAAAGTCATCCAGAAAGA